>JBBBDQ010001420.1:1462500-2062500 GCA_037127315.1 Ascarosepion bandense
AATGGATTCCTCGTGATCTCAATGAAAATCAAAAACTTAGGCGTTTTGAAGTGTGCTCGATGCTCTTTCTGCGTAACACCAGTGATCCCTTTCTTGATTGAATAGTCATTTGTGATGAAAAGTGTATACTTTATGATAATCATAAACGATCAGGTCAATAGCTTGATCGTGATGAGTCCGCTAAACATTTCCCAACGCTAAAGTTGAATTAACAAAAGATTATGGTGCCTGTCGGATGGTCTGCAATTGGTGTTGTCCACTACAGCTTCCTGGAAGCCAATCAGAGTATTGATGCAGTGCTTTACTGCAATCAACATCTAGTGTGAAATGCATGTATGCCTGCAAAAAATGAGACCTGTATTGGTGAAGCGATATGGTCCAATTCGGCTCTAAGATAATGCCCGGCTACATGTTGCAAGAATGATGTCGCAAAACTCACAGACTTGGGATATGAGCGTGTACTACATCCTCCATATTCAGCTGATCTTTCACCTACTGATTAAGTAGCACTGAAGCACTTTTTTAAATGGTAAAACGTTTAGGTCCAAACCAGAGGTGGAATCAGCTTTCAAAGATTTTGATGCATCACAGCCAATAACTTTTTGTCAATGAGGAATAAATAACATTGTCGATCAATGGAAGAGGTGCATATATGCTCAAGGCTCTTATTTTAACTAATTTCAACATCTCCACTTTCCATATTTCTGAAATAGGCCTTTATTTTTTAACTTAGGCTTTGAAAAAACAGTAGCTACTAACACATTGTTCATTCAGTAAAATTTTATAAACCACCACAAAATTTTATAAACCACCTTCCTCCGCCAGACGCCAATAGGTTAGAGGTAGAATCACTGAATGTTGACAATTCGGTTGTGTTTCAATCCTAGCTAGAAGCAATCGGATGTCTAGTGACAAGCAGTGATACAGCAAACACATTAATCTGGAAATTGTTGCAATAATCAAAAAATTGTCGGATTTTAATGAATCTTTCAGGACTTATTCGTAAATGAATTAAATTATTTTTTAAATTATTATTTTTTTAAAATCTTCGTAAAAGTATTTTTCTTTTACATCAGTTACCCCTACTTCACATAAATTCATGAAATTTTAAGAAATTAAAATTTGTTGCAAAAATTGGTTTTATACACGACTCCTTGAGAAATATAAATTATCTATTACTTTTTTTGAAAAATTTTGCCTTTATTTCCGAAAATCTACTCCGAATAGAAAATAAAAATGCAATATAACTATCTAATTTGATAAGATTTTAATTGTTTGAATAAATAATATAAATTAAGGACATTATAATCTGAAGAAAAACATTTTTTTCGATTAATAATGAAACCTTAAATGAATCGTTTTCACTTTCTTTTTTCATTATAATAATTTATAAAGTTTCAAAAATATTTTTAAAATACTTCAAAGAATTGTTAAGGTTATTTTAAAAACTTATTAAGTGAACATCATATTTACTAATCAAAAATTAAAAATGTTTAATACAAATCATTGTGCCTTCCTATTTTTAAAATAATTTTTCATTTTTTTGTTTGTAATTGAGGTTTTTTTTGTATGCTAATTTCTATGTGTAGATTAAAAGGGCATATGTTTCAGTTTCTTCCCCTTACATGAAAAAAATTGTACAATAATGTCACTTGTGATTGTCATACACTTATCTTATCTCGCATCTGTCAAAACTGTCAACACATATGGTGAAGATTTCATGCCATAAATAATACTTGTGTAAATCAGGTTAATGTAACATTAAATTTGTTAATTTTCCAAAAATCATATATTTTATTTTTACAAAGATTTTTAAAACCAAGAATAAATTTTTGTTTACAAATATGTTGATTGCTTAAAAATGGTTGAACAATTGAAAGAATAAAAGAAATTGAAAAAATGTAGATTCCAATCAATACAATTTCTGCTTGAAATACACCAGAGTATTTTACTAACTGGAAATAGTAAATTTAATCATTTAGCTTTTAATTAAAATTAAAATAAAAGTTTCAAGAAAATTTTTTTTAAATTCAATTTAAAATTTAGACATCGAAAATAAATGGAGTTACCTACATATATATATATATATATATATATATATATATAGTGTATCAGGGCAACAAATAATTAAGTTGGTTCTAAGCTGATGGTGGACGTTATTGTGTTACCATCTTAATAATCTCTCTGAAGATGGCTCATGTGAGCTTAGAACCAAATTAATAAAAAATTATCCAAATGCTGGAGAATTTTTGTCTTTATTTTTAACTAAAATTAAAGACAAAATATGACGTTTAAAACATCACATGATTAAACATAATAGACATTCATTGTCTCTTATATTTAACAGCATATTTTTAGAATATATATATATATATATATATATATATACAAATATGGTAATATTTTTATTCTAAGTTTATAATAAAACTTAGTTTACTGCAATACAAAAGCCGTTGTGTTTCGGTACAATCTTATTAGCACCTTTTCAAGTAGTGAAATTTTTTTTCTCTTAGGAATCATTACATATAGAAACTTAAAAACAACACAATTTTTACCAAATCCAGACAATTAAGGTAATGGGGAGATTTTCTGAGGGTTTGTCTCAATGAACCAATAGAAAATCAGGTTATGATGGATAGGAGAAATTTGATTGTAAGAGTAAAAGGGGGTTAGAGACTTGAAATGACTTAAGACCCAGACATTTTACATGCCAGTGATGAAATAAATTGAATGATACTTAATGTAGCCTTTAGCAAGTCTAAAAATTTATCGCATGCCATCTTGAAACAGTTACAGAATTTTCTTTAAGTTATTATTCAACTTAGAGTAGTGGACAAGAAACACAGATGGAGAAGTTTTTTTAAAAAGAAAAAAGTACACTTCACTTCAAAAATATGTAGTTGACTGAATGGAGTATCTATCCGCAAAGCCATAACAAATTTATTATCTGAAGATGAGAGAACCAATCAATATATACTAGGGGATAGATTATAGAGGTCTACTTCTATTATATTAGGAAAAATTAACTATACTTCAGGATATATATATATATATATATAGTCATCTGCAGACAGATCTGTTTCGCTGTATCACAGTTCATCAGTACGGTTAGACATCCAATTGCATCTAGCCATGATTGAAACCCGACTAAACTGACATCAGTCGGCAATTCTATCTCTGAGGTATGGGCACTCCGTAGATGAAGGTGGACTTTAGCATGTTATATGCAAGGTAAACACACGCCAATAGCCAAGAGTGTTCAAATTCATTACTGAATGAACGATACATAGATGAGTGAGTAGCTACTATTTTTTCAAAGTTTACCATTCCTCCATATATATATATATATATATATATATATATATTAAGGCAGACACGTTGTTTCATTTATTTATTGTAGAAAAAAAATCTTTTGTACAATAAAACAGAAGTTGATGATGGTTCGCCTGAAATAAACCTACACATCCGATTTACCATGAGATAACGTGTCTGCCTTTATTTTTTTTATATTTGCTCGATATGTATTTATATACATATATATTTAGAGCTCTCTTAGAGAGTTATCCTACCACTGTATGTACAGTATACTCCTTTGGATTCTTCTATATCTACACCACATGCTGATATATATATATATATATATATATATATTTGGATGTCCAAAACTTATTCAAAAATGTTCCTGTCCAGGAAACAATTAACATCATTATCCGTGATGTATACAACCATGCTACTCTCCCATCAATCAATATTAAACCCGCTATATTAAGAAAACTATTATTAGCATGCACCACACAAGTACCCTTTCACGATCCCTTAGGCAATATTTATACACAAATAGATGGTATTGCGATGGGATCTCCTTTAGGTTCCCTCTTTTCTAATTATTATATGGCAAATCTAGAAAATAAAATAATTAATGACAACAATAAACCCTCTATATATATAAGATACATAGATGACATCTTTGTTTTAGCTAAGAATATCGATCAAATTAAATATCTAAAAAACAAATTTAAAAGTCACTCCGTCCTCAAATTTACATTAGAACTTAATATTAATAACAAACTCCCATTCCTTGATGTATTCATTGATTCTAGCACACATGAATTTACTACTTCTCTATATAGGAAACCAACTAGCATAAATTTGTGTCTTCTTAATTAATATAGTGAATGGCCCCAACGATATAAGTTAGCTGTTATAAAAAACTTACTTCAACGCACACAAATGATATCTTCTTCCAAATCTATATTTTATAAAGAATTACACAACATTAAGCAAACACTAGTCAATAATGGATTTCCTAACTCCGTTATTGATCAACAAATTAAAATGTATCTCAACAAAATTAACAATAGCTCTAACAATAATGATAATATTAATAATAATGGTTTACATCAAAATAAACATAACACTATTAACTTATACTATTGCAACCAAATACATAATAATTATAAACAAGATGAAAAAACTCTCAAAAACATAATACGTAGAAATGTTAAACCAGTCGAAAGTAATAATCAAATTAAACTCATAATATATTATAAAAAGTTTAAAACAATTGACCTCATAGTCTATAATAACCCAACAAGCACTAAACTAAATTCTTTACAAAAAACCAATGTAGTGTACCAATTTACATGCCCATTCAGAGATTGCATCTCTGATACTAATCAAAAACCTAGTACATATATTGGTTTTACTACAACCACGCTCTCCCGTAGACTTACATGCCATCTTTCTGACCAGAGTACTATTAAACAACATTTCTCTGAAAAACATAAACATGTAGGTAATATCAGACAGATTTTGGTCAACAATACGGTGATCCTTACTCATACACGCTGTAAGAGGAACCTGCAGATATTGGAGGCCATGTACATCAAATCAAAACAACCAACACTCAATAAAATCAACTTTAAAACAGGAAATAACATATTACATTGCATTTGACTACATGGTTTTGTTGTCATTTCGCGCTATCCCGTGGTGTGACGTCATAAAACCGCATCGCAAACTTAAGAACTGCGTTTATTATTTTTGGTAACTATTGCCGTTGCCAAGCGGAGTTTTATGTCAACACAAAATAAAATCATCGGTGATGGTGGATTTTATAATATTTCAGTTTAAACAACCTCTCTGAAGATGGCTCATGTGAGCTGAAAGCTTAGAAGAAAACCAATAAATAATTATCCAAATGTTGGAGAATTTTTGTCTTTATTTTCAACTGAAATTAAAGCAAAAATATGACGTTTAGAACGGCTCATGATTAAACATAATAGACATTCATTGTCTCTTATATTTAATAGCATATGTTTAGAAAATATATATATATATATATTTACATAGATACACACACATATACAAACATAAAAAGATACACACATATATATACACACACACACATATGTATAATTTTATAATGGTAATTTCTTTATACAAATTCATTTTGTACATGTCTTTCATGTATTAAACGATTAGATACATTCTGTACAGACCTCATATATAGTGTTCGATACTCTATCTACACCCTTCACCCAACACACAGTAAAAAGAAGGAAAAACTGAGCATATTAGTGATTTTCATTTCCTTTTTGCACATATCTGCTGGACTGGACACATATTGGCACATTGCCCTAACAGAAGTATTATAGTTAGGCGTGGTGACCTGCTTTGTGGAAGGGAGTCAATGGGCCAACCCCATCCTACCCCTTCTGGATCACCAGAACATCTGCACTTCAAATCATTTAAATTTATACTCAATAAGGGACAATGATGCAATACAATTTTGTATTCAATGCCAACTTAATTTCCCCAAAATGACTATCATTATTTGCTGGTGATCCTAACTGAATAGCCAATAAGATAGATTCCTATATATACTAAGATAGATAGATAGATAGATAGATAGATAGATAGATAGATAGATAGATAGATAGATAATGAACAGACTGGAATAGATAGATAGATAGATAGATAGATAGATAGATAGATAGATAGATAGATAGATTAAATGAGCTAGTCAGTTAAGTAGAGAAAGATGGATAGATAGATAATGAACAAACCAAGATAGATAGATAGAGAGAGAGATAGATAGATAGATAGATAGATAGATAGATAGATAGATAGATAGATAGATAAAGATATTAAGAGATTTTAGCATGTTATTTAAACAAAGTAAACAAACGCAAGTAGCTAAGAGTGTCCAATCCATTGCCTGAGAATGTAAATGTAAAATGTGCTCAATTGACGGGCGAGAACTTAAATAGTCATCCGCAAACAGTCCCATTTTGGTGTATCACAGTTTGTCAGTGTGGTTAGACATCCAATTGCTTCCAGCCAGGATTGAAACCCAACTATATATATATATATATATATATATATATATATAGGCTATTCTCCTTGGGCTTCTCGATAAGGTTCAGAAGAGGGTCTGTAATGTGATAGATACCGACTTGGCAGACCGCCTGCAGTCTCTCTCCCACCGGCGAGACGTGGCTTCCCTGTGTCTCTTCTATAAATACTTTCACGGCTTCTGCTCCGATGAACTTAGATCACTGGTGCCCCCTAAATACGAATTTGCACGAGATACTAGATTAGCAACTAGATCCCACCCTTTTACAGTGAAACCGATAAAATGCAACTGCAACTTCTACTCCAACAGTTTCTTTCCTCTTACTTCCCGACTGTGAAATTCCCTTTCACACGATTGCTTCCCCGACGGCTACAATCTCCAGGAGTTTAAATGTAAGGTCAATAGACACCTCCTAACACACTAACCTGCTCCCATTCTATCAAACACTCTTCCCATCTGCCCAACCCTCATCCTCGCTATCCTTACTCATCTGTCACCTTCCTCCTGACATTCCCTATGTCTAACCACTCCTTCTCTTTACCTTCCCCTATGTAGCCCCATGCGCAATAGTGGCAGTGGAATGCCTTGCTTGGGGTGAAATGATTAAATATATATATATATATATATATATATGTGTGTGTGTGTGTGTGTGTGTGTGTGGATTCTTCACTGAATGCTACAATCTTAACACCCTCAAGCCCTCTACCTTAAGTGGCTTTCGAGCTTTTTTATTTAATGAATATGAGTAAAAAAAAACCCTTGGGAAAGATATGAATTCATCTCTTCTCTCCCTAGCTATGGGTAAATAGCAGGACAGGCTTAGTTCTATAGCCTTGGGTGGCAACCATTACAGGAGAAGAAAAACCCTGAATTCAAACTAATCTCTAGAGGGTTGGCTGTCATGCCCAAAATCACACCACTTCTACTGTAGCTGCAGTACATGTGATACCACTACATGTGGTGTCCCTACAGGTGATTCCCCTACAGGTGGTACCACTACATGTGTTGCCCCTACAGGTGGTGCCCCTACAGGTGGTGCCCTACAACTCTAAATGAGTCATGGGATAAAAAAAAAATAGTATAAAGAAAAAAATTTAATCTAAAATCAATGGGTATTTTCAATATTTTTTTAACGATATTTGATAAAAGTTTGTTGAAATATACGAGGTAAGCTAAAATATGGATGATCTAAAGTGACAAAACCGGATATTACTCCCGATCGCAAAGTAATTTTCCACCAATAAAAAGTTATTAGTAAGAAGTTCAAGGGGACATAATTCTCATAAGTTACCTAGAAATTACCTCCCTTGAAAATTTAAACTTTCAAATAGAATTCTAAAGTATAAATAACAGATATTGTAACTTATGAATTTTAAATTATAAATGGAATCAAAATAAAAATAAAAAGCGAAAAATATCATACAGTTTCTTTCGAAAATTCAAAACCGAATTGTCAAAGAATTTCTTCCTTAATACACAGCACTATACAACAGAATTCTAGAATAATATTTCCAACCATCATCTGGGATAAAAAAATTTATAAGCATAATTAAAAAAAACTACTTTAACCACCACAAAAATTTTTAAACATTCCTGAAATCAAATTTTTTGGCAATCTTTGAAATACGTTCCCATAAAAAAAAAGTGTGTCAAAAAGAGTTTTTCCCTTAAAACTGATATTATTTTAACTACCTTCACTCTTCGGCAATGTGTATTGCTTTAAAAAGCAATGATTAGAATTATTATAAAACCTAAATATATGAAAGAGAATTTACACATTTTTTTTGAGAATTGACAACAAAAATAGTAAAAAAAGTACTTATTAAATTGTTTATTGAAATGGTTATCAAAATATCAAATAATTGCCAATCAAATCAAAATTTATAAAATGGTAAATTTCCTTATAAGTAGTTCATATATTTTAATAATTTAGTAAATATTTATAAACTTACAAATAAAAAGTTGTTTTCATGTGTAATTCCTTATAAATTTGTAAATAATAAATATTACATTGCATCAGTTTTAATACAATTGTATTAGTTTTTAGAATGTTGCAAATATAAAATTATTCTTGTAAATAAACAATCTAAAAAAATAGTAATATTTTTATTTTAAATTTTCATGAACAAAGAAAATATATAAATTCACTTACATAATATATTTAGGTTTTATTACAATTCTAATCATCACTGTTTAAAGCAATACACATTACCGAGAAGTGAAGGTAGTCAAAATAATAGTGGTGTCAAGGGAAAAACTGTCCTTTTGACATGTTTTTAGCAGACATGAAGATTAAATTTTGCCAATCTTTTTAAAAGACTGTCATCTTTTATCGTTGTATAATAAAAAGGCCATGTCACAAAAATTCCCCGTAGACTCCACCTAAACTGAATTGAATCTTTTCTACTTTTCCCCAGATGAGACTGCGGGATATTCCACATAAACCTTTCTACCCTTTCTCAGAAGTGTAAACTCTTTGTACAATGAGCCTTTTAGCCAATCAACATCCTTAGTTTGTACACTGAGCTTTTGATTGGCCAATTCAATACAAAACTCTGTTTTCCTGCCATGACTCTGAGAGCCACTTCTGAAAGTTTTTTTTTTTTTTTTTTTTTTTTTTAATCGTATCACCCCGAGCAAGGCAGTAACACCACTGATGTGCAGGGGGCTATGTAATAGTGAAAAGATTGGAAAAGAGAAAGCTGGAAACCACATCCTACACAGGGAACAAGGGATGAGTCTCTACACCTGTTCAATAGACGTGGGTAGAGTGTGAACCGGGCGATAGATAGATCTATCTACTCCAATTGAAAAAAAAAGAAACCAAAGAGAAAAGATTGGAAAATGAGAATTTTGTATAAATATGAGAGCGTGATCAAAATTGCCAGTCAGGCTTTCAATTTTTTTTAACAAGACATCACACGACTCCATGCAAGTAATTCTGCCAACTCATCAACTCCGAAAGTGTTCTCAGCAAACTACTTAGAGAACTGTTGTGTTGCTTCATTTTGGTATAATTAGAAGATAACACAAACTTGAATTAATGATGTTTATTTTTGGTATAAAACTTTAGATTTTTACATCAAGTTACAACCTTTAAATTTTGTGTGGATACAGGAGCAGACTAGCTAAATTCACTTCACTGAGGGATGCTAGTAGTAAACGAGCCTATCCCTTCTGGACTCTAGTGGTCAACTGACTAGCGTCTTCTCCTTTTTAAATCTCCTACACAAAACTACTGTCCTTAACTCTTACTTCTTACTCCTACTCTTACTCCTACTCTTACTCCTACTCTTACCAAAAGAAACGGTTCCTTATTTTGCCGCCCAATTTTGAATTCTTGGCGTCAGTGTGTTTATCTTTTTCTATGTTTAGAATACTCGCCATTTTATAAACCATAACAGAACCTTAGAATAAAACCCTGTTTTGTTGAATGTCTTAACTACTATATTGTTTTTGTTGATTCTTTGAATATTGCTTGAATCTAAAAGTTGTAGGACTGTTGAACAAATACACCTTGAAATACTAAATCCAAAATTCCTTCTAATACTTCTTTTACATATAAAGACATCTTTGCAACAAGAATCTGCCGTTCTGCACAGTCTCGTTTGGGTTCCTCTCTGCCTAAAGACAGAGATTCCGGTAAGTTTAATTTTGAGTTGAAATCCATCATTTCTTATTCAGTTGACACCATTTAACTTACAAAAGCTTTTATATGAACGCCCTGTTTTTGGATAGCTGGTGATACGTTGTGGTCCAGTGAATATCCGCTCGGAACGCGAAATCGGGGAGCCGAGTTCGAATTCCAGTTGAATTCATTGCATTCACTTACACGCAAATACCCTTGGGAAAGGTATTGGTCCGTCTATTCCTTCCAGTTATGGGTTAAATAACAGGACAGATTGGGTTCTATAGCCTTGGCTGGCAACCAGTCTACCGCAGAAAATAATAGCAACCTACTGCGGGATAATCTTCTGCCCAGTCAGTCATGTCTCGAAAGAGACACGATCGCCCAAGCGTGTATCACGTATGGCCCTTAACTGACTGATGATATCACACGATTTGGTACTACAAACTTTTCGGTCCGGTCCACTTGACCAAATGACCAGGTATCAAAATTTATTGTAGGAAAAAAAGATTCTTGACCAAAAAACATGTCAATCCTTATATCAGTTCAAGTAGCATAATACTACAGATTTGTTGATTGATCAGCTTTTAACGGTTTATCAACCCTTTGAAAGTTATGTAAAGCTAGAATATATTTTTAGATTATAATTATTTTATTTTATTTTTTAGATAAAAATAAGTTTTACTTATTAATTCATTCCATTCCCAAGTATATTTGCACATAAGTGACTACAACAAACCTAACAGGAATTGAAACTCAACTCCCTGATTAACAATTGCAAGCTATTTTCAATTACACTACCTGCACATCCACTGTCTTCTCTAGCTCATATTGCTGAGTCAGAGAGACATGAAACGAGGGTTACAGGAACTGCCAAGTGTTTAAATTTAGCTTACGACATGCAAAAAACATGACATGACTGTTAATGGATCATTCCAATTTTTGTAATAAAAAATTGACAGAAAATGTACAATTTTCTTACTTTGTTTCTGTTGTAGAGTATCTAGCACCCATTCAGCACTCTAACCGATAATCTATGCTTATATATTTAAAGGATCGTTTTTTGCGACAAGCAGGTTCATATTCGAACAGATTTATTTTGTCAGCTATTCACCATTTAGACTTTCCTCTCTTTTGCTCTTAAGTTTTTCTTGTTAATTGTTTGTAACCTATTCTTCTTTATTTTTTTGTATATATTCGTTAGCAACGGATACTGTGCTGAATAAATATATTAAGCCCTCATTTTTCTCTGTGTATCATTCACCCTGACACTACAACAGTTTATTAATGCAAAATCAGTTTTTAGAATTACACCCTTGTGCAAATAAATTTAGACACGTGCTTTAGTTTCTTTTCTTTCACCAAATAGTCAGTTTTAGATCTACCGGAGTGACAAGGTGTAATTGATTTTTATTTTTCTTTAGATTAGGTCACTTCTTTTTTTAATCATTTTGCCCCAAGCAAGGCGGTACCGCCACGGATGTGCAGGGGGCTACATAAGAGTAAAGGTTTAGGCAGGAGGAGAATGAAGAGAAAGACGAACCAGTTGTTAGAGAAAGGGCAAGAGAAGGATGGGAACACAGGTGTGAAGACAGTTGTGAAGTTAGAGAGAAAGGAAAAGAACAAGACACATGGGGTGATATGGAAAGAACTGGAGTCAAGTGGATAAGAGATGGGTATTGACATTGCATTTAAATTCCTGGAGGTTGTAACGGTCAGGAAAGCAAGAATATGGAAGGGAGTTCCACAGGCGGGAAGTGCGAGAAAAGAAGCTGATGAAGTAGAATTGTCGGCTGCATTTGGTTAATGTAACTGTAAAAGGGTGGAACCTCGTTGCCAGTCTGGTTGCATGAGTAAATTCTTGTGGCAGGAGAACCAGTGCCTTAAGTTTGTCAGAGCAGAAGCCAGGCAAATATTTGTAGAATAGACAGAGGGAAGCCACATCATGCCAGTGAGAAAGTGGCTGGATTCGAACTGCCAAGTCAGGACCTATCACATTGCAGATTCTCCTTTGATTTGCAATGGCATGTACTAATATGAATCTGTTTTCAGGATGTATGATGAAATTTGTTTGGACTTGAAAAATATTGTGTCTTCTGTGGTTGCATCAGATTTTTATCAGGCCCAGACATTATTGTCTCGATTGTTGATTGGATGTCCTATGACCATTGTCTGAGATGGACATTACTCCAAGGAAGCATACAAAATTGAAACGCTGCACAAACACACTGACAAGCCTTACAGAGAGACTGCAGATATTCTCACACTCCCCACCCCCTCAGTAAATGGAACTCCCTTCCATTTACTTGCTTTCCTAATAGCTGCAATCCCCAAAAATTTAAATGCAACATCAATTGCCATCTTCTACCTTCTTGAATCCCTTTCATCTTTTATACTTTCTTCAATATCCATTGTACCCAGTGTTTTCTCTCACTGTAACCTCCCTGTGCACTTGTGGGGGTCCTGCATGGTTTTGGGGGAAAGGATTAAATAAAACAAAAAAAATTTTAAAATATCATCATCACTGATAAAAAAAAATCGGGGATAGAAAATTTAAAATAAATCAAAATTAATTCTTACAATTATCTCCAAATGTTTTATATATATATATACATATATATATATATATATATATATATATATATATATATATATATACTAGTAGTTTAGCCCGACGTTGCTCTGGTGTAATGAAAGCTTTAAAACTAATCCATGGTCCTGGAGTTCAGACTCTTTGGACGTTGGCACGAAAGACTAAAAAGCAATAGTTGTTTCCAGTTAAAGCGAAACCGTAGACTGAAAGAAAAATGAATGGATGTAAGTCAAATTTTGATTTCCTGGTATCTATATCAAATAAGTTTTCTTTTGTTGTAAACTGAATTTTGAAGGCTAAATAAGTCCTCCAAGTAAATGGTATCATGGCTGAGACTAAGAACTACAATTATACCTACTTAGAGCCAAACCTGAAGCAAAAACTAAAATAAAAGGGCTGAAAAAAATACAGACATACAGGCAGATAAACAGACACACACACAAACATCTTACCTTTTATATATATATATTATCGATTTTCTGCACTATTGTGAGAACTGCAACCTTGAAACTTTTGAATATCATTTCTTATGTCTTTGTCTATGAGTGTATCAAATTTGATTAAAATCGGACCACTCCTTCTATAACCCAATTTTTTCAATTTTCTATATTTATCGGGGGTACCTCGACACAAAACCTAGCTAAGAACACGCGCAGACGCTTATAGTACAACTGTGTAAGTTTTCAAGAAAATCGGTTCAGCCATTTTGGAGTCTATAGGTAACAGACACGCACACCCACACAGACACACACACACACACAAAGTTCCATTTATAAATAAGTTTTGATATATATATATATATATATAGTGAGAGAAAGAGAGAGAGTTAAATCATAAAAATATCTAAATTTATGTCCCTTAACTTTCATCTTGAAACATCCTGAAAAAAATCTATACCATTCCAATATGAAACTGGTGCTTACTATTTTTTCTTAACTTTGTTGTTTATAGTTGTTAGTAACATAATAAAAACATTATTAAAATATTTAGGAACTACACTATGGTCAAAAAATTTGAAGAAACCCTGTATTCCTTTTGTTGGGACGCCCGCACCTATTCGGCTATAATGGATTATTCCATTACTATGTAAAGTAATGGTGGCATCTGCGTGAAGAGAGTGGCCGAGCAGCCAATCGACAAGTCAGTCGTAGACTTCCGGTGACGACCCGGAAGTACCCATTGCTCATACTACGTCTTACGACGGTTGAGACGATTAACCCTTATTCTTGTATTGGATACTAATAACCTTTGTAAATACTATTTTCACGGAATACAACAATTAACCTATTCTTGTTGTTGAGTTATTTATTCTTACTCATGACATAACTGAAATGAGTTGACAAGACTGGTTTTCCTTAACAAGGATTTAATCAACAAAACATTTCCTGACTAAGCAATTCGTCAACTGACGAATGCAAGTAAGGGAAGTAATTACACTAACAAAATGCCAAGGGCAGATAAGTATAGTACATTCTCCCCCTCCTTTTTTTTTTTTTTTTTTTTTTTTTTACGGTTCATCATACCTCTTTGGCTTACGAATTTCCCGTTGGGATCGTCTGGGTATATCAGGAGTTCTTGACATTACTTGAGGAGGAATAATATTTAAATCACTTGGAGAAGATACAATTTCTGAGTTAACGATAGTTTGTGAATCGTTACTATCTACTTTTTCCTTGGGAGATTCATTAGTGGGTGTAGAATCATTTAGGTCTTTCTGGATATCATCTACAACATTCTCGCTTTGTAATGAGATCCTTGCTGGTGCTAGGTCGCTTACAGAGACTGTAGATTCGCGACCATTGGTGAATCTTATGTGTGCATATTGGGGATTTGCTTCGAGTAACTCTACTTCGTCAACCAATGGTTCGTACTTACTCGCTCGGACATGGCGACGCAAAAGAACAGGCCCTGGCTTAGATAGCCAAGTGGGTAAGGAATGGCCGCTGGTAGTTCGCCGTTGATATGAAAAGAGTCTTTCATGTGGTGTGGCATTAGTAGCGGTACAAAGAAGAGATCTTATGGAGTGTAGCACTTCAGGCAAAACCGTTTCCCACTGCGATTCCTTGAGATTTCTTGAGGCTAGGGCTAATAATGTGTGTTTCCATATAACCCCGTTATACCTTTCACACTGACCGTTTCCTTGGGGGTGATAAGGCGTTGTCCGGCTAGTAGCAATCCCGAGATTGGTGAGATATTCACGTACTTCCTTTGATAAGAAGGATGCATCCTTATCCGAATGGATGTAGGATGGCATGCCAAATACTATGAATATTTGACTTAGACCCTGTATTACAGAGTCTGAATTAGTGCTTGTACATGCGAAAGCAAAAGGGAAACGTGAGTACTCATCTATAACTGTTAATAGGTAACGGTTTTTCGAAGTTGAAGGAAGGGGCCCCTTAAAGTCAATGCTGAGTCGTTCCATTGGTTGTGTAGCTTTGACTAGGCGTCCAGCTTCTGGTGTATAGAAGCGTGGTTTCCATCTGGCACACACTGCACATGCTGCACACACTCTCTTAACCTCTTCAATAGAGTACGGAAGATTCCTTACTTTAACAAAATGAGCTAACCTGGTTATACCCGGATGACAAAGATGTTCGTGTATTTCATGCAATCTTCCCATGTTGTCGAGTGCATTGCACTGGACACGCGAGAGCGTATCGGCTGGAATATTGTTTTTCCCTGGTCGGTACATGATATCGTACTCGTAACACCCCAATTCCATTCTCCATCTTTCGATCTTGCTGTTCTTGATCTTTCCATGCCTTCTTGCATCAAACATGAAATTCACAGCTTGTTGATCTGTGACTATCACAAAACGTCGTGCTGATAGATAATGTGACCACTTTTTAACTGCCTCTACTATTGCACAAGCCTCCTTTTCTACGGAAGAGTGTTTTCGTTCTGTAGTCGTAAGTGTGCGTGAAAAGAATGCTACTGGACGGTTTGCTTGATTGAGAGTGGCTGCAATAGCAGTATCAGAGGCATCGGTTTCTACTACAAGAGGTATCTTTTCGTCGACTGAGTGCAATAAGGCCTTTTCAATTTCCTCCTTGAAGATTTCAAATGTTTTTATCGATTCTGGATCAAGGGGGAATGAATTAGCTGTTATTAAGGGTCTAATCTTATCAGAGAATTTGGGTATCCACTGGGAGTAGTAAGAGAATAATCCAAGCACTCGACGCAGAGAGGTTTTGTTCTGAGGAATAGGTAACTCTCTTAATGGCCGTAGACGTTCTGCATCAGGTCTAAGTAAGCCCTGTGATATACTATAGCCGAGAAAATCAATGGATGTTTTAGAGAACACGGACTTCTCTTCATTGAGAGTGAGGTTATACTGGGTAATAATCTTTTTTAATTTTTCTAAGTTCTCATCATGGTCTTGCTGATTTTTCCCGACTACGACAATGTTGTCTACATAGGCATACACTCCCGTTAGATTATTTTCCTTAATAATCTTGTCTATTATCCTTTGGAAACATGCAACACCATTGGTCACTCCAAAAGGAATTCTACAAAATTGGTAAAGTTTACCGTTAGCTTCAAATGCTGTATAAGGCTTATCTTCTTCTTTTATTGGTATCTGGTGATATGCACTCTTCAGATCCAATGAGCTATAAACTTTAAATTTTGATATTTCCTGGGCTAAGTCATCCATTCTTGGTAATGGATAAGCATCCAATCTAGTAAATCTGTTAATTGTTCTACTATAATCGACTACTAGTCTCTTTCTTTGACGTTCATTTGTTACTATTAAAACCTGAGCCCTCCAAGGGGAAGTACTTTCCTGAATTACACCCTCTCTGATCATTTTCTCAATCTCAGTCTGTATGAAACGTCTGTCACCCTCTCCACACCTTTTAGATTTAGTTGTAATAGGTTTACAGTCTGGATCAATGTTGGAAAATAAAGATGGTGTGTCCACTAATGCCGAGGGCACACTACAGGAGATAGGATGAGAGATTTCAAGATCTTTCTTAGAGCCACCGAATGCAAAAGATATAGTGGAATGTTGTGACATGAAATCTTGGCCAAGAATAATATCAGAGCAGAGTTTGGGTAGAACTGAAAGTTTTACATTTGGATACCACTCACCCAGAAGGTTCAAATCCACCGTACACTGTCCTTTGATAGAAGCTTTAAGTGATGATGACGCCATGGACACGTTACCAGTAGCGGGTTTTATTTGTATTTTGTGTTTCCTCACATAACTGAGGGAGATAAAGGATCCTGAGCTCCCCGTATCCATTAGCGCCGTACCGGCGCCATTTTTCCCGACCAATACGTATAATGCAGCCTGTTTTAGGGATCCTAAGGAGGCAGACGTAGTGTTGGATATCAACATTGTCGCGAGTCTGTGAGAGCATGTTGCAGCAGATGTCGTATTTGGGTTCGAACGGCACATTTTTGAGAAATGGCCTTCTTTTTTACATTTAAAACAGGTAGCGTTTCTTGCTGCACACACACTTCTGTTATGACGAGGTCCTCCACAAAAAAAACACGTATACTTGGTGTTAGCCAAAGCTGCACAACAAGCATTAATGGGGACCGTTGACTGGACACCGGTACAGTTATTTTCCTGAGAAACTGCACCCACAATTGGTGTTTGAGTGTATGTATATGCTTCTGAATTTTTCTGAGCTGCATGGAGCACTCTAGCTTGGTCGATAGCTATATTTAAATGCAGTGTTTTGTTTTCAAGTAGCCGTTGTCGAATAACGTTTGAACGTAAACCTGTGATGAATGCATCTCTGACACAGTCGTCTCGGTTTTGAATCGCATCAACTGGTTTAAAGTTACATTCTTTCGCTAGTAACTGTAGTCTTTGCACGTATTCGTCAATATTTTCCTCCTCTTTTTGGCCGCACGTGGCAAGTAAATGCCGGGCGAAAACTTCGTTCGGGGGTTTTATGTACAGTTCTTTCAGACGGTTAACTGCACTATCAAACGTATCACATTCAGCAATGTATTCGTATACCTCAGAAGAAATACAGTTTATCAGTGTATCGAGTTTATCCAAATCAGTATGGATGTTAGGGTCAACAATTTTACGTAGGAACGACGAGAAACTTCGAAGCCAGTGATTAAAGTGTTTACTTGAGGATGTTGTATTAGGAGGGGTGCCCAAACGTTCCGGCTTCAAGTATTTATCCATACCGTTGAATATGTTTTGTTGATTAAATTGAAATGAGTTGACAAGACTGGTTTTCCTTAACAAGGATTTAATCAACAAAACATTTCCTGACTAAGCAATTCGTCAACTGACGAATGCAAGTAAGGGAAGTAATTACACTAACAAAATGCCAAGGGCAGATAAGTATAGTACAATAACACCTTTAAAAGACACTTTAAATGAGGCATTTATTAAATATTTTTAAAGTAAAAGATAAAACTTCAGTAATGTATTTGCTTTTATTTTTCAGTCTTTCTCCAGATTACTATTATTAGATGTGAAGGATTTCTTTAATAAGAGGAAAATAAATTTCAATTTGAAGGTCAGTTTCTTGTGTCAGGCCAAAAAAGTTTTTCTTATCAGAATCAATCTCGCACATTTATAAATCTAACATCAGGTTGCACCCACTAGATAATTGATTGTATCAATAGTATTTACACAAATTTACGAGAGAAAGTAATTCCTGCCTGATCGAGTCTTTTAGGCAGAAGGTGCTGGAACATCACTGAGGATCCACCGTGCTGAATTTGTGTCTTATTGTTGTGTCTCCAGAAAAGCAGGTTTATTCCAATCAATTGCATTAGAATCAGTGGTGTTACCATGCTTAATTGTAAGGTGCATGTCAGAGCAGCAAAAAAGCTTGAAGGGATCTTGGTAAACTAGTGTGAGCAGTCGTTTCACTGCATCGGTTCTGATGAAACTGAATTCACGATCTTGTAGCTGCTGCGGGATGTAGGTGCTCATTGCTTACTGTCGTAGAGATTAGTACTTGAAGTGTATCAGCTCTTGAACCAAGGGTGTTGTCGGAGTCTGACATGAATTGAGGGAGTCTTTGAAATACTGTCCAGGCAGAAAGAAGTGTGCCAAAAACAAGCTCAGCTGTTCCGGCAAATGAGACGACGACTGTTCAAGTTCAGTTGCCGTGGACTTGTAAACTGCAGGGGAAGGCAGCTTTAGCCTCTGCCCAGGCCATGGGGTGCCCTGGCTAAAGAAAGCAAACGTTCAGTTTGGCTGCTGTAGACAACATTTACTTTGATTGCTGCTTTTGTCACTGTGACAACTGTGACTTATTGCCACCAAAGGGAGATAACTGCATTTAACAAAATGACAAAATATGTTCGAATTCCAGCTGAATTCATTGCATTCACTTACACACAAATACCCTTGGGAAAAGTATTAATCCGTCTATTTCTTCCAGTTATGGGTTAAATAACAGGACAGATTGGGTTCTATAGCCTTGGTCGGCAACCAGTCTACCGCAGAAAGCAATGACAACCTACTGCGGGATAATCTTCTGCCCAGTCAGTCATGTCTCTTTTGAGACATGATCATCCAAGCGTGTATCACGTATGGCACTTAACTGACTGACTGATCTTGAAAGTTACTTCTTATTATGTGTGTATTTAAATTTTCTTGACCTCGTATTCAAAGATATTTTTAGAAATTTATGAATAAAAACCTTTCTTTTCATAATTTTTTATAATATGATAATAAATATTGCATTATAGTTGGTTAAGAAATTTTTATAATCTTGTAAATAAAAATTTGTTCTTGTAAATAAACAATCTAATGAAGGTGAGGTATTAATCCACTTGGGAAAAGTATTAATTCATAGCTTCTCCCTCCAGCTATGGGTTAAATAGCTGGGTAGATTAGGTTCTATAGCCTTGGTCGGCAATCAGTCTACCATGGAAAATAATGGCAACCTACTGTGGGAAAATCATAACTGACTGATCTGGATAAAAGGATTGAATACCAGGACAGATTGGATTCTATAGCCTTGGCTGGCAATCAGTTTACCACAGAAAGAAATGGCAATCTACTGTGGGGAAATCATTTACCAGTCAGTCATGTCTCTTTCAAAACACAATTGCCCAAGTGTGCATCGCATGTGGCACATAACTGATTTAATGAATAAATACATAAATAGGGTTTAATATTTTTGTTGTCAGTTTTTGAGAAAATCTAAACTTATTTATAAATGTTGCTTTGTCTGTGTGTGTGTGTGTGTGTGTGTGTGTGTGTGTGTGTGTGTGTGTGTGTGTCTGTGTGTGTTCGTTACCTATAGACTCTGAAATGGCTGAACTGATTTTCTTGAAAATTTACACAGTTGTACTATAAGCGTCTGTGAGTGTTCTTAGCTAGGTTTTGTGTCGAGGTACCCCCGATAAATATCGAAAATCGATAATCAAAAAAATTGGGTTATAGAAGGAGTGGTCCAATTTTAATCAAATTTGATACACTCATAGACAAAGACATAAGAAATGATATTCAAAAGTTTCAAGGTTGCAGTTCTCACAATAATGCAGAAAATCGATAATATATATATATAAAAGGCAAGATGTTTGTGTGTGTCTGTTTATCTGCCTGTATGTCTGTATTTTTTCAGCTCTTTTATTTTAGTTTTTGCTTCAGGTTTGGCTCTAAGTAGGTATAATTGTAGTTCTTAGTCTCAGCCATGATACCATTTACTTGGAGGACTTATTTAGCCTTCAAAATTCAGTTTACAACAAAAGAAAACTTATTTGATATAGATACCAGGAAATCAAAATTTGACTTAAATCCATTCATTTTTCTTTCAGTCTACGGTTTTGTTTTAACTGGAAACAACTATTGCTTTTTAGTCTTTCGTGCCAACATCCAAAGAGTCTGAGCTCCAGGACCATGGATTAGTTTTAAAGCTTTCATTACACTCGAGCAATGCCAGGCTATACTGCTAGTAAATGCATAAATCCAGCTTCATTTGTTTGGGGTTTATTAAAATTTTAAGAAATAGCTTTTTAAAACTGTAAAAATTGCTGATGGTCTATACCAGGGATCAGCAACATACGGCACATGCACCACAAGTGGTACATCAAGCAAATTTCCAATGGCACGTTTTGTTGGACTAAGAGTCTCTGGAAGACAAAAATTTAGAAAATTCTGCTGCTATTCTCAACTGTTGGACATCCCTCCCTAGATCTTTCATCTGTTTGAAGAAAATTGCTTTTACTCTTTTGGCTTTCAGTTCAACTTAAATCTCTCTTATATCAGGGTTTCTCTTACATCCGGGTTATATTATTATAAGTTATTGGTTCTATTAATTCAAGCCAAGCGGGATGAAATGAACAATCTAAGGGAAAATAATAGCTTTGAATTTGTCTCTTTACAAGAAAGTGTATGGTGTAGAGCAGGGGCTGCCAACACGTGGCACGTGGCACACCAGGCAATTTCCAGTGGCACACAAATTGTATAACAACTCAAGTATGTTGCTAACATTGAGCAATTGGTTAAGACCCATGCAAGAGCAAAGCTACCATTAATAATAAAAACTTTTTTAAAAATTTAAAAATAGTTTATTTCTGTTAATGTGGTTTACATATTATTGTATATATTACTATATAAAATATATTGTAAAACAGGTATATTGACCTTCACTTGTATAAAAATACGTATGCTGTTTGCACACTGAGTGATTTTAAAACCCTAAATTATCACATGGTTAGCAAAAGTTTTCCAACCCCTAGTGTATACAATAATATCCAGTATCAGTTTATTCCTGTCAATGTGGTTTACATATTATAGTATATATTACTATATAAAATATATTGAAGAACAAGTATATTGACCTTGACTTATATAAAAATATGTATACTGTTGTCAATGATTTTAAAACTCTAAGTCAGCACATGGTTAGCAAAAGGTTGCCAACCGCTGTTCTATAGGTTCATGATCATTCTAAATTAGTAACTTGTAGCTGTTCATTTATTCCTACAAAAAGAATTTGTACGGTGAATAAATTATGTGGAAACAAACAAAGCATTTTGAGTTGAAGGGGAGACAGAAAATAATGTTGTTCGTCTGGTTTGTCTCTCCTGCTAATAAAGAATTTTTATTGAGTATTAAGAGTTGTTTTGAATTTAATGCATTGATTGGTTTTCTGTGATTCTTTGATTTCTACTATTACTCACAAATTGTGTGCTTTTTTATTTTTTTTAATATGAAGAACCTTGATGTGCGTTGTGGAGTAATGAATATCGGCTTTGAATAAGAAATCGGAGAGCCGAGTTCAAATTCCAGTTGAATTTGTTGCATTCACTTATGCACAAATACCCTTAGGGAAAAGTGTTAATCCATCTCTTCTCCCTCCAGCTATGGGTTGAATAGCAGGACAAATTGGGTTCTATAGCCTTGGTTGGCTAAAAAGGTGGGACCTCCATGTTTTCAGTTTTATTAAAAATTCTAAAAATATCTGGAGGAGTCTACAGTAATAATAATGCCAAGAGACAGACTATCCTTTTGTCAACTATATTTTTTTTTATACGTTTGTTAAACTTTGCTGACAAGAGCCAAAACATTGTGAATATGGCAACAAAAGTGAAGTCAACAGTCTGAACAATGTAAATAGTGTAAATCATTGTTTGGATTGTTGTCCTAATCTTTGTTACGATATTCATAACATTTCAGCCATTGTACATTTTGAGTTGAAGGGGAGACAGAAAATAATGTTGTTCGTCTGGTTTGTCTCTCCTGCTAATAAAGAATTTTTATTGAGTATTAAGAGTTGTTTTGAATTTAATGCATTGATTGGTTTTCTGTGATTGTTGTAAGAACCTGTATATAAATT
Source organism: Ascarosepion bandense (assembly GCA_037127315.1). Taxonomy (NCBI): domain Eukaryota; kingdom Metazoa; phylum Mollusca; class Cephalopoda; order Sepiida; family Sepiidae; genus Ascarosepion; species Ascarosepion bandense. Next base: position 1,484,859 of record JBBBDQ010001420.1, read on the forward strand.
TACTGCGGATTGTTGGGACGCCCGCGCCTATTCGGCTATAATGGACTATTCCATTACTATGTAAAGTAACGGTGGCATCTACATAAGGGAGTGTGCCGAGCAGCCGATCGACAAGTCAGTCATAGACTTCCGGTGACGACCCGGATGTACCCATTGCTCATACTATGTCTTATGACAGTTGAAACGCTTAACCTCTATTCTTGTATTGGATACTAATAACCTTTGTAAATACTATTTTCACGAAATACAACAATTAACCTATTCCTGTTGTTGAGTTATTTATTCTTACTCACGACATAACATGGATGATGTTGTAATTAAAAACTTTCAAAATATTTTCTTCTTCATAAATTGTTTTCTCTTTCAATTTGAGTAGCATTTTTTAAATCAAAATTGTGGTCAGTCTCGTTACAGTGGGAAATTAAAACTTATTTCTATCAATGTGGTTTACACATTATTGTATAAAATATATTGTAGAACAGGCATATAAACCTTGACTTGTATAAGAATACGTATACTGTTGCCACACTGATTTTAAAATCCCAAGTCAGCACATGGTTAGCAAAAGGTTGCCAAACCTCGATCTATCCGATTTTCTTTTATATTCTCTTTTTCAATGTTTCCATCGCTTTCGTTATTAGATATCTCATGCTGTGATAATAGATCTGCCAAGAAAGGAGAAATATTGTAAGAAGTTGGACACAAATTTACCATGGCTGATCTAGTGATTAAAGCACTTCCTATACACTTTCGCCTTCCGCCCTTTAATTAAAGCAGCATTTTTCAAAGTGAAACACATTACAGAGATTTTTTTCCACTTTGTCATTCATTTGCCTAATCAAGTCATCAGCGCATTTACTTTTATTAATTTTTATATATTTAAAAAATTTATTTTTTATTTTGCTAAAAAAAATTCAAACATTGATGATCCTTCATGAAGGTTCTCACACTTACAAAGCTTGACAAATAAGAACTCAATCTGTCCTGCTATTTAACCCATAGCTGGAGGGAGAAGGATTAACATTTTCCCAGGAGCTTCTTTTACATTTTGCTCATTTCCATCACTTTTGTTATTAAATATTTCACACTGTGATAATAGAAGATCTGTCAAAAAAGGTGAAATATTGTAAGAAGTTGGACACAAATTTACCATGGCTGATCTAGTGATTAAAGCACTTCCTATACACTTTCGCCTTCCGCCCTTTAATTAAAGCAGCATTTTTCAAAGTGATATTTATGTTTATGCAACATGAATAAAAAAGGATATTGAGAAATATTTTATGAAAAATTTTTTTAATATATGTTTTGGCTATATTATATAACCAGTGTTAGCTGGTTTCTTTTTATAGTCATCTCCTGTCTCACTAACTTACACCCCACTCTCATCAGTACTCTCTTCCCTCTCCTACTCTTCCTGACACCCCCTGCAACCTCTCACTCCTCATAACATTCCTCCTCGTCTACTCCACTCTCATCAGTAATCTCTTCCCTCTCCTACTCTCTCCTGACATCCCCTGCAACCTCTTACTTGTCAACATTCCTCCTATGGAACCCCCCTGCACAACAGTGGCAGTAAAATGCCTTGCTTGGGGTGACACGATTATAAAAAGAAAAATGCTTCCATCACTTTTGTTATCAAATCTCCCACATTGATCTGCCAAAAAATGGTAAAACGTTATAAGAACCTGGACATAAATTTACTGTGGATGATGTAGCAATTAAACACTTTCAAAATTTTTTCTTCTTCATAAATTGTTTTCTCTTTCAATTTGAGTAGCATTTTTTAAATCAGAATTGTGGTCAGTCTCGTTACAGTGTGAACTGGGTCCCACCCATTCACATTTAGGTTAGCCAAATGCAGACGACAATTCTACTCCTGCAGCTTCTTCTCTCACGCTTCCCGCCTGTGGAACTCACTCCCATATTCTTGCTCTCCTGATGGCTACAACCTCCAAGAATTTAACTGCAATGTCAATACTCATCTATTAACCACTGGCCTCTAGCTCTCTCCCCACCCCGTATATCCTTCCCTTCCCCTCCCCCTATGTAACTGTCATCACACCTGCATTCTCATCTTTCTATTGCTCTTTTCTAACTGGTCTGTACTCCTCACTCTCTTCTAATTAATCTTTTTACAGTTATGTAGCCCCCCCCAGCACATCAGTGGCATTTCCGCCTTGCTCAGGGTGAAATGATTAAAAAAAAAAAAAAAAAATTAAAGAAACTTATTTCTATCAATGTGGTTTACATATTATTGTATAAAATATATTGTAGAACAGGTATATAGACCTTGACTTGTATAAAAATATGTATACTGTTGGCACGCTGAATGATTTTAAAATCCTAATTCAGCACATGGTTAGCAAAAGGTTGCCAACCCCCGGTGCATACAGTAATATGCAGTATCGAGTGAAAAATCATGCTTTTGACGTGCCTTTTTTTGTTTTGTTTTGTTTTCTTATTGTTATGTTGATCAAATTTGATAGGAATGTATTTCTGACTGGACTTACCCTCATGTTAGTTTCCTGGAAGGCAACCAAACCAGACACATGTTTCACCAACTCGTCAGGGAGAGGTGTGTCTTCTTTGACAAAATCGTCGCTATGGGTTTTCCTAAAATGAATTGTTATGAGAAAGTAAACATTTTCTTAATCAAATTTTTGGTTTAAAACCATGACAGAAAGATATAAAAAGTCCCAAATCAATATTCAAAATCATATGCAAATATATAAAATGTTCCAAATCAATACTCAAAACGATGACACAAATATATAAAAAGTCCCAAATCAATACTCAAAACAGTAACACAAATATATAAAATGTTCCAAATCAATATTCAAACGATGACACAAATATATAAATGTCCTAAATCAATACTCAAAAAGATGGCAAATATATAAAAAGTCACAAATCAATTCTTAAAACAATGACAAGAATATATAAAATTTCCCAAGTTATTATTTAAAACCATAATACAAATGTATTAAAAGTTCCAAACAATATTTAATAACATGACACAAATATATAAAAGTCCCAAATCAATATTCAAAACAATGGCACAAATCTTAAATTTTGTCTATAAAAATAATTGTCAAAAAAAATTGGTTTGTAATGAAACCTCAAATCTTTATAAATTTCTCTAGGAGTATAAGGATAAAAAAATAATAGGCTAAAAAATCTAACAAAATTAACTTCTCCTTGCCAATAGATAAAATTTCTGTGGTAGATTGTTTGCCATCCAAGGCTATAGAACCCAATCTGTCTTGCTATTCAACCCATAGCTGGAGAGAGAAGAGATGGATTAATACCTTTCCCAAGGGTACTTATGCAATAAGTGAATGAAACAAATTTGACTGGAATTCGAACTCAGCTCTCAGATTTCTCATTCAAAGCCAATATTTATTGTACCACAATGCACATGGTAAATTATGCTCATCAATTTTTATCAGGAATGCTATCCGTTGTACTATATATAATTTTGTCAGTTTTCAAGTTGGATTTTGTTATGGGAAAACACACCTATTCCTCAGATAATGAACTCTCCCTTCTATATTAATAGGAATTAACAAGAAGTTCTTGGGAAGTTCATGGAAGTTCTTTAAACTTCTATTGGAGTTCAGTAGAACTACTAGGCAGTTGATATTAGTCAGCAGTTAGCCGAATACTAAGTAGTCAGCTTTCAGTGGAAGATTACTAAGTTCCTAACATTTTGGGTACGTTAAGTCAATTAGCAACCGACATAGCACGATTATAACCGTCAGTGTGAAAACTACTCCACAGCAGATTTATGATTGGGTGCACAGGGACATCGTACCCTCTGTGTTCCCCTTCTAAACACTACTGTTTCCACTTTTATGTGTACTTTCTATGAATCATCTGGTGTACGTTCCTGTGGGTTATCTATCATGCACTCCTGTGCATGCTTGCTGTTGGTCATCTAGTTTGTTCTAATTATGATTCATTCAATAAGTTCAAATTGACAGTCTTTTGTTAACTAGGGCAAGGAATGTCTTGTTAATTTTAACACCTCCAAAACAAAAAACTTCTCTCTATTGATCACCTGAAAGACCCCTTCCTGCTTCCCATGGATGATACCAACCTCCACGAGAGACTCATTGCACTTTCTCGTCGTTACATTTTCATTTGCCATGAAGTGGAAAAATTATATTGAATCAATTGCTAGGTCCGCTGCTAGAAATGTTCATTCACTCTGTCATGCTAGACAGTTTTTCTCTCCTGAATCTATCTTACATGTTTATGAGTCCACTATTCGTAAAATATATCTATTCGATGCCTCAGTACACATTATCAGCGATGTTTCTAGCCGAGATTTGTTAGGGGTTTCGGGTCTTTCAACATCATACCACCCTCCCCTCTGGTGACCCAGCCGATACTGATCAGGTATCGACACGTGTACTTCCTGTCAGCTACAACTTTTTCCATCCTCTGAAACACACCCCATACGACTATGGCTATTTATTGACAATTTGTAGATGACTTGGAAGGAAACCAAGCCTCAATTTTCCATCTATCCATGATTGTGAATGTGGCAGCGTGCTTGGCTTAAAGTGGTAAGGGCAGATTTGATTCCCCTCCCCACCAAGACACATACACAAAAAAATGCCCTCAAACATCACATTCTGCTTACACTTATCTCCACTTTCATTCATGTTAACACTAGCAGTAGAGCCCGGCGTTGCTCGGGTATAATGAAAGCTTTAAAACTAATCCATGGTCCTGGAGCTCAGACTCAGCCTAAAGAATATTTGAAATAATAAAATAATTGCGACAATTTACCAATCGCACCTAGTGTGTGTGTGTGTGTGTGTATATATATATATATATATATATATATATATTGTTTTTCTTTAATCCAAAGTGGAAGAGTAGGAAGGTAAATTCCAAGAACCTGATCCTAATTAATATTAAAACAATTTTAATATTAAAAAGTGATGCAGGCAGAGAGCTCAGTGTATTAACAATACAGAGCCAATAAATTAGAGAAGATTTTCAAAATTCAAAGACTAGCAGTTATAGCCCAGCATTGATCGGGTGTAATGAAAGCTTTAAAACTAATCCATGGTCCTGGAGCTCAGACTCTTTGGACATTGGCACGAAAGACTAAAAAGCAATAGTTGTTTCCAGTTAAAACAAAACTGTAGACTGAAAGAAAAATGAATGGATGTAAGTCAAATTTTGATTTCCTGGTATCGATATCAAATAAGTTTGAAAAATCGAACAATCAAACTTCAAACAATTATTGATGACTTACCATTTAAAAATTTGATCAATCAAAAATCAAACAAAAATTGATGTCTTACCATTTAAAGAACTGATCAATCAAACTTTAAACAATTATTAATATCCTTACCATTTTCAGAAATTGATTAATCAAAAATTAAATTAAAATTGATGCCTTACCATATAAAAATTGATCAATCAAAATTTTTTAAAAAATTGATGCCTTATCATTTAAAAAATTGATCAAACAAAATTGAAACAAAAATTGATGCCTTACCATTTAACTTTAAGTTCTAAAAAAAACTTAAGTTTTCCTTCCCCTTTACAATGCGAACACATGATCATCCCACGACCGTTACATTTACAGCAACTGCAAAAGAAAATACAAATATATGAAGCATCAATTGTTACTGGACAATGAGTGAGGCAGAATTTGGCAGAATTTGATAATTCTTCCCAAAAAACTTAGTTTCCACCATCTTCTTCAAAATAGTTCCCTTAGGCATAGCCATTGGATGTTTGTTACTGTGCAGCAGATATTGGCTCAGAACAAGAAATCAGTGAGCAAAGTTCAAATTCTAGTTGAATCCTTTGCATTCACCTATTGTTATGATGCCCTCTTTTGAGGAATGAACTCTTCCTCTTCCTATATACCTGCATAAATTCTCAAGAGGAGTTATGAGCAGTCAAGTACAGCAGTTAATGAGAGCAGTTAACGAAAGCTACTAGGCAGGCAGCGTAATAATACCTTTCGGACTTACTGTTATAGTGGAAGATCCTGCCATCCCCGAGAATAGAAACGTCTTAGGCGAAGACATTCACTATTCGATAGTCGGTTCCGCTCCAACCCATGGCTTGCCTATATGTGTATTATTGTTAATTGTACCTCAGTACAATAAATCTGTATTTCTTATTCCTGGTGTGGAGTTCCATTCTTCAACTGAAAAAGGTCTTAGGCGAAGGCATTCACTATTCGATAGTTAATTCCGCTCCAATCCGTGGCTTGCCTATATGTGTATTATTGTTAATTGTACCTTAGTACAATAAATCTGTATTTCTTATTCCTGGTGTGGAGTTCCATTCTTCAACTGAAAAAGGTCTTAGGCGAAGGCATTCACTATTCGATAGTCGATTCCGCTCCAATCCGTGGCTTGCCTATATGTGTATTATTGTTAATTGTACCTTAGTACAATAAATCTGTATTTCTCATTCCTGGTGTGGAGTTCCATTCTTCAACTGAAAAAGGTCTTAGGCGAAGGCATTCACTATTCGATAGTCGATTCCGCTCCAATCCGTGGCTTGCCTATATGTGTATTATTGTTAATTGTACCTCAGTACAATAAATCTGTATTTCTCATTCCTGGTGTGGAGTTCCATTCTTCGACTGAAAAAGGTCTTAGGCGAAGGCATTCACTATTCAATAGTCGATTCTGCTCCAACCCATGGCTTGTCTATTTGTGTATTATTGTTAATTGTACCTCAGTACAATAAATCTGTATTTCTCATTCCTGGTGTGGAGTTCCATTCTTCGACTGAAAAAGGTCTTAGGCGAAGGCATTCACTATCCGATAGTCGATTTCGCTCCAACCCATGGCTTGCCTATATGTGTATTATTGTTAATTGTACCTTAGTACAATAAATCTGTTATACCTTATTCCTGGTGTTGAGTACAATTCTTCAACTGAAAAAGGTCTTATGCGAAGACATTCACTATTCGATAGTCGATTCCGCTCCAACCCATGGTATGCCTATATGTGTATTATTGTTAATTGTACCCTAGTACAATAAATCTGTATTTCTTATTCCTGGTGTGGAGTTCCATTCTTCAACTGAAAAAGGTCTTAGGCGAAGGCATTCACTATTCGATAGTCGATTCCGCTCCAATCCGTGGCTTGCCTATATGTGTATTATTGTTAATTGTACCTCAGTACAATAAATCTGTATTTCTCATTCCTGGTGTGGAGTTCCATTCTTCGACTGAAAAAGGTCTTAGGCGAAGGCATTCACTATCCGATAGTCGATTTCGCTCCAACCCATGGCTTGCCTATATGTGTATTATTGTTAATTGTACCTTAGTACAATAAATCTGTTATACCTTATTCCTGGTGTTGAGTACAATTCTTCAACTGAAAAAGGTCTTATGCGAAGACATTCACTATTCGATAGTCGATTCCGCTCCAACCCATGGTATGCCTATATGTGTATTATTGTTAATTGTACCCTAGTACAATAAATCTGTATTTCTTATTCCTGGTGTGGAGTTCCATTCTTCAACTGAAAAAGGTCTTAGGCGAAGGCATTCACTATTCAATAGTCGATTCTGCTCCAACCCATGGCTTGTCTATTTGTGTATTATTGTTAATTGTACCTTAGTACAATAAATCTGTATTTCTTTTTCCTGGTGTGGATTTCCATTCTTCAACTGATCATTTTATACTGTATTCCTTTTCAGGATACATCACTTATTACTTATTTCTATATCACTATTTTTTAACACATCTTTGAATATCTTGTTTTATTAATACACTTTGAACTTACCTTCAGTTCCATGTTTTACTTCCAACACAAACTGGTCACTACATTTTGCGGCAAAATTTTGCCACAACTACACAATAAATTGGCAATGAAGATCCACAACACTTACAGAGAAAAACTCTTGGGAAATGTTATAATCCATCTCTTCTCTCTCCAGCTATGGTTTAAATAGCAGAAGAGATTGGGTTCTATAGCCATTATCATTAGCGATGAAAACGGAGAGTGAACCACTCGGTGGTTCTACTTTGTTGTACTCTTTGCCTTCGGGTAGAGAGGAACCCAGATGTGGCTATGCTGAATGGCAGAATCTCATCTGGGGTAAATTTACAAGAATTGATTGTGCTTATGTAGGGATCTAGGGAAAATATATGCCTGATTGTACGTGCTCAGAATGCCTCACATTAAAAACTGGCCTTGCACTACATCCTACCTTGTGAGGAGGCTTTTTCGATGAGAACAGATACTACACTTTTGATTTACTCTATTCCCCCACTGGAGCGAGTTGTGACACAAGGTCAGTTTTTAATGTTGGGTACCTTAGTGCATATGCTAGGGCCACTTGTCAAATATTGCACAGCCTCCACTTACGTGGTAACTGGGTACAAAAGTGGTCTTAGCTGGTCATTGCTTCCCGGATGGCAAGCTGGAAGTGAGCATCTGAGAAGAGATACTACACTTTGATCCCAGCTTTATGGCCAGAGAGTGTAAACTGGACTAACACTGATGTTAACCTCAATGTCCACTGCCATATATATATATATATATATATATATATATATTGTGTATTTAGTCAGTAATCCTTCTTTTATGCAAGTTTCATTAAAAATGAGACAAGGTGTTGTGGTTTAGTTTTTTATGGAATTTTTCATGTGATTTTATAATTTTTTTCTTTTCAGTAAATAAATCTATCTAAATCTAAATCTAAGCATATTTATAAATGGAATACAAACTGTTTTAGAGTAGCTGACACCATTCCAGTGCTCTCAAAGATAGAATGATCTCTGTGTGTGTGTGTGTGTGTGTGTGTGTGTGTGTGTGTGTCCGTTACCTATAGACTCCCAAATGGCTGAACCGATTTTCTTGAAAATGTACACAATTGTACGATAAGAAATTTCAAGGTTGCAGTTCTTACAATAGTGTAGAAAATCAATAATATATATTGCAAATCTACAGGGTGCGATGGGTAAATTGCCGCTATTTGCCTTGTAAAATTTTTCAAAGTAATAATAACAAAAGAACCATTCTATTTTCATTTACAATTATCCACTTGGCAGTAAATACTAAAATAGTATGAAATACATCATTTTTTTTTAAACTGGGGTGGCATAATAATTATGGCCGGTAGTGTCTATATATATATACAAATAAATACACAACAGACAACGGTCTTTATTATAATAGAGAGGATATAAATATATTCTTCACTGCTCGACTACATAATTATTGCAAAAAAATAAATAAATAAATAAGGCATTATTAAAATGCAAACACACAGCAAGAGCTTTGATAAGGTGTAAGTACATTTGGAAAACATTGACAAGGTTTTACATCTTAACAATATATACACACCTGTAATGTAGAAATGGAAGGTCTTATTAGATAATAAGTGACTTCCGCAGGTTGACATACACTATCGGCCATAATTATTAGGCAACCTAAGTGTTTTAAAAAAATGATGTATTTCATACTATTTTTTACTATTTATTGCCAAGTGAATAATTGTAAATGAAAATAGAATGGTTCTTTTGTTAATATTGCACAATAACATGTGCATCAAATGAATTTATAAATATTTAATAATTACTTATATTTCAGTTTAATCAATGAAAGAATGAAGAAAATTTAGGGTGATTCAGACAAGTTTATCTTTGCTTCTTTGCCTTGTAAAATTTTGCAAAATAATAATAATCTAACTTAAGGGGACCATATATATATATATATATATATATATATATAGTTATGGATTAATTGTACATTGCAACATGGAAATTTCTATGTTTCGAGATAGATTCTCATCATCAGGCAATGTATGTTGGTTGTGCAGATGATTTACATTTAAATGACAAAAACCTTTGCTTTGCTGTGTATGTATGTGGGAAGTTATAAAATTTACATGTGCGTTTCTTTTGACTAATCAGAGCAAAGATTCATTTTGGGATTTGTCCCCAAAGAATCCATACTAACCACCTTTTTCTCTTTTTTCTTTTTCCTCCCTCATCCTACCCTTCTCCCTTCTTCCTTTCCCTTCTTAATGGTCAAGATGTCAACCTGCCTTTAACCTGATCTTATCATTTTCCCTTTTTTCCTCTCTTCTTCCTTTAGTTTTATTGCTTTTGATGTGATATTCTCATTTAGTACCAAGGTTGTTCTTTTCACTTTCTTATCATTTTTAGGCTATCTATTTCTTTGTTGTAAAGCTTTTTTTTATAAAATAGTAAAACCTTGTGTCTTCTTCACCTGGAATTATATATATATACCCCCCAAAAAATACAAAACTTGAAAAAATACTACATTGGTATTTCAGCAGGTGCTTGGAAGCAACGGTTGTACAATCACACACACTCCTTTTCCAACCCTGAATTAAGAAACCAGATATCTCTATCAAAATATATGTGGTCATTGAAAGACTATAACTTAACCCCTATGATTAAATGGAATATCATTAAAAAATCTAACACACCCATCAACTTCAAAGATTGTTGTCGCTTATGCCTGGATGAAAGAAAATCACTATTATAAAACACAAAAACCAATTGGATCTGCTGAATCTGAGGAGGGAACTAATTTTCAAATGTTGACATAGGAACTGGTTTAAATTATGTTAAACTTTTAGTCCCTCATTCATTCCTCTGAAGACTTTACACACATCACACTATTTTACGGAATATATATTGTTTATTTGCACACCATTGTTATATGTGTCGAGGTTTTTTTTTTATATATGGGTTTTTATATGTCTATGGTATTGCTTACACATTTGTTTTTGCTGGTGTTTGAGTGTATATATATGTGTGTGTTTGTATATGTGTATATGTATATATGTATCTGTATGTGTGTACATATATGTGTATACATATATATGCGTGTGAGGGTATGTGTATCTATATATATATATATATATATATATATATATATAATTCCAAGTGAAGAGGACACAAGGTTTTTTTTATATTTTGAGTGCTCTGGCATTTATTTTATTATAAACAGTGCTCAATATAATGAATATTATAGAGCTTGAGATAATATAATATAATTATATGGTTATGTCAATTATACATTGCGACATGGAAATTTCTATGTTTCGAGATTAATTCTCATCATCAGGCAATGTTGGTGTTGTTGTGCAGATGATTTACATTTAAATGTAAATCATCTGCTAACAACACCAAGATTGCCTGATGATGAGAATTAATCTCGAAACATAGAAATTTCCATGTCGCAATGTATAATTGACATAACCATATATATATATATATATATATATATATATATAATTTTCTTTTTTCTCTCCTCATTCTATACTCACTCGGATATATATATATATATATATATATATATATCCGAGTGAGTATAGAATGAGGAGAGAAAAAAGAAAATTTTTTTCCGTCCAAAACATTAATTTAAAACAGTGCTCGATATATGGTGTATAGAGCAGTGAATATTTATTATAAATTATGTTTTAGAACATGTACATAATTTCTTCTATATATGTCCTCTTCTCTACAATCATGATTGTAGGGAAGAGGACATATATAGAAGAAATTATGTACATGTTCTAAAACATAATTTATAATAAATATATATATATATATATATATATATATATATATATATATATGTTTTTTTACATTACTAAAGTTATACTGTATTAATAGTGTTGACCGAAAAATTTATCTACATTATTAAGTTATATTGTATTAGTATTATTGTATTGTTAACCGAATAATTAGTATAATTTTTATTATATAGTAGTGTGGTGGTAATTGTGATTAAAATGAATTGATTAACTAGTATATCTTAATTGTTTAATTTTCTTAGGTTTTTAAAATTCCGATTTCTTATCCTTTCACTAATAATATGTAAATTTATTTTTAAACTAAATAATTGAGTTTAAACAACTAAATTTAAATAGAATAATTAGGCTTACTTTTAAATTAATTTTTTTAATTTTTTAATTTTATATTTTATTATATTTGTTTTGTTGATTGTATAATTAGTATAATTTCGATTCTACAGTCATGTGATGATTTTGTGATCACAACGGATTAACTATTATCTCTTAAATATATTTTAATTTTTTTAGACTCTCATTTCTTATCTTTTCACCGTTAATATATAATATTTTTTTAAATTTTTTATTTTCATTTTCTCCTATCATCTTTTCTTTTTATTTTAAATTTATTCCTCTCTTCTTTCTTCTTCTTTCCTTTTTCGTTTACGCTTTAAGATAATTGCCCTTTCTTTTTAACGCTCTCTCTCTCTCTCTCTCTCTCTCTCAACCTACTTTCTTTATGTTTCAAATCTACGGGTCAGCAGTTTAACTGACATGCTGAATGTATCTTTAGATTTTAGTTGACATCGGCTCTTGCGCGTGCTCTTTGATTATATGTTGCGTATATATATATATATATATATATTTTTTTTTAATCATATCACCCCAAGCAAGGCGAAAACGCCACTGATGCACAGGGGGGCTATGTAAGAGTGAAAAGATTGGAAAAGAGAAAAACCGGAAACCACATCCTAAACAGGAAACAAGGGATGAGCCTCTTCACCTGTTCAATAGACGTGGGTGGAGTGTGAACCGGGCGATAGTTTAGTCTATCTACTCCAATTGAAAAAAAAAAAAGTGAGAAGATTGGAAAAGAGAAAGTCGGAAACAGCATCCTAAACAGGGAACAAGGGATGAGCCTCTTCACCTGTTCAATAGATGTGGGTGGAGTGTGAACCGGGCGATAGTTTAGTCTATCTACTGCAATAATATATCTGCTTATGTATGAATATGTATGTGTATTCGCCGAACTGATGTGATGATGTCCTTTTTCTTAAATTTTCTCTTTTAAGGAAGCGACCTTTATTTTTATTCCATTTTTTTTTTAGGTCTTTGTGAATTTCATTTGTGTAAAATCTTTTGTACAATAAAGATGGAAGCTGATGATGGTTCACCTTAAATAGGCCTACACATCTGATTTACCATGAAATAACGTGTCTGCCTTAATTTTTCTTATATTTGCTCTATATGTATTTATAGACATATATATTTAGAGCTCTCTTAGAGAGTTATCCTACCATTTTATGTACAGGATACTCCTTTGGATACTACCTATATCTACACCGCATGCTGATATATATATATAAAATAAAATAAATTTTCAATATTCAAAATTGTTGAATGATCATTTCGACATGAAATCCCTAAGAGAGATTTCACATCTCATCAGCAACAGTACATATTTCAAAAAGAAAATAAAAACAAAATAAAAAGGGAAATAAACAATTAAAAAAAGAAATAAAAATTTGTTTTAATTTTTTATTTCTCTTTTTATTTTATTTTTATTATCTTTTTGAAATATGCACTGTTGCTGATGAGATGTGAAATCTCTTAGGGATTTCATGTCGAAATGATCATTCAACATTTTTCGATATTGAAAATTTATTTTATTTTATATTAGCTCTGTAATTTTAATTACATTGAGCTCTCCTCCTGCATCATTTTTTAATATTAAAATTTAATATTAATTAGAATCAGGTTTTGGGATTTACCTTCCTACTTTACCGTTTGGATTAAAGTATTTTAATAAAATATATATATATATATATATATATATATATACATTAGAGAGAGATACAAACATGTTTTGTGAGCATAAAGTCTACTTTAACTCAATCCCTTATAGCCTTTTCATGTGGATCACAGATAATCCCTCCTTTCAACTTACGTTCGATATCCACTTCCATGACACCAGTTGCATCGATCGGGATCTGTAGATTCATGCCTTACACCATCACCATTACACCATGAACACTTTTGCTGTTATAAAAAACAAATCAAAGAAAAGAATTCATTGATCAGAAATCAAAGTTCCCTTTTGGTCAAACTGCCAAAAAAATAATTTTAACCTAAAACTAAATGGCATAAAAACAAAAATTATAATATAGATTATATTTGGGGGGGGGGTGCAATTATTGTCACTAGTTTTAACCCATGAAATTTCACCATTTCCTATTTGAGATTTTTAATGAATCTTAGTTCTTCAATAAGCATATGGCGAGTTCTATAACAAAAAAAAAAATACCTATAAAAATTCCTCTATTGCCTCCTTAAATATCAGAGTTTATCTACCTTAGCAAAACTAGAAAGACCCATTCTATGACAATAACATATCCGTAAAAATTTGCCTATCACGTCGTTAAATATTTGAGCTTAGCAACTTTAACAAAATCTCACATCAACATGAATGTATATAATCAGTCACTACTCACTGGAAGGCAAGAAGAGGGATTGAGGAAAACCAGCTATACAGAGTTTAATGTTTTGATTCTTACAAATTGGTTTGGAATATTTGTAAACCATGAACAGTATTGTGAAATCAAACAGTACAGTTTTAGAGGCATCATAGCTAACTGATATGAATGAGTGGAAGCCACCTGAATATTGAAAAAGATTAACCTGCAGCAAGGCAATTCATACCAGGGATTAAAAAGCCGCAATCACGACAACTGCTCAATGATCGTTTTTCTCCTTGTTAAAACTAAAAAAATTATACCTGTAAGAGCGCCGAAGTTCAGATTGTCTGGGGTGCGAGCAATCCTATGGCCATCCCTGGAGCAGGTATCTAGGTTTTCAAGTGAATAGTTAGAACAGATTGTTTTTTATCATTAAGGAACTTCCATAGTTAAGTCATTACCCTGGAAATACTGTCCAATCTAATAACAATTGCAAAATAAACACTTACCTCTCCTCGACCAAAGCAATCACGACATGGAACAAAACCTTGGCCACAACACTTATGACAGGGCTGTAACAAAAGACAAAAATAAAACATCATAAGTAACTGATAAAGTTTATCCTTGTCTAGACTAGCAGTATAGCCCGGCGTTGCTCGGGTGTAATGAAAGCTTTAAAACTAATCTATGGTCCTGGAGCTCAGATTCAGCTTAAAGAATATCTGTGTGAAGTTTGGTGAGAATCAGATAAAAATTGTGGATTTGTATAAAGGACATACAGACAGATAAACAGACACACACACAAACATCTTGCCTTTTATATATATATATATATTATCGATTTTCTGCACTATTGTAAGAACTGCAACCTTGAAACTTCTGAATATCGTTTCTTGTGTCTTTGTCTATGAGTGTATCAAATTTTATTAAAGTCGGATCACTAGTTCTATAACCCGATTTTTTCGATTATCAATTTTCAATATTTATCAGGAGTACCTCAACACAAAACCTAGCTAAGAACACTCGCAGATGCTTATAGTACAACTGTGTAAATTTTCAAGAATATTGGTTCAGCTGTTTCGGAGTCTATAGGTAACGGACACACACACACACACACACACAGACAAAGTTCCATTTATAAAAAAGTTTAGATATATTTTTTTTGTCAGATTGTATTTGGAATGTTTAGTTTTTTAACTTCATCAAAAAAACATAAAAAATCAATCCTTAAATTTAATTCTTTTAAATTTTTAAAATTTTGTTTATTGATTTTGATGTTGAAGCGGGAAGAAAAAAATTAATATTCTTGGTGTATTTTTATTTAAAGAAAGTTTAGAATGCAATTTAAATGCAACAAAAACATATGTGCAGTTTATGAATAAGGTACTGTGCATTATCAAGCATGTAAAAAGTAGTTTGCAAAGTTTTTTACTGTAAATTTTTACACCAAATGATGTTCAGATAAACTGGTTGATGTGAACTGCAATAAAATGAAAACATTCCTTGAAAATAATCAGTTATATGATACAAAAAATAACTGAAAGCATCTAAATCAAACACTGTTAATGATTTACATCATATTGGTTATAACAGTCACTTTGATGGGTAGCTTCCATGCACAATTTGCTACTAAAATGTAATAAGAATGCTCCATTTTTTTAAAACACATAAAAGCTGAACGGTAAGATAAAATTCATTAAAGCTATAGAAAATACTTTAATAAATAATGATTTAGTGAATTTCTACACGTCAATTGCTAGGTCTGCTGCTAAGAAAGTTTGTTTACTATGTTGTACTCTAGTCACGTACAATTGTATGTGTATCGTGGTGAAGTGGATGTTAACTTGGAATGACAAATCAAAGTTCAAATTCTAGTTGAATCCCTTGCATTCTCTTATGCACAAATAACCTCCATTTATGGGTTAAATAATAAGACAGATTGAGTTCTATAGCCTTGGCTGGCAACCAGTCTACCACAGAAAGCAATGGCAACCTACTGTAGAATAATCTTCTGCCCAGTCAGTCATGTCTTTCGAGACATGATCGCCCAAGCTGACTGACTGAATATAATAGTTGAAAACATGATTAAGGCTTCTACTGGGCATAAAGTGGGGAATTAGCTTTATATTGTTATGAAGTAATAAACTGATCCCCCACTAATTACTATGTAATAATATAATACATCTCTTCCTCCTCTAGCTATGAGTCAGATAACAGGACAGATTGGGTTCTATAGCCTGGGCTGGCAACCAGTCTACTGCAGAAAATAAGGCCAACCTATTGCGGGATAATCTTCTGCCCAGTCAGTCATGTCTCTTTCAAGACATGATCTCCCAAAGCATGTATCACATATGGCACTTAACTGACTAACTTACTAGATTGGCAGCTAGGTCTTATTGTTTTACAGCTGAAATAACTAGATGTAATCATAAATTCTACATTTCTTACTTTACAGTCAACTTTCATCATCAAAAAGTCAAATGCCATGATGTCATCTTCTGTCTCTTTAATTCCTGTTCTTTTATTATTCTCTCTTCTTAATGTTTTTCATGTTCAAGAACCCTCCTGCATCTTAGTGGCTTTATGACCTTGCTTGGGGTAAACACTTGAAACTTTTGAATCAGCCTCAGCATTGAATAGTTTAGGTTAACTAATTTTACATAATGTTAAGTCTTGTTGGATTAACTAATATTACTTTTTTTATGGGACACCTAGTGAGAATCAAACTCTCTATTCAGTAGTAATGATCAACCAGACTAGTTTTGCTAATTATTACCCCGTACCAAGTTATGCTAATTGATTTTACCACATATCAACTATTGATGAGTTATTTAATGCTAAATTTTGGTAGAGGGCACACAGTGAAGATCAAACTCACTACTCAGTAATAATGGTCAACTAGACTAACCTCATTAATCATAAACCATCACTGAGTTAGATTGGTTTATTTTACCACATGTCAACACTTTTTGGATTATCTAATGTTAAACTTTGGTATGGGTCACCCAGTGAGGATCAAACTCGCTACTCAGTAATAATCAACTAGCCTCGTTAACCAGTACCCATCACGGAGTTAGGTTGATTCATTTTATCACATGTCAACCCTTGTCAAATTATCTAATGTCAAATTTTGGCATGGGGCACCCAGTGAGAATCAAACTCAATACTCAGTAATAATTGTCAACTAGACTAACCTCGTTAACCATTACTGGTCACTGGTTCATTTTACCACATATCAACCCTTGTTGGGTTGTTTACATATTATCCATCACTGAGTTAGGCCAGTTGTTTTTCCAGTATGTCTGTCCTTGTTGTGCCAAATTTTTGCATTGGGAACCGAGTGAGGTTCAAAATTATTACTCAATAGTAACGGCCAAGCAGACTAGTCTTGTTAATCATTACCCCATGTTGAGTTAAGTCGGTTGATTTTACATGACAATACTTGCGGGGTTATTTAATGTTGCATTTTGTATAGGGCACCCAGTCAGGATTAAACTCACTAAGTGCTAATGATCAACCAGACTAGCCTCATTAATCAATGCCCAACACTGAGTTAGGCTGATTGATTTTACAACATGTCAATCTTTGTTGGGTTATTTAATATCAATTTTTTGTATGGGACCCTAAGTGAGGGTCAAACTCAATAATATTCAGCTGCACTAACCCTTGTTAACTACGCCAAGGCAGCTTGAAGAAATGGCAGCACTCACCTTAATATAAGCTGTATGGGGTACTTCCACATATAGACTTGATTTTTTAAAATATTCTGGCACATCAACAGGAATTTCCCATGGCAGGGGTGGCCTACCCATCTCAGGCCCATCAACTGACATCCCAACTGAAACAGAAAAAGAATATTTATTCTTCTAAACTGATCATATATTTTCAGAGTAACTATGATAAAAGTATATATATATATATATATATATATATACTCTGGCAAGACTATTAGATGGAATGCATTTGTGTTAACCAACAATTCTCTCTATTATAATAAAGACTCTTGCGTATTTATTTGCATATACATTACAGAGCAAGGCTCAGTTCATTCTCTTTACTACCAGTCATTAAACTTTACTCCCAGTTATGAAAGTTTTTGCTACATGTTTGCTCTTGAACAGTGTCTTATTTTATTTTTTTGCAATAATTGTGTCTTCAAGTAGTGAATTATATAAAAACAGTTTCCACTTCTGCTATATGCGTGACTCTTCAGAAATGAATTGAGTTCTTTCAGTGACTGGTGTGTGTATACACTGCTTATATACAACACATTAAAATTTCCCATCTCTGATTCTTTGCACCTATGGCTTAGGGAGTAGCGACTCCGACTGACACCAAATCAGTCGAGTTTCGATCCCAGCCAGAAGCAAGTGGATGTGTCTAGCCACACTGATGAGCTGTGATACAGCAAAACAGGCTTGTATGTGGATGACTAATATATATATATATATATATATATATATATATATATATATATACCCTCTATTTGTCTGTATATATATATATATGGTTAAGTAAAATCAAGACAAGTGCAAAACTGTATTTAAATCGCCTACACGTTTCATCCTGTGACGGACTTTATCAAGACAAAAAGACGAAATGAGCTTTATTCTAAATTACGTATCTATAAACAAACAGTGTTGGCAACTATAAAAACGTTCACAAATCATTTAAAAAGAATAACAGAATATTTTAGTTTTAGAATTCTTTCATGTGTCATGAGATATTAAAATGAAGGGAATTTGACCGTTTTCTTTGAACTTTTTTATGTATGTTAGTCTGTTTTAGAATTCCTTCATGTGAAGTGCAATAGGAATACTAAAACTAAAATATTCTGTTATTCTTTTTAAATGATTTGTGAGCGTTTTTATAGTTGCCAATACTGTTTGTTTATAGATACGTAATTTAGAATAAAGCTCATTTCGTCTTTTTGTCTTGATAAAGTCCATCACAGGACGAAACGCGTAGGCGATTTAAATAGTTTTCCTCTTGTCTCTATTTTATTTAACCATCCTGTCCTTAATCTCAGATCATAACTGAGTATATTTTTACATATATCAGTAAAATAAAATAAAAATCAGTAAAAAAAACAATGAGTAAAATAAATAGTTTCTAGTTGGACCAGCACTCAGCAGATTCTTTTGCCTGAAGAGATCGGTATGGTCAAAACCTAGGTAGCAAGTAAGCGGTGTATGTGAGGTTCTTTGGCATATATATAGTCATTCATATACAAGCCTGTTTCGGTGTAATGTAGCTCATCAGTGTGGCTAGACATCTACTTGCTTCCAGCCAACATTGAAACTCGAATATATATATATATATATATATATAGTCATCCGCAGACAGATGTGTTTTGCTGTATCAAAGCTCATCAGTATGATTAGATATCTGATTGCTTCCAACCAGATTGAGCACTCTGGAAGAATGGTAGACTTTGAAAAAACAGTAGTTACTCTAGCACTTGTGCATTGCTCATTCAAAAATGAAGTAGAGCACTCTGACTACTGGTGTATGATACATTATATGCTAAATGTCTACCTCCTTCTACCGAGCGCCCATATCTCAGAGGTAGAATCACCGACTGACACCAATTCAGTCAGTTTTCAATTCTGGGTAAAAGCAATTGGATGTCTAACCGTATTGATGAGCTGTGATACAGCAAAACAGATCTGTCTGCAGATGAGTATATATATATATATACACTACTGGGCATATTAAGCCACCCCATATTTCTAAAAGAAATGATATATTTCATACTACTATCTCTAGTATATATTGCCAAATGAAAATAGAATGGTTCTTCTTTTATTATTATTTTGCAAAATTTTACAAGGCAAGGAAGCAAAGATGTCTTTACTGTACAGAAGATTTTACATGAAAGTTTTTACAAGTTCGTGTAAAATCTTCTGTACAATAAAGACGGAAGCTGATGATGGTTCACCTGAAATAGGCCTATACTTCTGATTTAACATGAAATGTCTGCCTAATTTTTTTCTTATATATATATATTCAGTGGTTTGAATTATTAGGTTGTCCCAAAAGTTCGTAAACACTTGCGAAATGGGTCTATCTGGTCCAGCACAATCGAGACAAGTGATGGGTTCAGAAAAGGCAAGAGACACCATCGGTTCCAAAACAAGACTGATTCTGCAAGAAAGTCATGTTGTGCGTTTGGTGGAACTTTGAAAGAATCGTACATTTTGAGTTGGTTCCGAATGGTCATACCATCAGTGCCGAACTTTACTGTCAGTAACTTGAGTGGGTCTCCAAAAAGTTGAAGCAAAAGTACCCGGCTCTGATCAACCGAAAGCGCGCTTTGATGCAACAGGACAATGCCAAGTCACACACCGCCAGGAAGACCAAAGACAAGTCTTAAGAGCTGGACAGCGTTGAGGTTCTGCCACATCCAGCCTACAATCCTGACTGTACTCCATCAGATTACGGCCTTTTCTGCTCAATGCAACACTTTCTAAAGGGCCGCCGATTTGACTCGTTTGATGAAGTTGAGGAAGCGTGTCAAGAATTCTTTGATTCGAAGCCAGCTGAATGGTACTTGGACCAGATCTGAAAGCTTGCAGATCGATGGCAGAAAGTGTTGGAAAATGATGTTCTTTATTTTGAGCAATAATTTTTGTTGTTTTTGTGAGTAAAATTTCAATTTTTTGCAAGTGTTTTCTGGGAACTTTAGATTACTTGTCGAGTAAAATTTCAATTTTTGCAAGGGTTTACGAACTTTTGGGACAACCTAATACTTTGTTTGTTTTTTTTCTTATGTGTTACGTAAAATACTCAATAGTAAGTACATCAATATATATGTTGCCATCATTTTAGATGGCATATTGATATAAATATTTTGCTGTTATTTTTGATGACACCTGACCAATCGTAAGTGATAGAATATCAAATACTAGAATAAATTTAGAGTTTATGCTAATGCTCACATTAAAAGCACTGATTCTAATTCAATTGTCACAGAGGAGAAGATTTGAGGTTACTCACTTCTCACTTTCCAGCTTTGATCTTCTTCTCCGTGCTATGTCCCTTCAGGATGTAGGTGATTATGACTCTCCACAATTTTCTATCCTTCATAGAACTTAATAAATTTTGTTTTTTTGTTATCTCTCCTAAAACTTTTCTGCTATCTATTTAGCTAAAACTTGCTACTTAGTTTATGTGTTGATCACCACTATAACTGATGTTGTAAATTTGTCCTGTGAGTGTCAAATTTTTCAAACCCTCTTTTCTCATGTTCCCCAGATATTTCAATTCTCTCTTTCTGATTCTGAGTATAAGTGTGTTTTTTTTTTGTTTCTATTTGAATTCAAGACATGGAGGATTTTGTTTATATAGAAAACAGCATAGCTCATTAAAGAAGAGAATATTATTTCAAAGACTCATCTTTCAAAAAATACTCTAGTTGGCTGGGTTTTTATTTTTGTTTGGTTTGTTTTTTTTGGGTTTTTTTTTTAAATTGTGGATTTTCATCTTGTCTGTCAATTGATTTTGCTCAACACCAACTAGATGGCATGGTAATTAGTGGTAAAAAAAAAATGTAAAGCGCTCACTTTCTCTTTCTCTTGCTCTAGAATACAGTAGTGTCAAAATATGTAGCCACTCTGGAGAGATATTCTTTTCCAGACATGACAGCTGTTAGATTTCCTCAAACCATATGGTACATTCACGCACATTATTGCTATTCCAATATGTTTTACTTTCTTTTTCTTTCTGAGGTATCTATTTATCTATCTATCTATCTATCTAGATAGATAGATAGATAGATAGATAGATAGATAGATAGATAGATCACTTAGTTATCAATAACCCCAATCAACCCCCACGAGAACAATGAACCAAATATAAACAGAGAATGATTCCAAACTCTTACTCTTTACTTCTCTCGATGAAGTGTTTGAATCCAAACACTGAAACAACCATATGATTGTAGAGAAGAGGACATATATAGAAAAAATTATGTACATGTTCTAAAACATAATTTATAATAAATATATATATATATATATATACAAACATACATTATCTTGCATCAATAGCATGACTCGGAGTTTCATGCACTATGAAATCATCAGATATATATTTCATGACACTTCATGTTGTAGGATAAAATTTATATTTATTAATATGTGAATATTCATATTTACTAATAAGTGGATACAAAAAATTCAGTTGCGCTGTGTTCAAATTCCAGTTGAATTCGTTGCATTCACTTACATGCAAATACCCTTGGGAAAGGTATGAATCTGTCTATTCCTTCCAATTATGGGTTAAATAACAGAACAGATTGGGTTCTATAGCCTTGGCTGGCAACCAGTCTATCGCAGAAAGTAATGGCAACTGCCCAGTCAGTCATGTCTCTTTCGAATCATGATTGCCCCATTATGATTTGAATATATATAAAGATATAAATATATAATACCATTACGACATATTTCGGAGCAGATATGGTTGTTGCAATGAATCGAAAATTGTGTTATATAGGCTTGATTAAAACCTCGTTTAGACTGGAGGTCATTCATGGTTGAGAGGTCTAAGACGTTGCCAGATCAAATGGTAGTCTTCCCCTATGTGGATGGGGGTCGCAGATTCGAATCCTGCCAAATGACACATATTTTTGCAATAAAAATTTATCATAAATAATCAGGCCAGTCGATATAAATATATAATATTGTTTAATTAAAAACAGAATATCTACTTAAATATGAGTATCGATCAAAAATAATGTTCAAACAAATCATTTCAAATTGTCGGTTGTTTATAACCAAGTTTTGTTAATCTTCGTTAATTTCCGTAACATATATATATATATATATATATATATATATATATATATATATATATATATAAAGAGAGAGACGGGTTAATAGATGTCTTTTTCAGCATACAAGTATGATAATAATTTTCCAGTTAATCCTAATAATTATTTTAATTTTTTTCATTACAATAGATCTTGAGTCTTCCTGGGGACTTGTTGGGACCCTAGGGAACTAGCGCCCCCGTATACCCCGCAATTGCAGGGTATGCAGGGGGGTTAAAGACATCCATGTTCTCCAACACCACTACAACTGCTATTCCACAGGTAAAATGTGGCTATTTTTAAGGCAGATATTCATTTGAACGCTATTCCACCAGTCCAGACCATCACAGTTCTGAGTTAAGACTTGCCAGGACACATACAAAGAACTACTTCATTCTTGTTCCTTTTGCATCCCTTTAGTAAGGAATAAGTTCCACTCAGACAGCACCTTCCTTTGCATTTTGGAACAGACTCCAAGAAGAATACTTTGCCAATTAGAGCAATCATAACCTCTTCAAATCTTGGGTCAACCATTATCTATCCTGCATGTCATCATAATATTAACCTTCTGCTTCCTTCTAGTATGCATTTACAACAACTACCTCCTACTTTGAGTGGCTCTTGGGTAGGGTAAACATTATTACAAGAAAAAATAAGACAATGTCTTGAAACCATAAATATAAGACTTTAGAAGATAACTTTACTAACTCTTGAATGGTACGTGTTCCCAGCTCACTTGTCGGGCTTCAGTAAATGTCTCCAGCTTGTACTAAAAAAAATATTAATATTAAATCATTAATTCTTATACATATATACACACTCATTCATTCTTATACACATATACACACACACTAATTATTATACATATATACACACACACTAATTATTATACATATATACACATACTAATTATTTTACATATATACACATACTAATTCTTATACCTATATACACACACTAATTCTTATACCTATATACACACATTAATTCTTATACCTATATACACACAATAATTCTTATATATATATATATATATATATATATATATATATACATACATATTAATTATTATGTATATATACACACATTAATTCTAATACATGTATTATACACATATTAATTCTTATACATGAAGAATTACGAGTCTTTTAATGATTTAGGGGGTGGCGGGTAACAAAATGTCCCATGGAACTAACACAGGGTTAATGAGATTACTAATCAAAATTGCAGGAACTTTTTTCGGAAAGACTATACACCGTTGTGCAAATTAATTGAAACAAAATGAATAGTGCTTTTCTAGGATCTTTCACACATTCCCTGATCACGTATACATTTTGGACTGATGGATCCAGTTTGTTTCTTCGCTTTGATAACACGACTGACACTAGAAGGGCTGACACCAACGATCTCTGCGATCTTTCTGTAAGGCTTCCCAGTGTGTTCTTGGAGTAACGTCCATCACAGACAATGGCCGAAGGGACAACTAATCGACAGTCGAGACAATAGCATCTGGGGAGTGATAAAAATCTGATGCAATCACGGATGACACAATATTTTTCAAGGCCAAACAAATTGCATCATTCACCCCGAAAAAAGATTCATATTCCTGCTCACCACTACAAATTACCTAATTTGAGGAAAAAATAGAAATCGATTACACCCTGTCACTCCAGTGGGTCTAAAACTGACTGTATGGTGAAAGAAAGAAAGCTAAAGGAATTGTTTTAATTAAGTTGCACAATGGTATATAATCGGAATCAAGCATTTCAGGAATTCTATTCTTACTTAGGATGTGCGTTGTCGTGCAGTGGATATCGGCTCAGAATGAGAAATCGGGGAGCCGAGTTCGAATTCCTGCTGAATCCATTGCATTCACTTATGCACAAATACCCTTGGGGAAGGTATTAATCTGTCTCTTCCCTCCAGTTATGGGTTAAATGACAGGACAGATTGGGTTCTATAGCCTTGGCTGGCAACCAGTCTACCGCAGAAAGCAATGGCAACCTACAGCGGGATAATTTTCTGCCCAGTCAGTCATGTCTCTTTTAAGACATGATCGCCCAAGCGTGTTTCACGTATGGCACTTAACTCACTGGCTGATTCTTACTTACATGAAAGGCACAAGAGTTAAAAATTTCCTTGATAACCATGTCATTTGCCGTTCCTTTTCCATAGCAACATTTTCCAGAAATGTAATCTAAAAGAGCAATTCTCACATCCTCTGCATTCCAATTAGCAAGACTGCAGAACAAAAATAAAAAGATTTAGTCAGGTGTTTCGTTTATTCATGAGAAGAAAGGGGTTGTTAGTGGTCAGGAATTAATGCAATCATTTGTAACAGAATATACAACTCCTGGTGAAATTATTGCCACATTTTATCTGTTCTATAAATGTTTTCATAGTGTGCAGATACTTCACTGAAAGACAATTCGCCAACAGAACAATTCACAGACAGAACAATTGGTCGACACTTTAAGTTCATGATGTCACCCACTTTTTTTTTAAGCTGTCGGCAAGCTGTCCAGGTTTTGGCGGATGTGTGTTATAAAAGTGTTCTGCTAATTACATCACTAGTTGTATAGTATATTACGTTGGATCTTGACAGGCAATGCAGAACGTGTACAGTACTGTGCAAAAGTATTAGGACAAGAACTATTTTATCTTTTATGAGGCATATTGACAGAAAATAAACAATTTAATTAAAGTCATTTCATTTGATTTACTCAACAAATGCTTTAACAAGAAAAAATACTTGTTACAAAATAAATTTAATATTTAGTATAATAGCCTTTTGCTTTGAAAATAATAAAATAATTGCGACAATTTACCAATCGCACCTAGTATATATATATATATATATATACAGTACCGTGCTAAAGTATTAGGACAAGAACTATTTAATCTTTCATGAGACATATTGACAGAAAATAAACAATTTAATTAAAGTAATTTTAATTGATTTACACAAAAAATTTTCAAAACTTGACCCCCATAAGGCAAGCAGTGGTGATGAAATCCCGGTGATAGTCCTTAAGAGGTGTGCTCCTGAACTCTCCCCTGTCCTCTCTAAACTGTATAACTACTGCCTTTCTGCTTCCTGTTTTCCTGCATGCTGAAAGTTCTCTTCAGTCGTTCCTGTATTTAAGAACTGTGGTGAACCCTCGGACCCATCCAACTATCGTCCAATCAGTCTCCTACCAATATTCGGGAAAGTGTTCAAGGCCATAATCAATGCTGAAATAGTTCAACATCTTACTGCCCACAAACTCTTCTCTGACAGGCAATATGGCTTCCGCTTTGCCAGGTCCACAGCCGACATGTTAACAACCATTACGGAGTACATGCTCCAGACCCTTGATGAGTCAGGCGAGGCTCGTGCTGTTGCTCTGGACATCTCCAAGGCTTTTGACTGGGTATGGCACTTTGGCCTTCTATGCAAGCTACGGGGTTACGGGGTTACGGTGTTACCAGACACTTGCTTGATCTAATCTAATCTTTTTTAAATAACCAGAAAATGAAGGTCGTTTTGAATGGGCATGCCTCTTCATCCTACAGCACGAATGCTGGTGTCCCACAGGGCTCTATGCTCTTCCTTATTTTCATCAACGGCCTCCCAGATGCGATCAAGTGCCAAGTAGGCATCTACGCAGATGACACCACAATATACTCCTGCATCAGTAAGAAACCTGTCGTGGCGGACAAACATAATCTCGCTGATGACCTTGAACGGGATCTACACTCTGTGGTGAATTGGGGCAAGAAGTGGCTTGTCAATTTCAATGCATCTAAGACCAAGTTGTTGTCTGTCAATCATCACAGGCAACCTCTCCTGCATCACATAAGCATGGACCAAGTGATTCTCCCTGAGAGCAATACACTGCGCCTCCTCGGCCTTACCCTTCTCTTCTGATCTCAAATGGAACCACTACATCGAGTCCATAGCTAAATCCACTGCTAAGAAGGTTGGGTCACTGTGTCAGGCCAGGATGTTTTTCCCGCCTGAATCCATCCTGCATATATACAAGTCAACCATTCATCCATGCATGGAGTACTGCTGCCATATATGGTCAGGCACCCCTGCCGTTCACCTCAGTGTTCTCGACAGGCTTCAAAGGAGAATCTGTAATGTGATAGGTTCTGACTTGGCAGCCACTTCCCCACCGACGAAATGTGGCCTCCCTTTGTCTGTTCTATAAATATTTTCATGGCTCGGACAGACTTAAGTCACTGATGCCTCCTCAACAGGTGTTTACTCGTGCAACCAGATTGGCAACTGGGTCCCACCCATTCTCAGTTAGGTTAGCCAAATGCAGACGACAATTCTACTCCTGCAGCTTCTTCTCTCGCACTTCCCGCCTGTGGAACTCGCTCCCATATTCTTGCTTTCCTGACGGCTACAACCTCCAGGAATTTAAATGCAATGTCAATACTCATCTATTAACCACTTGACTCTAGTTCTTTCCCCACCCCGTAAATCCTTTCCTTCCTCTCCACCTTGAAACTGTCATCACACCTGCATTCTCATCTTTCTATTGCTCCTTTCTAACTGCTTCGTATTCCTCTTCACTCTCTTCTTATTAATCTTTTTACACTTATGTAGCCCCCTGCACATCAGTGGCATTTCCGCCTTGCTCAGGGTGAAATGATTAAAAAAAAAATGCTTTAACAAGAAAAAATATGTGTTACAAAATAAATTTAATATTTAATATAATAGCCTTTTGCTTTGATCACAGCCTTCATTCTGTCAAGCATTGACATCACAAGCTTTTTCGATGTATCTAATGGTATCTTCTGCCAAACAACTTGTATTTGTTCCTAAAGAGTGTCTTGCAAAGTAACACTAGATTTATCAATTTTTTATCCAAAATATCCCATAGATATTCAACAAAGTAGTTTCAAAACTTGTTTAATAGAAAATAGGAAAAATTAAATATAACTTCTTTTTAATACATTTCTTTTACACTTAGTTTTAAATAATCAATATTTATTAGCAACTTACTTGGCTTTTCACCCTGTATTTGAATTTCAGTGAGGTTTTTAAGAAAATCACCCCTGTCCTAATACTTTTGCAGTAGTGTTAGGACAGGGGTGATTTTAAACTTTATTTTGATGCCTCATAAAAGATAAAATAGTTCTTGTCCTAATACTTTTGCACAGTTGGGGCGAGTTCACACACACAAAGGGGCTGTCAGGTATCAGAAACCAGTGGGAGTTTTTTTTTTTTTTCCAGCCAAAATTCTAGACTTTAAATAGTCTTAACCCTCCCACACGACCCACATGGTTATGGCTCTTTACTCCCACATTTTTGCTTTTTCAAGTTGTCTTTTTGTTGACTTTATTGACAGCCAGATGTATCTGTCAATCACATGTGGCTGGGTCATCACCTTTCAAGCTGGTTGACACTTTTGTTGACCTTATCTAACAGCCAGATGTATCTATCAATTATATCCACTGCTCAAGGTAATATATTACAATTGTTGTCAGTTTGATCTATCTGTCAATCACACCTGCCCTGGTTATTGCCTTTCAAGCTGGTTGACACTTTTGTTGACTTGTCGATCACCAGATGTACCTGTCAATTACATCTACCATTCAATATAATATATTACAATTGTTGTCAGTTTTGCTTTGCACAGTTTTCGTCATTTGTACCTCCAGTAACTTCTCTAGTTTTGTCAACAATATAGGTGTGTCCCACAAATAAATGCTTACTGTCTTGACAAACTCTGTGATGACGACTAAAGGGATTCGGGCTTGAACTTAAAAAGACTTATGGCATCGACCAATTTTCCTGTCTGTGAATTGTCTGTCAGCAAACTGTCTGTCGACGAATTGTCCAGCTACCATTTTCACAGTAACTGCTCGGACATGCAATCATTTAAAAAATAAATAAAAAAGACTGATTCCAATGAAGTTAAGTATTACATAGATCCTAAATATAAAATGAACAATCTGTAATATTATTGGTCTTGACATGGCATTTCTGCTTTAGTTATTTAACGTAGCTTTCATGTGCCTTTTCTGAAACTATTTTCATGGTAACAAATTCTTTTGATGAGCTTTCCTCTTTGGTACCTAGACTTTATTAATTTAAACACAGTACTAGATTGGCAGTTAGTTCTCATCATTTTACTTTTGAAATGGATAGATGTAACTGAAAGTTCTATGCTAACAGTTTCTTCTCTCGCACTTCTCACTTATGGAACTCTCTTCTAAACCTTTGCTTTCTGGTCAACTTTGATCTTCAAAAATTTAAATATTTTATCAACTTTGATCTTAATTCCTATTCTTTATTGTTCTGTCTCAATAATAATACTAATAATTAATAACTTTTTTATATTCTCTCAGTAACCTTTTGCATCTTAGTGGCTTTGTTGCCTTGCTTAAGGTGAAATGATTTTTAAAACATGCCATATGGAATAAAACAGCTCGTGCTATATTTCAGGACCAGGCATCTCAACTTTAGTCACTTTCTACTTTAGCTTCCCTCTGTCTTTTCTACAAATATTTTCATGGCAACTGTTCTGTTAAGATTTCTTTTATGGTTCCTCAACTACATGAATTGAAGCATGCTACTAGATTGGCAACTAGGTCTCACTGTTTTACTGTTTAACTAACTAGATACAACTTTCATTTTTATTGTAACAGCTATGTTATATAGAAAGAAAGTGTGAATACCAACATGTATGGTTGAACATGGATCTCCAGGCAACAAATGTAGCTGTTGAATGGATTGTGCTACTGAGATCACATGACCATAAATACTAATATATAAATCACTCAGAAGTTTGCGTGTGTTCCAGTGTATTCGGGGTATTTTGCGTATTCAATGTTTGGTTTTTTAGTGATTTGCATTGTTCGGATGTTTCTGGTATTCTACAGCATTCCGAGAGCATTACCGCATGTTGTTTGAAGGATCCGTTTAGTATGTAGTCTTTACGCGAAGATACCGAATATGATAACTTGCAAATAACGAGTTAGCAAAAGTTCCTTTCAGATTAGCACTATGAAATCAAAGTTATAGAAATGGTGACAAAAATAATGTTCACGCTAAAATTATGACAAGTTACTCTTCTAGGATGCGTATTGAAGTACAGTGGATATCAATTCGGAACCAGAAATTGGGGTGCCAAGTTTGAATTCCACTTGAATTTCTTGCATTCACTTATGCGCAAATACCCTTGGAAAAGGTATTAATTCGTCTCTTCCCTTCAGTTATGGGTTACATAACAGAACAGATTGGGTTCTATAGCCTTGGTCGGCAACCATTCTACCACAGAAAGCAATGGCAACCTATTGCGAGATAATCTTCTGCCCAGTCAGTCATGTCTCTTTCGAAACATGATCACCCAAGCGTGTATCATGTATGGCACTTAAATGACTGACTGAGAAATTGGAGTAGATAGATCTATCTATCACCCGGTTCACACTCCACCCACGTCTATTGAACAGGTTAAGAGGCTCATCCCTTGTTCCCTGTTTAGGATGTGGTTTCCGGCTTTCTCTTTTCCAATCTTTTCACTATTACATAGCCCCCCTGCACATCAGTGGCATTACCGCCTTTGCTCAGGGTGATATGATTAAAAAAAAAATAATAATAATAATAATAATAATAATAGTTGAAAACAAAGCTTCTACTGGGCATAAAGTAGGGGATCAGTTTTATTTTGTTATGAAATAATAAACTGATCCCCCACTAATTATTGCTTAATAATATAATACATCTCTTCCCCTTCTAGCTATGAGTTAAATAACAGGACTGATTGGGTTCTATAGTCTTGGTTGCAACCAGTCTACTGCAGAAAGTAATGGCAACCTATTGCAAGATAACCTTCTGTCCAGTCAGTCATAATCGAAACATAATCGCCCAAAGTGTATAACGTATGACACTTAACTGACTGACTGAATATAATAGCTGAAAACATGATTAAGTCTTCTACTGGGCATAAAGTGGGGGATCATTTTATATTGTTATAAGTAAATAAACTGATCCCCCACTAATTACTACTTAATAATATAATACATCTCTTACTTCTTTAGCTATGAGCCAAATAACAGGATAGATTGGGTTTTATAGCCTTGGCTTACAATCAGTCTAAAACAGAAAGAAATGGCAACCTACTGCGGATGATCTTCTGTCCAGTCAGTCATTTCACTTTTGAGACATGATCACCCAAAGCGTGTATCACGCATGGCACTTAACTCACTGACTGAATATAATAGTTGAAAACATGATTAACTCCTCTACTGGGTATAAAGTGGGGAATCAGTTTTATATTGTTATGAAGTAATAAACTGATCCCCCACTAATTACTCTCAAGTATGGTGCTTAACTGACTGACTATACTTGGAACACGAAATCAGAGAGCTGGGTTGAATTTGTTGCATTCACTCACATGCAAATGCTCTTGCGAAAAGTATGAAACCATTGCTTCTCCTACTAACTATGGATTAAACAGAAGGACAGATTGGGTTCTATAGCCTTGGTTGGAGACTAGTCTACTACAGAAAAAAATGGAAACCTACTGCCTAAGCGTTTATCATGTATGGCACTTACCTGACTGACTATTCTTGCACTTTGCAAACTCTCTTCTGATTTCTTCCTTTCCCGATTACTATAATCTTCAAGAATTTAAATGCAACATCAATTGTGATTTTCTGTCTTCTTTTTTGCCTATTCCTCACTCTTTCTCATTTTTAATCTTTTCATTCACTTTTGCTTCCTCTAACCCTAACCCCCAATCGAATAGCATTGTTGACTTGCTTAGGGTGAAATGATTTTAAAAAAAAAGTTTATGGATGTTTGCTTGCACTTCAAACATGTTAACATCATAAAATGCACAAAATAGAAACAAGGAAACATTTTCCATCCTTGGAACTTACTCTGGAAACGCTCCTCTCTCTTCCTCTGGTGCACTTGGAACTGGACACTGAAATGGGGTAGGAGGCGGTAAAAAATCTGCAATTCAAAAAATTGGATATATAAAAGACTATAGCGACCATACACTGACTTTCAAAAACTCATGGCATAGCAGTATGTAAAGGAAATGGTTTGTGGCAGGCTCATATTTTTTGCAAATATAGTTTTGAAAAACATTTGCAAACTTGACACACCCAGATTGAACAAAGAACCAGCTTTAAAGGTTTTGAAACTTTCCTAGAATGATTTTGTTTTATCTGTCTCTATTTCTGAGATGATTGATTGTCATATACACATTTCAGCTGATGCCCTCTCAGCCTTCTTCAGGTACTACTTCTTGAATAGACGGTCATGGCTTTCCATGTCTCCCTATCCCTGGTGGCTAACAATTATAATTATCATTAATTCACTCATTCTAAGCCAACAAGAATTGATCCCACTTTTCGCCTCTACATATACAAATACATGACATTCTCACTACTGGCTAAGCAGTTCACATAGACAGGTCATTAACATGTAGATCAACAAAAATTTCATCTCCTTTTCCAGTTCAGGCCATAATAATAATATTTATCTTTTAGCACTTAACAAAAATTGAGGTGAGAAAACCCCAGACACTTCTTGTATTTATTTAAATTATCTGGACACTCATTACACAAATCTATATGAAAAAAACAAAAAAAAAACAATACTACATACATTTTACTTATTCTTTTTCTTATCCTTCTGATCCATTTTTGCTCTACATTTGACTCCAAAATCATAATTTTACTTCATATTGCTACCCTCTTATGTTTTCAAAACACCACAATACAACCATATAATAAATATTACTTGTTTTGTTGTTTATACATCTTCCTGTTTTTCATTTTTACGAGTGTTATTTTTGTATATATAAATGTAAGGGAGTTTATAATTATATATTCAGTTTTCACTCCCCCTACAATACGTCATGAAAATTGAAATGTTACAGAAACAGGACTCATATCATAGATTGAAAGGAGTACAAGGATTTTTCAATGGTCAGACACACTTTTCTCTATGTTGGGCACACCCTTTTCTTCCTATGCTGGATGCACACTTGTCTCCCTATGTTGGGTGCACCCTTGTCTCCCTATGTTGTATGCATTCTTTTCTCCCTATATTGAGTGCACACTTGTCTCCCTATGTTGGGTGCACAATTGTCTCCATCTGTTGCGTGCACATTTCTCTCCCTATGCCATGTGCACACTTTTCTCCATATGTTGGGTACACACTTGTCTTCCTATATTGGGTGCACTTATTTCTCTCTATGTTACATGCACTCTTTTCTCCATATGTTAGGTGCACATTTGTCTCTCTATGTTGTATGCATTCTTTTCTCCCTATGTTGAGTGCACACTTGTCTCCCTATGTTGGGTACACACTTGCCTCCCTATGTTGGGTGCACACTTGTTTGTCTATGTTGGGTGCACACTTTTCTCCCTATGTTAGGTGCACTCATTGTGCATCTGTTGCATGCACACTTGTCTTCCTATGTTAGGTGCCCTTTTTCCATATGTTGGGTACACACTTTTCTCCATATGTTAAGTACACACTTGTCTTCTCGTAATAGATGGACCCTCATCTCCCTTTGCTCACATTATGCCTTTCTGGATTTCCTTTCAAATTTCTTTCCAAAAGATCAGGATCTTGATCATGATCCGCATCCTAATTTCATGGATCTAGGTCATTTCTTTTTTGTTTAGGTCAAGAAATTGCCCTTTATATACAGGTATACCTCAGGTTACATCGTTTCACGTTAAGCTGTTTTCAATTTGTTTTATCCCAGGATGGGATAAACAGAGAAAGAATCGTGCAAGAAATAAATCTTAACCCTGCGGAGATATAAATAGAGATTTATTATCCCTCAGTACAATAAACCAAATACTCGTACACCAACGAACAGTTAACAAGAATAACATTTAAGAAGGCAATGTCGCTGTATCGAACGTAAGCATCCGTTTTGAGAAGAAGGCTTCTGTCTAGTGACGTCTAACTCTCATCTAAGGCTGATGGCTCTCAATCTTGCTCGTATAATGACGAAGACTCTCGATCACTCCCGTGTAATGACGAAGACTCTTGTATAGTCACGAACACTCTCGTATAACTCTGTAGTTCGTTCTCGTCCCGATCTTTTATAACCCGGGCCATACCCATTCCTGGGTAGGACAGGATATTCCTCCACAACACAATTATATGTCATTTGTCAACAAAATATATGGAAAAATAAAATTCAAATTTTCGTATTTTATTCAACTTTATGTCTGTCCATCACAAATATTAAAGTCATAATATCACTAGAAAAGCATTAAAAGCAAATAAAATCATTTTACTGGACAATAAATAAGAATAAACGTATGTAAAATCATATTAAAATACGTATGTAAAATTGAATGTAAGCACTGGAAAATTTAACATAAATTATTTTATCTTCTACTATCACAAAATAAATTTAATAACTGTATTTGTTATTTAACCTCATGAAATCATTTTATTTTATAATGTCTTAGAGCAAACCATATTCACAAATAAAGAGTCATTGATGTATTTTACAGATCGCAAAATTGTAAACATCTACATTTACAAGTATGTATTTGTTAATTTAGATTACTTTTTTTGTACTATAATAAAAACTTGAATTTGTTAGTAAGCTTAAAATAGATTCTTATTGACCATGTATTACTGTTGTATACCTACCTATAAACAGGAATTAGATGTTCCTATCCATTTAAATATATGGACACTATTGGGTAGTAGTAGAGTAGAGAGAGTGACTAGCAGTGTATCTACTGCATACAGCATGCAAGTCTTGTACTTGTTGATATACTATTATTCCCAACATCCCTTTTCTTGATTACTCATGCAGTAACCTTTTAGGGTTACAAAAATTATTAAAAATGTATTTAGAAGTAAATTACAGAACTGAGAATGGCTATTTGTGGTTTAGCCAATTGACAAGTAAATTCGGAGACTAGTAAATTCGACTTAAGTTGCTTCTCCTGAAACAAATTACTGATGTAAGGTGAGGTATACCTGTACTGCATGATTATAACCTTCAGTGCAAAAACTACTCCACAACACTTGTAAATTATTTTACTATGGATATTCATTATAAATGTGACAGTGAAAAGATTGTGATTGGTCAATAATTAATGCAAGCTTTAAGAAATATAGCTAATGGAATTACAACATTCAGTTTTGTTTCTTATTTGGGAAGATTTTTGTAAAAGTATACCAACCAGCAAATGCATGATTAAAACTTACCCCCAACAGTAAAACCAACTCCTTCATAGCCAGCCACAGGGTTCATTTGAGGCGGAGCTTGATCTGGGAGAGCCATCTCTCCTTTCGGGGAATTTCCATTAAACTGGGAAGCTGTACATAAAAGCAGAGATATAATTCTGTTGTAAAAGTCTGTCACAAGGCTGTATTTATTTGGCTCGTTTCTAGGGGACCTACTGTTTAAAAAAGTATTTTAAGAGACATACAGACTATGAGAAACAAACTGAAATACAGACATGAACAGAAAGATAATTAACAGAGAGAGATGGACAAACAGATATGCACAGACTGATGGATATGAATAATATGGGACACATTGATAAATATGAATGGAGGCTGAGAAAAAATGAAACAGAAAATACGAAAGGACAAATAACACGGATAAAGATAAATGCAAAAAGATTGAAGAAGATTTACTTGTTTGGATTAAGTTATTTTACTTGCTTTTGTTGATTTTATTTATTTTTATACCTAGCAGTATAGCCCGGCGTTGCTCGGGTGTAATGAAAGCTTTAAAACTAATCCATGGTCCTGGAGCTCAGCCTCTTTGGACGTTGGCATGAAAGACTAAAAAGCAATAGTTGTTTCCAGTTAAAGCGAAACCGTAGACTGAAAGAAAAATGAATGGATGTAAGTCAAATTTTGATTTCCTGGTATCGATATCAAATAAGTTTTTTCCGTCGTAAACTGAATTTCGAAGGCTAAATAAGTCCTCTGAGTAAATGGTATCATGGCTGAGACAAAGAACTACAATTATACCTACTTAGAGCCAAACCTGAAGCAAAAACTAAAATGAAAGGGCTGAAAAAAATACAGACATACAAGCAGATAAATAGACACACACACAAATATCTTGCCTTTCATATATATATATATATTATCGATTTTCTGCACTATTGTAAGAACTGCAACCTTGAAACTTCTGAATATCGTTTCTTATATCTTTGTCTATGAGTGTATCAAATTTTATTAAAATCGGATCACTAGTTCTATAACCTGATTTTTTTGATTATCGATTTTCGATATTCATCGGGAGTACCTCGATACAAAACCTAGCTAAGAACACTCGCAGACGCTTATAGTACAACTGTGTAAATTTTCAAGAAAATCGGTTCAGCCGTTTCGGAGTCTATAGGTAATGGACACACACACACATTCATATATCCATTCATATATAAGTTTAGATAAAGAAAGATAAAAAAATAAATTAATTATTTTTAATAAATTAATCCAAACAAATAAATAAGTAAATAACAAATTCATTAACAAACTACTTATGCACAGATAAACACAAGAAAACGTAATAACAACCAACAATAAAATAATCAATAATAAATAAAAAAAAGATAACTGACAACAATAAAAGTAGTCAAAAAAACTGCATTAGGATCCACAATTTTCCCACTCAATAGCTTCACAATTGTTATCATCCACCAAAATAACCATTGCAATAATACATTCAGTCAGTTAAATGCCATACGTGATACACACTTTGGACTATCATGTCTCAAAAGAGACATAACTGACTGGGCAGAAGATAATCCCACAGTAGGTTGCCATTGCTTTCTGCAGTAGACCGGTTGCCATCCAAGGCTATAAAACCCAATCTGTCCTATTATTTAACCCATAACTGGAGGAAAGAAACAAATTAATACCTTTCCCAAGAGTATTTGTGCCCAAGTGAATGCAAGGAATTCAACTGGAATTCAAGCTCAGCACCTCGATTTGTCATTCTGAGTCATAATTATATAACACATTACCCACAATAGAATACAATAGACTATCCACAATGTAACACTAAACTGTAGATACAGGGTTTCCATGAAGTTCATGTGCATTTTAAAAGATTCATAACTTTATTTGTGTTTGCAATTGAAATAATTTGTAAAAAGAATTAAAGAAGTAAATCTACATATTTTAGGTTTTATTGAAATTTTATTTAAGTTTCCACATGTCCCCCCCCCCCATCATTAGTAATATAAAATGTGATACGATTTTGCAGTTCAGGGAAAACATTTGCCAAATGATTTACAGTAATGTCTGAAATCACATTAGTTATTTTAACTTTCAAATCTTCTAATGAACTAAGTTTTGTTGCATACACAACTGTTTTCCCATGTCAGTTGAAGCCATGGATCAAATTGATTCTGAAAATAATAAAATATTTTTTTACTTATCTAAAAATTGTTGCAAAGAATTATTTAATTACTGTAATTAAAACTAGGTGCATTAAACTTTATAACATTTTTTTACAGATTATTTCTATCACAAATACATATAAAGTTATAAATTTTTTAAAGTGCACACAAACTTTATGGACACCCCGTATAAAAACTGTAAATCAGTTGGCAAATGTGTTCCGTTAACTGCAAAATCTTATTACCCTTTGTATTGCTAATGAGCAAAACCCCAATGGAAATGGCTTGATGATAGCATTTAACATGAAACAGACTGCCACATTTAGGTGTTGATTGCAATGTTCACAAAAGAGACAAGAGGAAAAACTATTTAGCAGATCCATTTTGTCCTCTGAGGAACTTTAATAAGGCAATGTGGTATTAACCAGAGACCACTAACCATGAGTATATAGCACCCAGCACAAATGACACCATTTTATTTACAATTTAATTAAATTTTCAGTTCCTGATTTTCTTACCTAAATAATACGTTTTTCAGTTCCTATCAATGTTAACTCAAAATACAAATTTTGAAGTGCCTGCATGTAAAATATTTCAAATAAAATTAACATTCAATATTTTTTGATTTTTTCAAAATCGTGTATGATATACCCATGGTTAGTAGTGGTGTAACTTTAATTGATGGTTAGTGTTCCAGGGTTAAGCACACATACACATATGTATTTTATCAATTTTGTCTCTTCTACAGATACATTCCATCTGAGAATATTTGCATATATATATATATATATATATATATATATATATACACACTACCAGCCATAATTATTAAAAGAAATGATGTATTTCACACTATTTTTAGTATTTATTGCCAGGTGGATAATTCTAAATGAAAATAGAATGGTTCTTTTGTTAATACTGCACAATAACATGTGCATCAAATGAACTGTTCTGGTGTCCAGTTTTTGTGATCTCTTCCCCATGCTAGTCTCTTCTTATTGGCTGGCCGAAGCAAAGGCTTCCTGGTTGCTTTGTAAATGTTTGCAAAGTAATAATAACAAAAGAACCATTCTATTTTCACAGACGTTCATTTATAGATGTTGGTTTATATATATATATATATATATATATATATATATATATATATATATATATATAAGGACACATGGCCCAGTGGATATAGTTATTGGTTAGTTCCTGACTTGACTCTTAGAGTTGTGAGTTTAATACCAGGCGACAGCAGTGGTGAACAAGTAACTTGCAAGGTTAGAGGGAGATAACTCATGACTTTTAATTGAGGCTTTACACAAGGAATGAAGATGATACACCCCAGTGATTGTAATAAAGAGTTTGATTCAAAATTCCTAGCAGGGGCATTAAAGGGTGCACTGCTATTTGCAACCTGTGCTAAAGAATTCCCTCCATATTTACTGTAATGCATAGGCTGTGGTGTACCTTGATATCCCTGCTGAGAGGCGTATGGCCCTTGTGATGGCCCACCAGAATATCCACTCTGAGCTCCTCCAGGGTATCCTCCTTGTGGCTGAGGTGCTGGTCCTCCAGAATATCCTCCTTGTTGTGGATATTGACCTTGAGGTGGTACTTCTCCACTTTGAACTGGAGGGGTTGCTCCTGCTGGATATTTACTCGGATCTGAGTATGCTCCTTGTCCTGGAGGAAGTGGTCCGCTTGGATATCCATTCTGTATTGGTGGTTGCAATGGAGGGACGGAACTTTGGTCTACTCCTCCATAATTCGGATTGGCTTCATGGATTTTCTGGTAACTGCAAAAGAAAATATAAGAATTAAAAAGAATTGGATTGTATGAGTTACATTGCTAAAATATCTTGTCACTATTTTTAAAATATTCAATGACAACAACGAA
Organism: Ascarosepion bandense; assembly: GCA_037127315.1. Taxonomy (NCBI): domain Eukaryota; kingdom Metazoa; phylum Mollusca; class Cephalopoda; order Sepiida; family Sepiidae; genus Ascarosepion; species Ascarosepion bandense. The sequence goes on from JBBBDQ010001420.1 coordinate 1,524,140, forward strand.
ACATATGAGTCGGCACTAAAAAATAGCGGCTACTCAAACAAAGTTGAAAACACAAACGAAGAGAAACCAAACAAAAAGAACAGAAAAAGAAACATAATCTCGTTTAATCCACTCTACAACAAACCTAGACTAAACTATCGCCCGGTTCACACTCCACCCACGTCTATTGAATAGATGAAGAGGCTCATCCCTTGTTTCCTGTTTAGGATGTAGTTTCCAGCTTTCTCTTTTCCAATCTTTTCACTCTTACGTAGCCCCCTGCACATCAGTGGCGTTACCGCCTTGCTCGGGGTGATATGATTAAAAAAAAAAAAGGTGAGATTATGAAGTTGGGCAGTTTTACGGGACCTTTCCAGAAAAATTTCTAGAAAAATTTCAACATAATAGAAAAAACACTTACCCAAACACAATTATCAAAAATTATTAATAAAATTACAGCCAAAATCAGTCACAGCTGCATGAAAAATATGGAAAAGATAATAACCAAATACAAGAAAATACTTAATAAAACTAATAATAACAACACAAACCAACAAGACAATCCGTACAAATGTAACTACTGAAAGAACAACAACTGTCCACTTAATATTAAATGTCTTACCAACAACATAATATACAAAGCAACCAAAACAAATAACACCAATACAGACTAAATGATTTATATAGAAGCAACAGAAGCATCATTAAAGAAAGATTTAATAATCAAAAAACATCCATTCAACACAGAAAAATACAAAAAACAATACATTATCAAAATACATATGGAACCAGAAAGAAAACAACATTACCACCAAAATCAAATGAGAAATAATAATAAAAAGTACCACCATACAATATATCTATAGTTGTAAATTATTCCTAGAAGAGAAACTAGTAATAATTAGTTTTTTAAAAAAAGTAAAATTTTAAACAAAAATATGAGATAATGGGAAAATGTAGACATGTGAATAAATACCTACTTTGCTACACAAACAACAATAAATAACAATAAAATAGGCACCTAAGCAATATAAATAAAATAATAAAAAGAATTAAAATTAAAGACTAAAAATGTAAAAATATAATTATAATTATGAAACCATGAGAAACCAAAACAAAAAATACAAATAATATAAATACAAGAAATGAAAGTACATACAAACACAGTCACGACAAAAACAGAAATTAATACAACCACTAAGCACAAAATAAAAATAAAATAAATAAAAGCAAGAATAAAAAAGCACATGTAAAGTTTACAAACACAAGTACAACAAACCTAACCATAACCCAGAAAAAATAAACCATCATGAAGCAAAATATACCAACACACTAAGGAAAAGGTCAAACCAAGGTCAACCAAACAACCAGGCCCATTCCAACTAAACAAACACCCATTCACACCTACACTAAAAATTAAAATAAATCAGACAACTACACAATAAAAAAGAAAAATGAAGAAAATCAACCAATCATAAAAAATAAGAAACTAACTAATTATCATCAAGACTACTCCAACAATATCATACCATATTCTATATAAACAAGAAAAACCAGTAATTTAATGATAAGCAGTCCTGACGAGTGAGAACATCATAACGATGTCCTCACGAAACTTCGCATGGTCATGTGTGACGTCACAAGTTGTGATGTGACATTTGCTTCCAGTGTCTTATATGCACGAGTTTGTTGTTGCTTGGAAATCTTCCATGTAAACAAAAACAGTTTGTCATTATCATTTGTTCGTGTTTATAATATATAATGTAATTTGACATCTTTGAAAATGGCTTATGCAAGCCGAAATCTTAGATTGGATTATTAAAAATTATGTATCAATATTGTAATTTTCTTTCTTCATTTAATGATAATACTATTAAGTTTATCAGAGAATATGAAAAAAATTACATTAAAAAATAGACAAAACTTATCTATATTATTTAATGAAACATGCATTAATATATATATATATATATATATATATATATATATATATATATGATAATAGTAATATAAGTGGTTAATACTAATGGAAGTATATTGGACAGGTATTTACTTTCAAAAAGTGCTCTATATAAAAGTAGTATATATATTTCTGACTTTACATATTGAGATCTGTTTGTTTTTAAAAAAAACAAATGGTTCTGAATATGTAAAGTCAGAAATTTATTTGCCTGAAGAAAGTCAACTTTGGACTCAAAACACATGTAAAAATTTAAACACAGATATAATTATGGACACTTAATGTATTATGTGAATGTGCATTGTTGTGAAATGGATATCAACTCAGAATGAGAAATCGGGGAGCTGATTTCAAATTCCAGTTGAATTCGTTGTATTCACTTACGCGCAAATACCCTTGGGAAAGGTATCAATCCGTCTCTTCCCTCCAGTTATGAGTTAAATAAGAGGACTGATTGGGTTCTATAGCCTTGGCTGGCAACCAGTCTACCGCAGAAAGTAATAGCAACCTACTGCAGGATAATCTTCTTCCCAGTCAGTTATGTCTCTTTCGAGACATGGTTGCCCAAGTGTATATCACGTATGGTACTTCTGACTGAACGTATTATACAAATGATAAATAATCATAATAATATCTCTACACTTTAAACAAAATATTCATGACTTTTCACACTTTTTTTATCTATATCAATTTCTCTTGATAGAACAAACCCTATTTCTTTTTTACATATATATACATTGTGTGTTGAGGCTGCAAATAATTTTCTAAACATACACTGTTAAATATAACAGACAATGAATGTCTATTGTGTTTAATCATAAGCCGTTTTAAACATCGTATTTAGGCTATAATTTCAGGTGAAAATAAAGACAAAAATTGTCCAACATTTGGATATTTTTTATTATACTGGTTTTTAGCTTTCGGCTCACATGAGCCATCTTCAGAGAGGTTACAGGGACGTTATATATATATATATATATATATATATATATATATATATATATATATATATATATGTGTGTACTAGGAATTTTTTAAAAGTAAATATCTGTTGAATATACTTCCATTAGTATTAACCATTTATATTACTCTTATATATATATATATATATATATATATATATATATATATATAAGCATGACTCTTCAAAAATTAATTGAGTTCTTTCGGTGACTGGCTTGTGTATACACTGCTTATATACAACACGTTAAAATTTCCTTATATTTTTTCCATGCACCTATGGCTTAGGGAGTAGCGATACCGACTGGCACCAAATTGGTCGGGTTTTGATCCCAACCAGAAACAAGTGGATATATATATATATATATATATATATATATATATATATAATTTATTACTATTATTTAAGATATCTTTTAAGAGTGTATTTTAATATTTTATTTATAATTTTCTTATATAAGTGTTTATTATGTTAACTATATTTATAATATAATATTACTAGTGGTTATATTTTAATTTTTATTATAAAGTATGGTTTACAATTTATTTTTTACCGTAAATATATAGCATTGTATCTATAACTAATTTTTAATGCTAAATTTCCATGTCATGTTTCTCTAAGAAAGCAGATCGATTGTAATAGACGCTTTGTTGATCTAAGACGTTAACTTCAACTGCCTTTCTATCTATACTGTTTGGTCTCTTTCTTTTCTTTTTCTTTTGTTTCTCCTTTTTTTTCTTTTCTTTTCGTTTTAATTTTCTATAGTTTATTTATAATTTTCTTTTATAAGCTTTAATCATTTTAACTATATTTATAATACTACTAGTGATTATCTTTTAATTTGTATTAAAATGTATGCTTAACAATTTATTTTTTATTTCTACCATAAATATATCCCATTATATTTAAAACTAAATTTTAATGTTAATTTTCCATGTCATGTTTCTCTAAGAAAGCAGATCTTTTGTAATAGATGAGGTGTCGATCTAAGATGTTAACTTCAACTGCCTTTCTATCTATACTGTTCAGTCTCTTTCTTTTCTTTTTTCTTTTCTTTTTCCTTTTCTTTCTCTTCTTTCCGTTTTAATTTTCTACATTTATAATTTTCTTTTATAAGCTTTAATTATTTTAACTATATTTATAATATAATACTACCAGTCGTTATATTTTAATTTGTATTAAAAAGTATGATTTACAATTTATTTTATTTTTTACCGTAAATATATCCCATTATATTTAAAACTGAATTTTAATGTTAAATTTCCATGTCATGTTTTTCTAAGAAAGCAATTGAATTGCAATTGATGGTGGTGTTGATCTAAAACGTTAACTATTTTCTCTTTATACTGTTCGTTCTCTTTCCCTTTTTTTCATTTGTCTTTCTCTACTTTCCATTTATCAATTGTCTATATTTTTTTCTTTTTCTTTCTCTCTTTGGGGTGTTTTGAATGAGCGAGGAATTGTTTTTTGTAGATTACCATTACAAATGTCTATTCTAGACATGGGCACATTAGCATCTGTGTGTAACTATTTTTCGGGATTATTTTGAATATTATTAACTGCTGTATCTTTTGGGTCTGACGAGAATATCTAAAACTTTTTATAATATATATATATATATATATATATATATATATATACACACACACACACACACACACACACACATACACATATATAAAGGAAAACTCAACACATTTTTCTTTATAAATATAATTTGCTCTGGATAACATCCATTAAGCTCTCTATACAGATATAACACTTAATATTTTATATTAAGTTAATCTAGTTGGATTATCCTCACCGTTTACAGAGTGGACATATATATATATATATATATATATATATATATATATATATATATATATATATATATAATTTATAAAAAAATTTCGATTATTACTATGGATAATACATATTTCACCGCTTTGATGTTATTATCACGGCTCGTCAGACCCAAATGGCACAACAGTATTGTTGTACCATTGGGTTGTACCATTTGTTCAATTAAATAAATGAATTTAAAATTGGGTTCTCTTGAGTTTGTCTCTTTTGGAATTTACCTGGATTACATAACAAGTGTACTATGTTATATATATATATATAGTTAAACAGATTTTTTGTGGTACAGAACTTGAGTATTGCTTTAAAAGTAATCATTTTTACATTACAGGGCATAATGAAGATAAAATTTAAAACAGAAAACTAGTTTCACTCCCACTTCTGAAAGTTTTTGATTGGAAGAACTTACTGTAAAATATAATAGGTGTGAGAAATGAATTAGTCAATGATGGGAAATGAACTACAAGAAACAAGGCTCAGCAAACACTCCTGCTGTTTATACAGCAAGGGTCTGCAAACACAACACATATTTTTACTACTAACAAAAATAAAAAAAATTAAAAAATATTCAGAATTACACTCCGTTATTTGCGCGAGGACCTATATGTAGTGAACAAAACAAATTGTAAATTTAAAATTCAAATCTGACTCATTGATTTTGTTAGAAAAAAAAAGAAAAAAAGAATTTTCTGAAATGTACAAACTTTGCACACAAAACTCGCGAAAATTCACACCTCAATGTGAAATGTTTATAGGCAAATAGCAAACTAGGAAATATCTAAAAAACAAAATTTAAATAATCTTTATATATATATATATATATATATATATATATATATATATATATATATAAATGCAAACTTATCATTATACTCGTTTCGAAAAACCCTCCACGTATATACGCGGAAGGAAAAAACGGTTGTAAAAAAAGAAAGAGCTAAGCACATGAACATCAGCCAAAGTGATTTGGACTGAGCCAGTACGTAGCCCAAAGAATAACTTCGAGACGAGTAATCAATAACAAAAAAGCGCTCAATACGTAAGCAGAGCAGAATAAGTAAATTAACATAGTGGGCCAACAAACCTAATAAGGTTTCACCTAAACGGATCTTCAGGGAAGGTTGGCTCCAAGGTTTGTTGGCTCACTAGGTTAATTTACTTATATATATATATATATATATATATATATATTAATATTAATGTAATTAATATTAATTAGGATCGGGATTTTGGGATTTACCTACCTGCTTTTTCTTTTGGATTAAAGTTATAATATATATATATATATATATATATATATATATATATATATATATATATACACACACACAAATATATATATATATATCAAATTCCTTTTATGGACCCTTCTCGTGAGCCGACGCAAAGTTTATCGTCCAATGGGAAGCCCAGAATTATATTTGAGTGTGAATTCCCAAATGACCTGTTTGGAGCCCCAGAAAACAAATTGAAAGGACGAGACAAGAAGACGGTCGCAGTAGAGAAAATATGAGCATATTTAACACGTCCCCTTGGCAAACGTCAAGCGATCATATTATTGTTGCTTCCCCTTCTCTCTCATCTTTTCTTCACAGTTTACCAATCAACTTAATAACTGACCAGTACCCGAAAGACTGAGCGGAGACTTCAAAAACACTCCTAACAAACAAACGCTCACACATACATACGCATAAAATCTTTTAGCAATTACTACTAAACGTCTTTAACGACCTTGTACCAACCAAAAGACATTACTTTTAATTGTAAAAACCTTAATTGATATATATATATAAATGAAACTTTGTCTCTGTGTGTGTGCCTGTCTGTCTGTCTGTCTATGTATCCGTTACCTATAGACTCCGAAACGGCTGAACCAATTTTCTTGAAAATTTACAGTTGTCCTATAAGCGTCTGCGAGTGTTCTTAGCTAGGTTTTGTGTCGAGATACCCCCGATAAATATCGAAAATCGATAATCGAAAAAATCGGGTTATAGAAGGGGTGGTCCGATTTTAATCAAATTTGATACACTCATAGACAAAGACATAAGAAACGATATTCAGTTTCAAGGTTGCAGTTCTTACAATAGTGCAGTAAATCGATAATATATATATATATATATATATATATATATATATAAGGCAAGCTGTTTGTGTGTGTCTGTTTATCTGTCTGTATGTCCTTTATACAAATCCACAATTTCTATCCGATTCTCACACAAATATTCTTTAGGCAGAGTCTGGGCTCCAAGACATTAGATTAGTTTTAAAGCTTTCTTTACACCCGAGCAACGCCGGGCTATATATATATATATATATATATATATATATATATATATATATATATATTGTGTGTGTGTATTTTGGCAGCATTTTTTCATTAATGCAGGTTTCATTGAATAATATAGACAAGTTTTGTCTATTAATTTCGTGTAGGATCCGTTCATACCGTCTGATATACTTGATGGTGATGTCGTTGAAAGACAACAAAAAATCACAGTAATTGTTGATTTTTTTTATCGGGTCTAAGCTTTCGGCTCTCATAAGCCATTATCAAATATATATATATAAATGTTGTTTCTATTTACAATTTGATTTTCTTGTTTTATAGCCCTCTTATAGTGGGCTATCTACTAACAAGGATAAATCAAACTAATTTGTTTCAACATACATACACTTCACTATAACAGATAACCCACTATAATGTAAACATACTCCAGCACCTTCAAATGAAAAAGTGAATGTGAATTTGCCAATACGGAAACCAATCCACATTAAACTTCATGACACACGTATTTTTTATAAGATGTTCAGAAATTGAGGAACAATAAATGTTACGGATAAGTTCATTTTCTTGCCAGGTATGCTTCCTGAGTTTTAGTGGAGCATGCTGTTTGATTCTAATGTCAAGCCTTTGAGTGGTTCTATCTATGTGACTGGCACCACAGCCACAATCATGTTTGTATATTACGGAATTTATTTGACGAGGAGGTGGGAGAACATCCTGATGACTTGAAGCTTAAACAGATCTAGTATCAAACGCAATACGCATCTCGGCAGAAAAATAACCCTTCTGCACATCAGAAGAAATTTGCCTAGTTAGGTTTTCACCCTTCCTTTTAATCCATGGAAGTCTTAAATAAACCAGATATTTAGTAATAACTACTGGCTTAATCTTTCTGAAATCAGGGCTTTTGTTACAAATCACCAAACTGACAACAGTGGGTGGTTACCCACTGTCATATAAAGTTCTCATTATAAAATTAATCTCAGAATCAAGGAACTCTTCTGATTAGATTATCAATGCCCAATGTGCTAAAGTTTTTATGAGGTTCATTTTGTGCTTTTTAAGGCAAAAAGAATCCTAATGCGTGCATGAACCTGAAAATGTAGACTTTCTATACACTGAAGTACAAAAAGATGTTGGTGTACGATGCACCAATACATCAGATCTGTTGGAACTATCCAGCAACGTTGACATATTTAGGAAAGATATCAACTACCTGATGAGACATTGTTCTTTCAATGCTGAAACAAATGTACAATTCTGTAATAGTTTGTAGTTTCTTCGGGTTCTAAAGTATAATTAATAATAAATATTCATTGCTCTATTTTTATATTGATCACTATCTTAAATTAATGTTTTCGACGCTGCAATTATTGTGTATATATATATATATATATATATATATATATATACAAACGAATAAAGAAATTTTTTCTTTATTCATTTGTATATATATATATATATATATACAATAATTGCAGCATTGAAAACATTAATTTAAAATAGTCATCAATATAAAAAGAGCAATATATATATATATATATATATATATATATATATATATATATATATATACGTGAAAAGTGTATGAATATAATTATAAATATTAATATATATATGCAATTTGTTACATATATTATTTATGAAATGAATTGTTTGAACATTATTTTTTATCGATACTCGTATTTAAGTAGATATTCTTTTTTTAATGAAACAGTATTATATATTTATTTCTACCGGCCTGATACGAAAAAATTTTATGACGAAAATGTGTGCCATTCGGCAGGATTCGAACCTGCGACCACTATCAATATAGGGGAAGCTATATAATATATAAAATAATGTTCAAACAATTCATTTCAAATTGTCGATTGCTTATAACCAAGTTTCGTTAAAATTCGTTGATTTCCGTAATATATTATTTATATATTATACTAGCAGTATAGCCCGGCGTTGCTTGGGTGTAATGAAAGCTTTCAAACTAATCCATGGTCCAGGGGCTCAGACTTTTTTGGACGTTGGTACGAAAGACTAAAAAGCAATAGTTGTTTCCAGTTAAAGCGAAACCGTAGACTGAAAGAAAAATAAATGGATGGAAGTCAAATTTTGATTTCCTGGTATTGATATCAAATTTTCTGCACTATTGTAAGAACTGCAACCTTGAAACTTCTGAATATCATTTCTAATGTCTTTGTCTATGAGTGTATCAAATTTGATTAAAATCGGACCACTCCGTCCATAACCCGATGTTTTCGATTATCGATTTCCGATATTTATCAGGGGTACCTCGACACAAAACCTAGCTAAGAACACTCGCAGACGCTTATAGTACAACTGCGTAAATTTTCAAGAAAATCAGTTCAGCCGTTTCGGAGTCTATAGGTAACGGATACACACACACACACTCACAGACAAAGTTCCATTTATAAATAAGTTTAGATTTAGATATGTGCGGTACTTATTTGAAAGCGCTCAATATTAGTGATAGAGCTGACATATTCATTTAGATAGGTGTAAGTTTGTGACCCTGGGTTTCACGCTTTTGCAATCGTCAGACAAACTGATTAATTTTTTTAAAATATTGGCTGTATGTAAGGCTGCATTTATTGGTGTATTTTTGTGGAAGTGGGAAGAAAATTTGTCATCGTGACAGCCGCAGACATATATACACATTTGTACACCCATTGACGTGCGCAAAGAATCACACAGGCGCGTCCGGCCACCGGGGCTAACAAAAACATATATGCGAATTGTGCAGGGCTCGGCCTATATATGTATATATATATATATACAGTTGGTGTATTGAAATAGTGTAGCGATGTCAACGCGCTGACAGTTGTCGATTTCTCGTACGTACATACGTACGTATGATAGGGTCTGTGTGAAACTATGATAGGTAAAAATTGCTATTACTTTATATTTAAGACTGTATTGTTATTTTTTATTTTAAAGTCGGTTATTAGCTTGTTTTTTATGGTTGCGCATGTTTAAATGGTAGAAATTCTAATTTGTAATGCTTGTTAGTATTTATGTGGTGTTATAAATTTTACTGTGGCAGAGAGGAGTAATTTACGTTAATGATGATTGCGGACTAATACGGTGATAGTAATATTTGATGATAATGACAGTTGTAGTAGCAAATAGTTATTGTAAAGCGGTAGTAGTGATTAGTAATGGTGGTTTAATGATAATAACAATAAATGCAATTATTATAGTGGTAGTTTGAACTAGAGAATAATTGATAGGATTATTGTATCAACGGTTCATTTTTTTTAACCATCTGGTATTGTGATAATAGGTATTTATTTTCATGTCTGCATTTGGAAATTAGTTCTGATCTTATGTTTAGTAAGTTCTTTTGTGGCGTATGAGATATAATTTGCTCTGGATAACATCCATTGAGCTCTATATAGATATAACACTTAATATTTTATATTAAGTTATCTTGTTGGATTATCCTCACCATTTACGGACTGGACATTTTATATATATATATATATATATATATATATATAGTCTACCTTCTTCCACCGAATGGCCATAGCCCAGAGGTAGAATCACCGACTGACGCCAATTCGGCCGGGTTTCAATCCTGGGTTAAAAAGCAATCGGAGTCTAACCGTACTGATGAGCTGTGATACAGCGAAACAGATCTGTCTGCGGATGACTATATATATATATATATAGGGTGTTTCAGAATTGTTGAAACAAAGCAGTGATCTCAGATCTTCGCTGCTGACTTTATTCTCTGTCTCTTTTCAGATTATTGCTGGGAAATCATTAACATTTTCATATATTCAACCCAATATAGTGAAATCATTTTTTTTTTTTTAATCATATCACCCCAAGCAAGGCGGTAACGCCACTGATGCGCAGGGGGCTACGTAAGGGTAAAAAGAATGGAAAAGAGAAAGCCGGAAACCACATCCTAAACAGGAAACAAGGGATGAGCCTCTTCACCTGTTCAATAGATGTGGGTGGAGTGTGAACCGGGCGATAGTTTAGTCTATCTACTCCAATTGAAAAAAAAAAAGTAAAAAAGGAAAAGAGTGAAAAGATTGGAAAAGAGAAAACCGGAAACCGCATCCTAAACAGGAAACAAGGGATGAGCCTCTTCACCTGTTCAATAGATGTGGGTGGAGTGTGAACCGGGCGATAGTTTAGTCTATCTACTCCAATTGAAAAAAAAAAAGTAAAAAAGGAAAAGAGTGAAAAGATTGGAAAAGAGAAAACCGGAAACCGCATCCTAAACAGGAAACAAGGGATGAGCCTCTTCACCTGTTCAATAGATGTGGGTGGAGTGTGAACCGGGCGATAGTTTAGTCTATCTACTCCAATTCATGCCTTGGGAAATGTAGAAGAAAATATTTTGTATGAAGACATATGATGAAACTATATCTTTCAAGATTGTTCAAGCAAGATGCAGAAGGAAGTTTAATTTCAATTCATTTCCAAACAAGAGTCAGATTTTCAAGTTGATCAAGAATTTTGAAGCTTACAGGATTTGTAAAGTTTGTAGGACAATGAGTTCCTCACCATCTGAGCCTTCGAAAACAATTCGATTACCCAAGGGGAATGTGCATGTGTTATCAATAATTTTGCACGCCGCATTTAACAGTGTCTTCAGCTGAACGGCAGACATTTAGAACATGTATTCTAGGACTTCTCTTGACATTTTTGGTTCCCATTTGAGACAAAATGATTGCAGATACTAAAATATTATCCTGGTACCTTTCAATAAATGTAATTTCCATTCCTCTATCATTTGTGTTCCTTGATTTGTGCCCGATCATTTTGTTTCAAAAATTGTGAAACACGCTGTACTTTGCTCTGTGGCACTGTGCAGTTAGTTGCACATGGGTGTGTGTATGAGTGTATGTATACATATGTGTGTGATAAGAAGACAGAAAGGCCAAAAAGACTGTAGTTTTATTTAGACAACAAATAAACATGATTCTAGTCTCAAAGCTCACCAAGTTTAAGTTAGATGTATCAGATTCAAAGGTTTTATGACTATTGTTAGAACACGAATCAGTTTACAGTTATCTTCAATATAAATATACCTTCATTTTAAGTGAGTCGGGACATAACCATTCAAGCGTGTGGTTTATTATATATAAATGTGGTTTATTATATATATAATGAAATTATTTTTTCAATGTTTCTTTTTAAGAAAATCTTTGTGGAAACATTTTTTACACCTAACACCCACCACTTATTTAATTTTATGAAATTTTGAGAAATTCTTTCTTGTAGCAAATAATGTTTATTAAATTAGGACAGATCTTCGAAGAATTTAACATTTGAGGGAGTAAACAAGACCCCCCCCCAAGTTACAGAAAATCTTCTCTAAAAACATTAATTAAAAACCTTTTAATTACTTTTATGAATAAAATATATTATGGACACTGTTACAAAAAAAAAGTTTTTTGATGAATTATGATTTTTTACAAGAACTGTTCACATTTTTTTAGTTCTAATTATAATTTATAAACTTTTAAATATTTAAAAATTCTGTATTAATTTGTAGCAGTCAAGTGATATTGTTGTTAAATAAAAACTATATTTACTAACCATAAATGGAAGAGTTTGCTACAATTCTTTGAACCCCAGTATTTTGAAAAGACACTTGAATTTTGGCATGTATAAACATGCTGACTTTCTAAATACAGATGTTCGTACACAACATTATTATTATTAAGAGATAACAATAATAAATTTAAAATTTATTGATAATTTTTTGTAACATTTCCCCAACAAGCATCTTCATAATCAGCCAAAGTACTTGAAAATTAATAAATTAGAATGCTAAAAATATTTAAAATTTCAAAGATGACTGTTTAATTAAAAAAATATATATTTAAAAAAAAAGACATTAACATTGTATTTTTCATGCAATTTTATTACAATTATCTCTGACTTTAGTTGATAAATATGTCAATATAGCGGGTATCTTATCTTATTTATTCGTTTTCTAGTTGTAGTAGGATTCCGTTATAGTGAAGGGTAATTGTATACCGTGCAGGTTAACGGAATTTGGCCTTGTGGGAAGATAGCCCACTATAATTCATAAAATGATTATAAAATCAAGAAAGGCAATTTGAGTATAAAATAACATTTATATATCCACATTTCAATTAACGTTCTTACAATTAAAATAATACTTGAATACAAGTCCACCGGAGGTTAGAATGTTCGTGGAAAATATTATAATGCTGAAAAAGATAAAAGGCTTAGGAGTGTGGTAATGTTCATTTTGAAGTTGCCACTTCTAAGGTCAGTAAGTCAGTAAGTTGGTTTGTGTGGAATGTCTTTGAAGAGATCACTCCTGATGTCAATAAGTGCTTTTGAGACAGGGAGAAAGAAAGAGGTCAGCATAGTAGCCGCTCGACTTAAGTCAAGGGGAGGCACTGATAACTATCTTATCACCGTCTGCCTAACAATGCTTTTTGTCTCCGCTTTTTATATCTGCCTTTTGGATCAAAAGCAGCTCATTTTGAATTTCATCCTTGTATTTGATTCCGGGCTTCCCATTGGCTGATAAATAAAATTTGCGTAGGCTCGCGAAATGGAAATTTGAGAATTGGTTAATTTTTATTTTTCAACAGGAACATCTGCGCAAACTCGGATGTGCACGACGAGTTTTATTCATTTGCCTTTTTGCTGTGAGACAGCCAACATCCGGTTTCTCGCTTTTGTTCGGTCGGTATCACCACATCAACACCTCATAAAAACACCCACCTTTATGCTAAAAAAAAATAATCTATTTTTCAACTCAAACTGAAATCTGCTAATTTTTCTAAAAGAATTTTTCAAAAAAGCATATTTCATTTTTGAATGATTTTCAAAAAGAGAATTATACAAATGATATTTTCTCTTTTAAAACTGAAGCAAGCAAAGTGACTCTAAAATAGAAAATTATATTTAAACTTATTAAACATTATCTCAAAAACAAAATAGACTTTCATTGTCGTGGCAATGGATTAAGTATGACACAAGGTGAAATGGAACGAGGAAAGATTGTTCTGCACCGATTTTCAAAGGAGTAAAAATGCTTCTTTGGAGAAAAACAAAAAATCAGTTATTCGAAAAAATGCTGCCTTTTTTAAAGCCTTAAAAACCTACATGATGGCCATCAACGAAAATCAGGAATAAGAGAGAAAATCCTTTAAAATAAAATTGGTATCCTGGGGGAACCAATTTTTTTAACAAGGGCCTGTACTTCGAATATCAGACTCTTGTTAAAAATTAAATTTGTCATCCAATATTTCAAAAGTGGACTGGATACCAATTTTGTAGGGGTTTATTTTTCTTTTTTATACACAAAAAATATGAATATAAAATATGAAAATATGAGAAAATATGAAATTTAAATTATTTTCGTTCAGTTGGCAAGAAGAATCGCATGCCAATTTTTAAGCAATTGGTTTTTTTTGTTTTTGTTTTTTTGGTTTTACTTTTCACTATTAAAATTTATCAAAGTATTTTTTCATTCACTCTCTAAAGTTGGGACGAAAACTACTTTTTAAAAAAAATGCTTAAATTTTTTTTTTTTTTTGCATTCTTCAAAGTTTGTTTTTATCTTGCATATTTTTTTTTATTATTGACTCCCACTACGTTTATTTTCGTTGTTTTTCACTTTGAAAAATTACAATATTTAAATAAATTTGGAAGGGGCTCAATTTCTCATACAACGTTAAAGTAAATCGATCCCCCAATTTCAATCCACTCGCGTTGAGGTCGCTTTTTGTTTATGTTAATTTCATTGTTTTTCTTTTCTTTCTTTTTTTTTAATTTTTTTTCAGCGCATTTCTATTGAGTGTTGCTTAAACTTTCCGATTATCTAAAATAAAATTTGAATATTTACAATATTGGAGGGGGGGCTCAGTTTCTCATACAACGTTATAGTAAATCGATCCTCCATTTTCAAACCACTATAAGGTTGCATGAGAAACTGGTCCTCCCCATTAAAATAGTTTCAATATTTAAATTTTTGCAAATTTGTTTTTTTTTTTTTGTCATTCGTGAAGTTTAAGATGTAAAAGATAACACTGCACTGAAAAAAGCCCAAAAAAATTGAAAATGAACACATTTAGGTGGCAGTAATGTCGTACCGGCGACTGGTTTCAAAATGGAGGCTCGATTTACTATATAACGTTGTATGAGAAACTGATCCCACCCCCAGAAAATGTTTAAATATTGGAATTTTTCCAATTTTTTTTTTTTTTTGTCAATCGTAAAGCTAAGTGGGTAATCGATAGGACTGCGTTGAAAAAAGTAATAAAAAAATGAAAAACAACGAAATTAAACGTGGTGGTAGTCTGCTTCAGGTCCGCCATAACGACTGAAACAAAGTTTGTTTTGGTTTTTTTCGTCATAAAATTATAATTATGTAGTAATTTTTCATTAAAACAACAGCAGTAGTAATGATAACTAAATTAAATAAACAAAAAAAAAACACTCTTAAAAACACAACCAGGGTACCAAGAATCCATTTTTAAACATTACCTCCAGTGACGGTTCTATGGAAGTGGGCTTCCTCCCATAGTTTTTCCCCCACCCACTTTTATAAGCTTCAAAATTTTATGAAACTGATCAGTCTCTGCTTTTGATAAGATTTGATCTTCAGCACTTTTCCCTCTGCGTTTTTTTTTTTTTTTTTTTTTTTTTTTTTTTTTTTTTTTTTTTTTTTTTGTTTTTTTTTTTTTTTTTTTTTTTTTTTTTTTTTTTTTTTTTTTTTTTTTTGTTGTTTTTTTCGTTTAGCGTTTTAAGGGCATAGAGTTTTTTGTAGAGGGAAAAATCAGAGCAGAAAAATAAATCACACTGTTTTGCTAGTATTATTGACGTTAACCCTTGATTTTGTTTTGAAATTAACCTCTTCTTTTGTGTTCCAATAGCTTGATTGTGGAAAAAAAATGGCAAGAATAGATTTAGAACTTTCTACTACTGTGAATGAAAAGCTGTTTCGTTTAGTCATTAATCGAGTGAAGTTGAAGTAACATCACAAACTCATTCCTAAGTTGTGTATATGATGATAATGGCAAGAAGACCGCACTGTGCGGTCTCGATAATGGTGTGAAAATAAAAGATGTTGCTTGTGTTTGCCCGCCTCCTCCTCAGAAAAATCTCGGACCCCTAAGTGCCCCTCCCACTTTCAGAGTTCCATAATCGCCACTGATTACCTCTCCCGATTAAAAAAAATGATAATCAATCAGTACATTCGCAGTGACCCCTGCTTTTTTAAAATAGCACATTAAAAACACACATTTACTGAATATATGACGGGGTTGGAGCACGATTTTTTTTTTTTTTCACGTGTCGTAACTGACTTGATGTGGGGAGTATTTTCTGTGAGGTTGTAAAAAAATTAATAAAATAGTAATAATTATTTTAAAATTTAATATTTAATTTATTTCTAGACGAGAAAACGTGTCAGTATTTATTTCTTATTAACAACAAACATGTTGGTTAGTTCGCTTTTGTTTTATTTATGCGTGTGAATATATATATATATATATATATATATATTTGTTTTTGTTTAGTTCTGAATGTATTGAATATTGATTGACTGTTCATTTAAAAAACTGAAGTTTTTAACAAAATGTTTTTCGCTCTATTTTTTAATGTTGTTCTAACCTGTTTGTAAGTTGCATAAACACGCTACAAGAAAAATTATTGCCTAGAAAAATGTTTTCCCCATTAAAATATCAAGCAATAAAAAAGCAGAATTTTATCAGGCACACTTCAATTACAGTATTTGCATTTTTTTCTTTCAGTTACCCACGAAGCAATAGTTTCTTTATGGCACACACTCCTCCAAAAAAAAGAAAGATTTTCCATCATTCTCTAAAAATACATTCTAAAAAAAAACACCTTTCTTTCTTTTTTCCAATTTCAAAATAAATGCGGAAAACAAAGAAAATTATTTTAAAAAGTAAAAATCTAACCTGCCATCCATAGTAAAAATCCAGTCGTTGTTGTTTTTTAAAACTAATGGGGGAAAAAGAAATTGAAGGCGACCCAAGTACTTCTTAACGCAACCTTTAGCACACTGAGATGATAAATTTTGAGAAGTAGAAGAAAAGAAAGAAACTATATACGAATACAATGGAATGGAATACAGAACATGATGCTTTCTTTTTCTTATTTATTCGGTGTGAGGACAATGAAAGAGAGAGAAAGAGAAAGAGAGAGAGAAAGGAAATTAACATTAACAACACTAACACTAACAGTGTACAAAAACATTTAGAATTTAGTGTTTTACACACAGTAATAAGCTTTCTTTTTTATTGCCTTTTGTTGTTTGTTACACATTAAAACCTGATTTTAAAAAGAATCCACGATTGTGCCTGTTTCCGATTAAAAGTGAAGCCGCCTGGTACATGATTAATGTTTTTTATTTATTCGGCCTTCTGTGTCATTTATAACCAAACTCCCTGCAGCTTAGAAGTTTTATCCAGAATTATCAGGTTTTCTTCAGGAGATTGTCAGCAGGTTTGAATGTGTGAATCAGTGCGGAAGAGTGGAAGAATAAAAATATACATTTGTATGTTAAAATAGTAAAATAGAAATTTATTAAAAGAAAAGAATAACAGGAATTGGTAGAAATTAATGTTCAATGAGAAAGTTAAGGGTATCAAGAAATGTTCGTAGTAGTAATTTGTTGGAAAGAATTTATGCATACGTATGTAAATATGTATGAGCGTTTGTTTCGTAGCAATGTCTTTGAATGTAGAAGAAGAAGTAAAAAGAATCAGCACACGAGAAAGAAGGAGAAAGAGGAAAGTGTGCGACGCGACCTTATGTCCAGGTTGACTTGAAGTTTCTCTCTCTCTCTCTCTCTCTCTCTCTCTATATATATATATATATATATATATATATGATCCCATCTGACTGGCTGGCTGGCCTTCCTTTCGCCTTTTATAATAATTTTGTTTGTTGTTGTTGTTTTTTGTTTTTTTTTGTTTTGTTTTTTGTTTTTTTCGCACTGGATCGCCAACTCTTGAATCTTACAAATCGCTTCCATTGGTTAAAAACCCAATTTAACATCTCATTCTCGGTATCCTTACCCGCCTATCACCCAGCCTCTGACATTTCCTATATTTAACCATTCTCGGTATCCCTACCCGCCTATCACCCAGCCTCTGACATTTCCTATATTTAATCATCCTTTCTCCACTCTATGTAGCCCCCTGCGCAGTAGTGGCAGTGACATGCTTTGCTCGGGCTGAAACGCTTATAAAAAAAAACAACAAAAAAAAGGTCAAGAGGCTCATCCCTTGTTTCCTGCTTAGGATGTGGTTTCCGGTTTTCTTTTTTCCAATCTTTTCACTCTTACGTCGCCCCCTGCACATCAGTGGCGTTACTGCTCGGGGTGATATGATTAAAAAAAAGGGCCAGATTATGAAGTTGGGCAGTTTTACGGGACCTTTCCACATTTCGATCGTGTTCTTGTTGTATCCTTGCCAGTAATGATGATACTGCTTCCAAGCAGATGGTATTGTCTTATTATACCATATATAGTCCTTTGAAAACAGGCTACACCATTTGTGACCCCAAATAGAATTCTGTAGAATTCTACTGACCGTTATCCTCAAAGGCTGTGTATGGTTTATCTTTATTTCGGATGAATATTTTGTGGTTGAATTCCTTGCATTCACTTGCGCGCAAATACCATTAGGAAAGGTATTAATCCGTCTATTCCCTCCAGTTATGGGTTAAATAACAGGATAGATTAGATTCTTTAGCCTTGGCTAGCAACCAGTCTACCACAGAAAATAATGGCAGCTTACTGCGGGATAATCTTCTGCCTAGTCAGTCATGTCTCTTTCGAGACATGATCGCCCAAGCGTGTATCATGTATTGCACTTAACTGACTGAGTTATAATCTAAGTTGCCTGAATTTCTTAGATGAAGCATTGTCATATTTTCTCATCTTTCACAATTAAGAAAACTACGTTATATTTTAATATCAAATTTTATTATGTAATAGAGCATTTCTTTGAGTAAAATATTATACAAAAAAGTTATATTCTCTCAGCTTTCTGATCTGGAGTAAATTGTGGGGAATTCGGGTATGTTTGGCACAAGGCCAATTTAATAAACATTGCTTGAGCTCACTACTTCGCTGTAATGGCACAAGTTTGAGCTTTAGAACAATGATGAATTGAACTGACCTCACTGGTGCCCCCGATGTAGGAATTTACTCGAGCCACTAGATTAGGAATTAGGTCCCACCCTTTTACTGTGAACCAATAAAATGTAACCTCAACTTCTACTCCATCAGCTTCTTTTCTCGCACTTTCCACCTGTGAAATTCCCTTCCGTATACTTACTTCCCCGACAACTACAATCTGCAAGAATTTAAATGTAAAGTCAATAGTCATCTCCTATCTCACTAACCTGCATCGTCTCTCTCTCATGCTTCTTTCTCCGTCCACTCCTCTCTCATCAGTATTCTCATCCTTCTCTTGCCCACTTCCTGACACCCCCTATAACCTGTCACTCATTCTCATAACTTTCCTCCTCTGTAACCCCCTGCAAAACAGTGGCAGTAAAATGCCTTGCTTGGGGCGATATGATTATAAAAAAGACATTTCTATACATTCAAATTCCAGAGAATGTAAATAAATCTAAGTCATGAATGTGAAGCCAATAATTTCATTGACTGATTGATTCGTTTTCTACGGCTTATCAACAGACAAGAAATAATTATGTAAGTATAAAGTGGGGGATCAATTTAATATTACAAACAATATATAAATGCTCACTTTATGGCCACAATCATCCTTATCTTACCCACTTCCTGACACCCAACCTGTCACACTTTCTCATAACTTTCCTCCTATGTAACCCCCTGCAAAACAGTGGCAGTAAAATGCCTTGCTTGGGGCGATATGATTTTAAAAAATTCTATAGTATTATAATGTGGATATAAAGTAGGGGATCATTTCTACATTACTATCAATATATAAACTGATCTCTCACTTTATGGCCACAGTCATCCTTCTCTTACCCACTTCCTGACACCCATTATAACCAGTCACTCTTTCTCATAACTTTCCTCCTATGTAACCCCCTGCAAAACAGTGGCAGTAAAATGCCTTGCTTAGGGTGATATAATTACAAAAAAAAAATTCTAGTTCCACTTCAACGATAGCATTTGCAGCTGGTGTAACGGGACAAGCGTAAAACTCAGATCACTTCTGCGCAACATCAAACGCCCCAGCTCGATCGACTCTCCTGCTTAAGTCGAGTTTTATTTTCCAGCAAGCGCTACCAAATAGTACGCGAGCGTAGGCCACAAATAAAAACGTTTCTATATGGAGTTGTTGTGTTGCTTCATTTTGGTATAATTAGAAGATAACACAAACTTGAATTAATGATGTTTATTTTTGGTATAAAACTTTAGGTTTTTACATCAAGTTACAACCTTTAAATTTTGTGTGGATACAGAAGCAGACTAGCTAAATTCTCTTCACTGTGGGATGCTAGTAGTAAACGAGCCTATCCCTTCTGGACTCTAGTGGTCAACTGCCTAGCGTCTTCCTTTTTTTCAAATCTCCTACACAAAACTACTGTCCTTAATTCCTACTTTTACTCCTACTCCTACCAAAAGAAACCAAAAGAAAATTGCCGCCCAATTTTGAATTCTTGTGTCTATCTTTTTCTATTTTTAGATCACTCGCCATTTTATAAACCATGAGAGTTATCTTGATTTTGTGAAGCGTTTAAAGTTTTAAAATTGCAGTCTTTGCTTGGTAGTTTCTCATTTTCGTCTATTGTCTCTTCTTCCTTTTTTTCCTCTCGAGTGGCTCTACTAAAATATGACTCGCAAAACACTTCGTTTTGATAAACTTTCGTTTTAGGACCCGAAGGCCTTTACCCCTTCAAATCTTTCCAAAACATCCCTATTTCCGTGCAAATGTATATGCTGAACGCAAATCGATAATTGCTTATTTTCATTTTATTGAGAAGAAAAATATGGAACTTCTTATCTCACCCCCTAACCACGGTTAGAAAATGTTATTTACTGCAGACTGACTTCACGCGTAGATTTCCGATTTTTCGGTTTTTTTACTTACATTGTGCGATTAATACGCGGAAAATGAGTTCCGAAACCCAACAAATCGCGGAGTAATTGCTAAAAAGGGAGTAAATAGAACGAATTCAGTATCCTACGCCTCAAGTCATTCAACGGTTAATCAGATATGAGAACGGTGGTAAGGGGTGAGATGTAGTCCGATTTATTTCTGGTCAATAACATGAAAAAAGGGTAGGTTTTTTCCATAAACGATTATCGATTTGAGTTCAGCATATACATTTGCACGGAAATAGGGATGTTTTGGAAAGATTTGAAGGGATAAAGGCCTTCGGGTCCTAAAACGAAAATTTACTGTTTTTTTGGTTTTAAACCGCCTTTGGGCACCTCGGCGTGGTGTAATGGTTAGCAAGCTCGTCTTGCTAGAATCATTATAACTGAGTTTATTCTGCTATTTAACCCATAGGAGGGAGAAGATACCTTTTCTAAGAGTATTTGCGCATAAATAAATGCAACGAATTCAACTGGAATTCGAACTCAGTACTCCGCTTTCTTTTTTCCGATCCACTGCACCACAACGCACGTCCGCGAGAGTGTACCTGACAAAATTAGAAATTGCAACCAGCAAAACACTGCCTTATAATCCCCGAAGGAATGAACAATGTGAGCGTTACAATGGCATTATCTGGAGACACATTTCACTGACCCTCGCATCGAAGAAACTTAGAGAATCTTAACGGGAGCGAGTATTACCCGAAGTGTCACACTCTATCAGATCTCTACTTTGCACCACGACGAATGACTCACGAAAGACTCTTTTCATACCAGTGCTGTTCCCCCATTAGCCACTCTTTACCTAGCTGGCTCTCTGTACCTGGGCCAGTATTAGTACGTCACCATGTTCGTACCAGTAAATACGATCATCTGGTTGACGAAGTGGATTTTGTCAGAAGTGAATCCACAATATGCCCTCATACGATACGCAGATTGATGTGAATCGACAGTCTCAATACGTGATTTAGCCCCAACTAGTGATATGTCAAAAGGTAGAAAAATATCTAACATTCATCTAGAGACTAGCTCGATGGCATCTGTGATTCCACTTACTGGCTCAGGAAACTTGAACGTTCCTGAAAAACAGAACACTACAGATGGAATTTTGACCCCAAGAGTTAGTGGTTCTCCTCCCAAATAATCTAATAATCACTCCCAATTCCAGTCACCAACTGAAACCTTTAATTCCGCTTCTGTAAGCTTGGAGCCACAAAGACGATTTTTAAGAGAATAACCGTATGCCTGTTCGTTATTGTTACGAGGATACATTTATAAATAATAATAATAATAATAATAATAATAATAATAATAATAATAATAATAATAATAATAATAATATCTAAAAAGTTATAGTAAGGGATTCTATTGAGTCCTACTTGTTATTACAAAAAAAATTTTAATTCCTGAAGTAGTCGTAAAAATAAGGAAATTAGAAATAGAACGTTTGGAAGATGCTAGAATATCCGAGAAAATTCGAGTAAAATCGAGAGAATCAGAAATGTTCTAGAAATATGTAAATTAGATGTTAGCCCCTATAAAATAGGTTTTGGGAAGACATTATCAACTCCGGTCTGATTCGTGGATTTGTGCATCCAGCCGAGAGAATCTCTAAGAAAAGTTGCTAACCAACTAAAACCTGAAAGAGAACTTCGTGGAACTAAAAGAGTAAATAGATATTTTTGACTTTTTCATTAACCAAACTAATAATTATTCTTTATATACATATTTGAGGATTTCCTAAAAGTATAGCACTTAAACATCTTCGCTAACTAAACTGGGTAAAGATACTGACCCTTCCTTCACCTTCATAACACTTCGTCTGCCAGTAGTAAACTCTACGTTTCTGTTTTTGATATATCCCGAAAAGGAATATAGTATAAAATGATCAGTTGAAGAATGGAACTCCACACCAGGAATAAGAAATACAGATTTATTGTACTAAGGTACAATTAACAATAATACACATATAGGCAAGCCACGGGTCGGAGCGGAATCAACTATCGAATAGTGAATGCCTTCGCCTAAGACCTTTTTCAGTTGAAGAATGGAACTCCACACCAGGAATAAGAAATACAGATTTATTGTACTAAGGTACAATTAACAATAATACACATATAGGCAAGCCACGGGTCGGAGCGGAATCAACTATCGAATAGTGAATGCCTTCGCCTAAGACCTTTTTCAGTTGAAGAATGGAACTCCACACCAGGAATAAGAAATACAGATTTATTGTACTAAGGTACAATTAACAATAATACACATATAGGCAAGCCACGGATTGGAGCGGAATCGACTATCGAATAGCGAATGCCTTTGCTTAAGACCTTTTCATCTTCGTACCGCTCGTTACCGTCTTTTATAAAGTAGAGCATTCCATTCTCGAGGGATGACAGGATGTTCCACTATTACAGTTTTGAATGCAAAAGAAAATTGTAAATTGTGTGTATATATCATTTTGTGTTTATCGTTTTTTTTTGTTTTTTAATCATATCACCCCGAGCAAGGCGGTAACGCCACTGATGTGCCGGGGGCTACGTAAGAGTGAAAAGATTAAAAGAGAGAAAGCTGGAAACCACATCCTAAACAGGGCGTAAATTAAATATTTGTTTGTGATTTAACTCTGAGTTTTGGTCAATCACTTTTTTTCTTTTGTTACAATTAACACGTAACAGTTATCAGGAACTGAATATTTAAGGAAAAGGAGAATGTTGCATTCAGAATAATTGTTTGCTCCTTGAGGGAACAAGTATTTTCTTCGTAATCTTCCCTTTTGACTTACTATTAAATTAATAATCTCCCTGTTGTTGACTCTTCAATAGAAAATGTAGTCATCTTGTTAATTCAGTAAAGCCTTCTGAAGGTCTCACGTTTTCTTGCTATTATTTCAAACGTGTATTTTTATTTCATTTGTGAATAGCGAATAATGGTGTAATTTTATCCAGGTCTACAGCTTAGCCAATTAGAGCAAAATGTGTCAGCAGATCATATTTTCCCAAGCATAATTGAGATTTTTTTAACGTTTAAACCTGATCCGAACTGATACCGATATGTATTTATTATAATGGACTTGTTTTTATTCTCTCTTTAATCGAGAAAACTAAAGAGAACTGAATATTCTTCTACTCTCGATTATTGAGCTGCTAATATCTACTCCGATGTGTAGAAAATGGGCGCGGGGAAGTTGTCGTGTTCACTAAATACAATAGCTACATAAACATTAAAACACACATACAAAATATTTATAAATCAACTGCATGCAGTAAAGTGCTTACATCTTTAAATCTGCCAATAAAACTATAGAATACATGTCAGAAAGGTTGTTTCATTAGTCATCATAATGTTGGTAAATACCGCCAAAATATCGTGGTATTTTAGGACCAATTAGGAATAAATAAAATAATATAATTCTGGAGCCGATTTCTTACAAAAAATCGTATAAACATCACAAGGTCCGGTCCCCAAAAATGAAGCTCACAATTGCCACCAACGTCCACGTCATTCTAGCTACTGATATTCAAGACTCCCTTCACGTTCACGCGCAAAAGAAGTGCTCAACTCAGCACTGACCAAACTACAAAGAAGCCACCTCAGACTATGGCGCCACTGTCCACAGTAAGAACTAAATTCTATCTATCGCTTTTATCCACCTTATTACTGCGTACGCATATGCATACTGACTCTTTCACACAATGTAAACGTATTTCATCGTTCATACATACTCAATACAGTTTATATTAGATCCAAGAACTTTACTAACAACCAAAAAAAAGGACATTACTCATTCAATACATTTAACCAACGTTTTGTATTCTTGTCGTCTATAAAATTAATGCTATTTGTTAATATTACGTTGTCTTTTTCTACTGAATTTTATTATTTCCATTAAAAAAACGTGGGATCATTCTAAAGAGCCTAATTACGAGTAGTCCCACCACAATATTTTAATTTATTGTATCGAATCCTGACACTCCGATTTCTTACGTTTAACATAGACAAGAAAGATTCCTACACTCTTTGATTTTATTGGCGTTTTAGCATTGTTTCAGAATAGCTTTCTAATGTTGCTAACCCGTATCCTCAAAAATATATATAAAAATAAACACACACTTCACACTTCTTCTACGTCACAACACACTTTGCCAACGTCACAACACACTTTGCCAACGTCACAACACACTTTAAATTAACAAAAACCACGAGTAGAAGGATTCCTAAAAAGTAGTCAACGAATTATTACAACATTCTACCAAAGCCAGGAATCTCAGAGCTGTGACGTGCAGATAATTTGTGATACTCGGGGCCAACACCTTAATTCAGTCAATGATTGTATTCCCCTAAGACTAAAATAAGGGTGCCTAGGGCCTATGTTATGTAGAAACAAAATATGCCGTTTCATCAATGAAAAAATGAAGAAAGTTTTTGCTTCCTTGCCTTGTAAACTTTTGCAAAGTAATAATAACAAAAGAACCATTTTATTTTCATTTAGAATTATCCACTTGGCAATAAATACTAAAATAGTATGAAATACATCATTTCTTTAAAAAAAACTGGGGTGGCCTAATAATTATGTCCGGTAGTGTAGATGACACCAGTATTTACTCCCGTCTCAAAAGGAAACCTGCCAAGGCTGACAAAATGAACATGACTGCTGCTTTTGAAACGGACCGCCAATCAGTGGTTAACTGGGACAAGAAATGGCTTGTAAATTTTAATACCTCCAAAACAAAACTGTTCTCCTTTAAGCACCATAGAGAACTTTTCCTGAGAAGTAACACACCGCGTCTCCTTGTACTCGCAGAAAGTAATGGCAACCTTCTGCGGGAAAACCTTCTACCTAGTCTGTAATTTCTCTTTCGAGACATGATCACCCAAGCGTGTATCACGTATGGCACTTAACTGACTGATCTGGATAAAAGGATTGAAAAGCAGAACAGGTTAGGTTTTACAGCCTTGGCTGGCACCCAGTCTACGGCATAAAGTAATGGCAACCTACTGTGAAAAAATTTTTACTTAGACAGTAATGTCGTTTCGAGACATGATCACCCAAGCATGTATCACGAATGACACTTAACTGACTGATCTGGATAAAAGGATTGAAAAGCAGAACAGGTTAGGTTTTACAGCCTTGGCTGGCACCCAGTCTACGGCATAAAGTAATGGCAACCTACTGTGAGAAAATTTTCTACTTAGACAGTAATGTCGTTTCGAGACATGATCACCCAAGCATGTATTACGTATAGCACTTAACTGACTGATCTGGTTAAATGATTGAACAGGAGAACAGATTGGGTTTTAGAGCTTTGGTTGACACCCAGTCTACCGCAGAAAGTAATGGCAACCTACTGCGGGAAAATCTTCAACCCAGTCAGTTATGTCTCTTTCGACCAAGCATGTATCAGATATGGCACTTAACTGACTGATCTTCGGATAATGTCCTTAACTCAATCAAATATACACCAAATTTTGGCCTTTTGAAAATGCATGCCAAGATAATTAGTACAAAGATATATTTTGCATGTACTGATAAAATTTTATCTCTTAAACGAAAAGATAAAATATTTAAAGAGTTATAAGTTCATATCAGAAAGTTCGCGTGTTGAACGTCTAAAGTCCTTTAGTATATAATAGAGAAGAGAGTCTTTGTAAAATGTGTAGGTATGTACAGTGTCAGGCAAAAGTTTACAACACATTAAAAAATAATTTTTAGGTATCTAAACTTATTTATAAATGGAGCTTTGTCTCTGTGTGTGTGTCTGTGTGTGTGTATATCCATTACCTATAGACTCCGATTTTCTTGAAAATTTACACAGTTGTACTATAAGCGTCTGCGAGTGTTCTTAGCTAGGTTTTGTGTCGAGGTACCCCCGATAAATATCGAAAATCGATAATAAAAAAATCGGGTTATAGAAGGAGTGGTCCGATTTTAATCAAATTTGATACACTCATAGACAAAGACATAAGAAACGATATTCAGAAGTTTTAAGGTTGCAGTTCTTACAATAGTGCAGAAAATCAATAATATATATATATATATATATATATATATATATATATATATATTAATGCAGGTTTCATTGAATAATATAGACAAGTTTTGTCTATTAATTTTGTGTAGGATCCGTTCATACCGTCTGATATACTTGATGGTGATGTCGTTAAAAGACAACAAAAAATCACAGTATTTGTTGAATTTTTTATCAGGTCTAAGCTTTCGGCTCACATAAGCCATTATCAAAGAGTAAATAATAACACACAGTAAACATAGAACATTTAAGCTATTAACAATAGACTCTTCGGCCATCCGCCACGGTAGGGATGGACTTATATTTTCAATTCAATTATCTTTATTGTTAATAGCTTAAATGTTCTATGTTTACTGTGTGTTATTATTTACTCTTTGATAATGGCTTATGTGAGCCGAAAGCTTAGACCTGATAAAAAATTCAACAAATACTGTGATTTTTTGTTGTCTTTTAACGACATCACCATCAAGTATATCAGACGGTATGAACGGATCCTACACAAAATTAATAGACAAAACTTGTCTATATTATTCAATGAAACCTGCATTAATGAAAAAAAAAATGCTGCCAAAATACACACAATATATATATATATATATATATATATATATATATATATATATATAAGGCAAGATGTTTGTGTGTGTGTCTGTTTATCTGCCTGTATGTCTGTATTTTTTCAGCCCTTTTATTTTAGTTTTTGCTTCGGGTTTGGCTCTAAGTAGATATAATTGTAGTTCTTAGTCTCAGCCATGATACCATTTACTCAGAGGACTTATTTAGCCTTCAAAATTCAGTTTACAACGAAAAAAACTTATTTGATATCGATACCAGGAAATCAATATTTGACTTACATCCATTCATTTTTCTTTCAGTCTACGGTTTCGCTTTAACTGTAAACAACTATTGCTTTTTAGTCTTTCGTGCCAACGTCCAAAGAGTCTGAGCTCCAGGACCATGGATTAGTTTTAAAGCTTTCATTACACTCGAGCAACGCCGGGTTATACTGCTAGTATATATATATATATATATATATATATATATATATATATATATACTAGATGCGATTGGTAAATTGTCGCAGTTATTTTATTATTTCAAATATTCTTTAGGCTGAGTCTGAGCTCCAGGACCACGGATTAGTTTTAAAGCTTTCATTACACTCGAGCAACGCCGGGTTATACTGCTAGTATATATATATATATATATATATATATATATATATATATATACTAGATGCGATTGGTAAATTGTCGCAGTTATTTTATTATTTCAAATATTCTTTAGGCTGAGTCTGAGCTCCAGGACCATGGATTAGTTTTAAAGCTTTCATTACATCCGGGCAACGCCGGGTTATACTGCTAGTTTCTAATACAGATAAATTCATTAATCTTTTACTGCTCGGGGAACATATATTTAGGTTTTCAGTCAATCAGATGTTTTGCAAAACTTTAAAAAGTCTGCCGCGAAGAAAAACCGATATTTAGTTTGAGTTGAGTTTAATACTAATAATGGCACATCAACGTCTGTGGGTTGTTTAATGCCAAAATTGTAGAGTTTTAAGATCTTTTTTAATGTTCGGTTATAATGAGAAGGTTGATTTCGTCAGATTTTGATTAATTTTTTTTTTTTAATAGACTTTTATAGAAATATATACATAAAAATAGACTTTTATGGAAAAAAATATACATTTTTGAAGGAAAAAATATTGCCAACAATATATTTTTGAAAGAAAAAAAATATCACCATCACACGTTTTTAAAAAAAAAATTGCCATGATACATTTTTTAAGAAAAACATTTTTACCAGCGAAACATTTTTGAATACAAAACTAGAAGACATATCCAGCTTCCCAAAAAGATGCTTAACTTTTTCATTCAAATTTATGTTCCTTTATTAACGCCAGAAAAACAAGATTTTTTACCAAAATTTCCAAGGTTCTAAAAAGGATTGACATTTCATTTAAACATTTGGAGATTGTAGCTATCAGGGAAGCAAGTATACGAAAGGGAGCTCCACATGCAGGAAGTATGAGAAAAAAGTTGATAGACTAGAAGTAGTGGTTACATTTGATTGATTTCACTGTAAAATGACCTATTTGTCGGTTTCGTAGCACGAGTAAATTCATCCAGTGATTGTCTGTGGTGGTTAAAGGATAGCAGCTTTTCAATTCATTGGCTTATAGCCTTAGTTTAATAAACACATAAAAAGAACATTTTTGTTGAAAAATTCATTCATTGAAAAAAAAATTGTTTCAAGAGTCCCTCTGGGATTAGGGACTCTAGAAACTTGAGCCTCGGAGTAGATCTGTCATTATATAATAATGATAGGTTGGTTGTTTTGTTTTTATGGCATATCAACATCGGTGGGTCATTTATTACCAACTAAATTTTATTTATTCATTGTTGGTAATACCCTTTTCATTCAACAATTTATTGTTGTTTTTATATAAGTATTGTGTCTAGTAATACATTTTTTTTCGAGTATCAAGATTCATTGGGATTTGTTTTTTAAGGGCAGGGTCCCCAAGTCCTACCCTGTTATTTAACCCATAACTGGAGGGAAGGGACGGATTAATGCCTTTCCCAAGAGTACCAGTGCTTAAGTGAATGCAGGGTATTCATTGTAAGTAATCAGCAGGAACATCGTCAAATGACAATGTTTATTATGATAAAAATGAAAAGTGATAGCAAGCAAATAGTCGGAAATAGCTGGAGGCTGAAACATAATACATAATCATCAGGAACATCGTCAAATGACAATTTTATTATGATAAAAGTGACATGTGAAAGCAAGCAAATAGTCGGAAATATCTGTAGGCTGAAACATTGTAAGTAATCAGCAGGAACATTTTTTTTTAATCATTTCACCCCAAGCAAGGCATTCCACTGCCACTATTGCGCATGGGGCTACATAGGGGAAGGTAAAGACAAGGAGTGGTTAGACATAAGGAATGTCAGAAGGAAGGTGACAGATGAGTAAGGATACCGAGGATGAGGGTTGGGCAGATGGGAAGAGTGCTTGATAGAATGGGAGCAGGTTAGTGTGTTAGGAGGTGTCTATTGACCTTACATTTAAACTCCTGGAGATTGTAGCCGTCGGGGAAGCAATCGTGTGAAAGGGAATTCCACAGTCGGGAAGTAAGAGGAAAGAAACTGTTGGAGTAGAAGTTGCAGTTGCATTTTATCAGTTTCACTGTAAAAGGGTGGGATCTAGTTGCTAATCTAGTATCTCGTGCAAATTCGTATCTAGTGGGCACCTATCTAAGTTCATCGTATCTAAGTTCATCGGAGCAGAAACCGTGAAAGTATTTATAGAAAAGAAACACAGGGAAGCCACGTTGCGCCGGTGGGAGAGAGACTGCAGGCGGTCTGCCAAGTCGGTATCTATCACATTACAGACCCTCCTCTGAACCTTATCGAGAAACCCGAGGAGAATAGCAGGGGCACCCGACCAGATATGGCAGCAATATTCAATGCACGGTCGGATGGTAGATTTATATATGTGCAGGATAGATTTAGACGGAAAAAACTTCCGGGCCCTGCACAGAGAACCGACTTTCATAGCAGCTGATTTAGCAATGGATTCGATATCGTCATTCCATTTGAGGTCCGCTGAAAGTGTGAGACCAAGGAGGCGTAGTGTTTTACTCTCTTGGAGGCAAGCCTGGTCCATGCTAATGGGAGGTAGGTGAGATTGTCGATGATGGTTAATTGAGAGTAGCTTCGTTTTAGAAGCATTAAAATTTACAAGCCATTTCTTACCCCAGTCCACTCAGCTGCGAGGTTAACTTTGACGCCTACACCAGATTTTTGTAGGAGGCGAGAGTAAACTGTGGTGTCATCGGCGTACAAACCTACTTGGGCTCTTATGGAATCACGGAGATCATTAATGTATATCAGGAGGAGTGTAGGACCTAGGATGGAGCCTTGGGAAACACCTGCGTTTGTATGGTAGTTCTGGGAGGCATGTCCGTTTAATACCACCTTCATTGTGCGGTTAGAGAGGAATGACTGGATTAGTTCAAACAAATGTCCAGTTATACCATAGCTCCGCAGTTTACATAGAAGGCCAGCATGCCAAACTCTGTCGAACGCCTTAGATATATCCAATGCAACGGTTCGGGCTTCGCCATTCCTGTCGAGTGCCTGGTATATGTACTCGGTGATGGTCGTTAGCATATCAGCAGTAGACCTGATGAAGCGGAAACCATATTGCTTGTCCGAGAGGAGCCTGTGTGCTGTGAGATGCTGAACCACCTCGGCGCTGATAATGGCTTCGAACACTTTGCCAAAGATCGGAAGAAGGCTGATAGGGCGGTAATTTGCAGGGTCCGAAGGTCTCCAGTGTTTTTAAATATAGGAACTACAGAGGAAGATTTCCAACCGGCAGGAAAGCAGGAAGCAGATAGGCAGAGGTTGTAGAGCTTAGAAAGGACAGAGGAGAGTTCAGGGGCACATTTCTTTAAGACTATGGTTGGGATTCCGTCCCCACCGCTCGCTTTGTGAGGGTCAAGTTTTAAGATTATATTAGAGACAAGCGAAGGTGTAATGTGGACATCATTCAGTTGTGCCTCGGTTCTAGGTGAGAAGTCGGGTGCAAAAACTCCAGATGAGTCCAGATTCGAAGTGTTCGAGAATCTGCGGGCAAAGCATTCAGTCTTATCTGCTGGGGAGGTGAGGACCTCAAATTTGTTGATTAGCGGGGGTATTGTGGACTTGCTCTTGTTAAGTACTCTTTTACAGAGTCGCCAGTAGTCTTTGGCGCCGAATTTAGAGCATACTATGCGTTGCTTCATTCTGGCAGCAAACAACATCTTAGCTTCGTTAAGTATCTTTTTACACTTATTACGAGCTGAAGTGAAAAGGCGCCTGTTTTGGTCCGACGTGTAGTTACAATAGAGTCGGAAGAAATGATTCCGGTGGGCAATGGCAGCCGAGCAAGCGGGTGAGAACCATGGAGACGAATGAGATTTAAGCTGGAATTTCCTAGCAGGGATGAAGGCATCGATGCCAGCCTTAACCCAGGAGGAGACCTCGGATGCACATTCTTCGATGGGAAGACTAAAAACATCGTAAAATGACAATTTTTATGATGATAAAAATGACAAGTGATAGCAAGCAAATCGTTGGAAATAGCTGTAGGCTGAAACATTGTCAGTAATCAGCAGGAACATCGTCAAATGACAATTTTCATCATCCTAAAAATGACAAGTGATAGCAAGCAAATCGTCGGAAATAGCTGTAGGCTGAAACATTGTCAGTAATCAGCAGGAACATCGTCAAATGACAATTTTCATCATCCTAAAAATGACAAGTGATAGCAAGCAAATCCTCGGAAATGGCTTTAGGCTGAATCATTGTAAGTAATCAGCAGGAACATCGTCAAATGACAATTTTTATTATGATAACAATGACAAGTGATAGCAAGCAAATAGTCGGAAATGGTTGGAGGCTGAAACATTGTAAGTAATCAGCCGGAACATCGTCAGTGACTGGCAAGGAAGGCACAGGATGGAACGCTGTCAACATATGGCAGAACAACATTAGTGAGTTGAAGGAACGTGTTCAGCACATGACAGAAATGTCATCTGCTATCGGCAGGAACGTTATCAGCATCCGGCAGAAAAATGGCACAGGCTGCAACGTGACCTGTTGAGTCCAGTTCAAGGCTTCAAGCTTGAATTTAGTCTAAGGACGACAGGTTCACCTGTGACCTCACACATGTTCGCTCCCACGTAGATGGGTAAGCTAGCACATGCGCTGGCACATGTTTTGCTTCCTTTGTAGAATTTGACCGCAGTTAAATGGAGTCAATGCAGGCCTTTAGACCTGAACAGTCATCTCCTTTGCCAGATCAACCTCAGATAACGAGATCTCGGGCAAAAAACTGTTCCACCTCCTAAGTAGAGTCAAACTAAGAGCAGGACCAGCTGCTAACTAACACGTAATTGGCTCCAGGAATTAACGGCAGGTAGCAGGTTGACAAACAAAGCATATGTCTAGCTGGAGGGGGCCGGAGAGCAGGTAGGGAGTATTTATGGGGTGTAGAGATACTACACTTTGATCATGCCAAGAGAGTGACACTAATTTAAAAGTTTCAACTGTCAGTAACAACTCCTCGAGGGAATGGCGAAATCTAGGTCATTCCTTTGTTTAAATCCTGACAAGCAGGAGCAGCAGGCTGCAACACATGTGTAGTTATTTACTAAGCTTGGCACAAGACCACAAATATGGGGCTCACAGTGAGGATCAAACTGTAGACTTAGTCATATTTGATCTGTGAGACTAAATTGCAAATCCATTTTAGTTGTTTACTAACCAATAGACTGCAAAGATGTGGCACCCAGTAAGGATCGAACCCACTACTTAACTAAGTCAGTCAGTTATGTGCCATACGTAATACACGCTTTGGGCGATCATGCCTCTTTTGAGACATGACTGACTGGGCAGAATATTATTTAACCCATAACTGGAGGGAAGAGATGGATTAATACCTTTCCCAAGGGTATTTGTGCGTAAGTGAATGGAAGGAATTCAACTGGAATTCGAACTCAACTCCCCAAATTGTCGTTCCGAGTCGATATCCATTGCACCACAATGCACTTAACTAGGTAACCTTGCTAAAAAGATCAAAATGCCCTAAAAAAATGCATTTGTTTTTAGATGTAGCACCATGTTGTAATATTTCGCACCTAGTGAGAGTCGGCATATTCCATATTCTTTGCCTCGACATTATTTTTTTTATCCAAGCTGGCTTTGAGTACCTTACAAGCTGATAAAAAAAATTAATGGAAATTTCTTGAACTAGTTACTTTTTAATTTAATTCCTGCACCTTACAAAAAAACAAAAATATTTTCGAATTTTGTTTTTGTGTTTGTGTGTGTGTGTGTGTGTGTGTGTGTGTGTGTGTGTGTGTGTAGTATGCATAAATAATAAAACTGTTAGCAAAGGAATGTTTGCAAAACCACACCTTAGGTAACGTAGCAAAATGCAACTAATCTGCGCATGTGCAGAGAGTTACCATTTTTCTTTTTAAAGCTACAAGAAGCAGAAAGTAAGTTTTTTTTTTAATACAAAATTTCAAAAAAACAACGCAAAAATTTAAAAAACACGAGACCTGCTTTTAATTGAGAATACAAAAAGAAGACTGATGTCGTCAGGGTAATTTTTGTTTTCTTTTTAATTTTCAAGAAAGGTTTTATTTAAATATGATTTTTTTTTCTTTTTTTTTTTTGCCCTCGTGTTGTTTACTAAGTTGTTGACGGGCGTGATTTTTTTCCGATGTCTCTTAACTCTGTTTTTTTTTCTGTTAATTTTTTATTTTTAGTCTTAATCTGTCTTAAGGACGGGATATGAAAAGAAAATTTAATTAATCAGCAAGTTCGTTTTTAAAATAGATGAGATATTTTTCAGGCTTTAATCTTTGTTCTTTGTTTAGGTTTTTAACTTTTTAAGGTTGTGGTTGATAAGAGCGAAAAATTGACCTAAAAAAATAAAATTCCCATCGTTTGTTGGTGAAACAAAAATAAACTTAATTCTAAAAGAAGAAAAGAAAAAGGTAATGTTCATTATCTCTGTGAAATGAAGTTTAAGCATGATTTCAAAGAGTAAAGTTTAAGGTTCTTGATAATACAACTACTTGTCACATTGTTGATTTCATAAGAAACTGACACAATTAAAGACTCGTCCACTCCTCAAAAAATAAGGGAAAATCTTTTTTTTTTTTCTAGTCAGGCCACGACTCTAGAGTCTAGACTCTAGAAAAATAGTTTTTAATCGTTTTAAAAGGAGAGTCCTATTCATAAATAAATTTTAAGGAATTTTATTTGATTTTTACAAAATGCTTAATCCTAACATTAATGCTTTTTTTTGTAAGTATTTTTTCTTTTCAAAATGATTTTTGTCTTAAAAAAAAAGAAACTACCAAAAAAAAAAGCATTATTTTCATGCAAGAAAAGGAAAATTCTTTGTTTACGAGAAAAAAATAAAAATAAATGAATAAATCTATTTTTTTTTTTTACTTTGTGTGTCTCATGTTGCAAATAAAAGTTGGCATTCCATTATTTAAACAAAAAAAAAATGACAATTTCAAATTAAAAAAAAAAGAAAATCTATGGACAAAATAATTACGCTATTTTTCAAAAATGAGGTTAAATTTTTATTAGTAGCTCAACTATGTTACAATCAGCGGTTCGAAAATATTAGTGCTTCCTTTTTTATGAACTTGTTTGTGGTGCAGTGGATATCGGCTCAGAGCGAGAAATCGGGAAGCCGAGTTCGAATCCCAGTTGCATTCACTTACGCACAAATATTCTTGGGAAAAGTATTAACCTGTCTCTTCCCTCCAGTTATGGGTTAAATAACAGGACAAACTAGGTTCTTTTTAGCCTTGCTCGGCAACCAGTCTACTGCAAAAAGTAATGGTAATCTACTGCGGAATAATCTTCTGCCCAGTCAGTCATGTCTCATTCGAGACATGATCGCCCAAACGTGTATCGCGTATGGTAACTGACTGACTGAAACATTGACAACAAATAGGAAAATCACAATAACACTGGTGGATAATAGCATGTTTTCTGCTACAAAAAATGTTTCTTCCTTTCAGACCATAGCCACTTCCATTCCTTTTCGTAGATAACTAACTTTTAAATTGAATTTTTAAAAATAAAAATAAAAAAAATTTTCTTGAAATTTTTATTTTAATTTTAATTGAAAGCTAAAAATGATTTATTAAATTTACTATTTTCAGTAAATTTACTATTTTCAGTTAAAGTGTTATACGTGATACATGCTTCGGTTTAAGCAATCATATCTCGAAAGAAAGAGACATGACTAACTGAGCAGATTACCATGCAGTAGGTTGCCATTACTTTCTGCAGTAGACTGGTTGCCAGCCAAGGCTATAGAACCCAATCTGTCCTGTTATTTAACCCATATCTGGAAGGAAGAGATGGATTACCTTTCCTAAGGTATTCGCACATAAGTGAATGCAATGAATTCAACCGGAATTCGAACTTGGAAAATTACTCTAGTGTATTTCAAGC
Source organism: Ascarosepion bandense (assembly GCA_037127315.1). Lineage (NCBI taxonomy): Eukaryota > Metazoa > Mollusca > Cephalopoda > Sepiida > Sepiidae > Ascarosepion > Ascarosepion bandense. The sequence goes on from JBBBDQ010001420.1 coordinate 1,560,331, forward strand.
AGAAATTATGATATTGTATTGAATAGAATCTAAACTTTTGAAATTTAAAAAAAATTAATTTTTCAGATATTTTTTAACAATCAACACATTTATAAACAAAAGCTGGTCTCAGTTTTAAAAATCTTACAAAAATAAAATATAGATCTGTGACATGTTATTTTGGTAAAATTAGCAAATTAAAAATTAAATTAATCTGATTTACATAAGTATTACTTACTCATAGCATGAAATTTAGAATAAAACTACTTTTTAATCACGGAGCATTGATCTTTCTGATCTTTGCCATAAGTGATTGACATATGATGACAACGAGATGTTGAGATAAGTATGGTTGACCAGAATTGATATAATCGTCCACTTTTCTTTCCTGTAAGAAGCAGAAACCATCTCTTTACCAGATTACTGTGATCATTAAACATAGCAAAAGACAAATGTGGGGATAGTGCAAGTCTCTACTGCCATACCACTAAATAACAATTATCTCTGACATTATAGGCCAACTCAACATAAACATTACTACTTTCAAAGTGACCATCATACTATCTAAATCTAAACTTATTTATAAATGGAACTTTGTGTGTGTGTGTGTGTCCATTACCTATAGACTCCAAAACAGCTGAACCGGTTTTCTTGAAAATTTACACAGTTGTACTATAAGCGTCTGCGAGTGTTCTTAGCTAGGTTTTGTGTTGAGGTACCCCCGATAAATATCGATAATCAAAAAAATCGGGTTATAGAAGGAGTAGTCTGATTTTAATCAAATTTGATACACTTATAGACAAAGACATAAGAAATGATATTCAGAAGTTTCAAGGTTGCAGTTCTTACAATAGTGCAGAAAATCGATAATATATATATATATATATTGCCAAGCAGAGTTTTATGTCAACACAAAATAAAATCATCGGTGATGGTGGATGTTATATTTCTATCTGAAAATGGCTCATGTGAGCCGAAAGCTTAGAAGCAAATCAATAAATAATTATCCAAATGTTGGAGAATTTTTGTCTTTATTTTCAACTGAAATTAAAGCCAAAATACAACATTTAGAACGCCTCATGATTAAACATAATAGACATTCATTGTCTCTTATATTTAACAGCATATGTTTTAGAAAATTATTTGCTGCCTCAATATACTATATATATATATATATATATATATATATATATATATATATATATAGGAAAAACTACTAAAATTTTGTAAGTTTAAAAATGTATTTTTTTGACAGTATTTATTTATTTCTATTATTATTATATATATATATATATATTTGATATTTCAGACTGACCTCGGCCTTTCATCAGAAACAAATGATTTTAAAATTTAAACTAGAAGCATCCATTGCGAAAGCATTCGTCGAGAGATGTTTACATCATGTTACATAGAAAGCGATAGTTTTTAATATTTGTAAACGTAAACCTGATGAAAGGCCGAGGTCGGTCTGAAATATCAAATATATATATATATATATATATATATATATATATATATATAATAGAAATAAATAAATACTGTCAAAAAAATACATTTTTAAACTTACAACTTTTTAGTAGTTTTTCCTATACATTAAGACAGTATACATGGATCATCATTATGCTATATATATATATATATATATATATATATATATATATTGTGTGTATTTTGACAGCAGTTTTTCATTAATACAGGTTTCATTGAATAATATAGACAAGTTCTGTCTATTTATTTTGTGTAAGATCCTTTCATATGATCTGATTAGCTTGATAGTGTTGTCATGGAAAGACAAGAAATCGCAATAATTGTTAATTTTTTTTATCAGGTCTGAGCTTTCGGCTTACATAAGCCATTATCAAAGGATGAACATTTAATGTTCAGTGAACATAGAACATTTAAATTATTAACAGAGTGGAGTTATACAAGAAAATTAAACAGGTCCATTTTTTGTGTCACACGTGGCTGCAGGCCGAGAAGGAATGGTGGTAGTGGGTTTTTGGTCAATTGAGTGTATAGTGGCATGAGGGATTGGTCTGGGGACTGCTACTACTATGGGTGTAGGGGGTAAGTATAATAACTATGACCTCTCCCGTCGATTATAGGCATTGAAGTATGTTTTTCGTCTTGTAGTTTAGTGATGCTTTGATAGAGTGTTTCAATTTCAATTTTTTTTTGTGAGCTGGTTGTACTTACGGTATATATAGCAGTTAGGTCCAAGGTTGAGTAGTTCTTTTTGGTGTTTAGTTCGTGGCTGGAAAGGTTTATGAATTTATCGAGTTTATTGGAGAGAGTGATCGTGCCATTGTATAGTGAATTTAGTTTTTTTACAATTTTAGCGCAGTGTTAAACTTCGGATTTTTCGGTGATTTTGGATAGTCTGAGTATATCTTCCAGTTGGTTTGGGGTAGTTACAGCTTCTAGAATTTTAAGTTTTCGTTTATAATTTTCTTGTCATCTTTCAGTTTGTTGCAGAGGTCATGTTTGTTCTTGTAGAGTGTGTCGAGGTTTTCTTTCGCTATTTCGATTTGCCTTTTCACAAGGCTCCATTTATATTTCAGGGTGGTGATGGTTTGTTGGACCTGTTTAATTTTCTCGTATAACTCCACTCTGTTAATAATTGAAATGTTCTATGTTCACTGAACATTAAATGTTCATCCTTTGATAATGGCTTATGTAAGCCGAAAGCACAAATACACTTGGGAAAGGTACTAATCCGTCTCTTCCTTCCAGTTATGGGTTAAATAACAGGACAGATTGGGTTCTATAGCCTTGGCTGGCAACCAGTCTACGCAGAAAGCAATGGCAATCTACTGCGGGATAATCTTCTGCCCAGTCAGTCATGTCTCTTTCGAGACATGATCACCCAAGCGTGTTTCACATATGACACTTAACTGACTGAAGCCAAAAGCTCAGACCTGATAAAAAATCAACAATTATTGCAATTTTTTGTTGTCTTTCCATGACAACACTATCAAGCTAATCAGATCATAAGAAAGGATCTTACACAAAATAAATAGACAGAACTTGTCTATATTATTCAATGAAGCCTGTATTAATTTATATATATATATATATATATATATATATATATAAAAGGCAAGATGTTTGTGTGTGTGTGTCTGTTTATCTGCCTGTATGTCTGTATATTTTCAGCCCTTTTATTTTAGTTTTTGCTTCAGGTTTGGTTCTAAGTCTCAGCCATGATATCATTTACTCAGAGAACTTATTTAGCATTCAAAATTCAGTTTACAACGAAAAAAACTTATTTGATATTGATAACAGGAAATCAAAATTTGACTTACATCCATTCATTTTCTTTCAGTCTACAGTTTCGCTTTAACTGTAAACAACTATTGCTTTTTAGTCTTTCGTGCCAACGTCCAAAGAGTCTGAGCTCCAGGACCATGAATTAGTTTTAAAGCTTTCATTACAACTGAGCAGCGCCGGGCTATACTGCTAGTTTAAAAATAAAATTGAAACTTTCCACAGAGAAGCCATTTTATGTGCAATTGGTTACCCATTTAAAAAACAACAGTAAAACACATTGTAACTTGCTCTGTTTGGGCACTTCAATGTGGTGTAGTGAGGAATCTTGTCTCGCGTGATCAATTTCAACTGAATAGCAAGTTCAATCCTCACTGAGTACCCCATACTTTCGACCTTGTGCCACATATAAGCTACGCTTAGTAAATTAACATTGTGACTTGCTTCATTAGTTTGAAGGTTGGATCTTTTTTTTGTGCAGTGAAATTGTCCCATTTGTTTTCATTATTTGACATTTAATTAAATTTCGATTCACTGTGTTGCATCCAGTAAGGATTGAACTCACCACACCAAAGTTCAGCGGTTTTAACATTTGAAACAATTTTTCAATTAAAAATAAACTTAAAAAAACTAGATACTACCACAGACTTCCTACAAAACCTGAAAAACACATTCTAAGTAATTTAATTTAAATGTCTACTAGAGAGTAATTACAATATTTTTTTTATGTAGTTGAATAAAGTTAAATCCTTGTAAATATTTAACTAAAAACATTTACATCAACTGAACATCTTGATGCGCATCGTTGCACAGTGGGTATTGACTCAGAACAACAACTCGGGGTGGCGAGTTCGAATTCAAGTAGAATTCCTTGCATATACTTACTCACAAATACCCTTGAGGAAGGTATTAATCCGTCTCTTCCCTCCAGTTATGGTTTAAGCAATAGGACAGATTGGGTTCTATAGCCTTGGCTGGCAACCAGTCTACCGCAGAAAGCAATAGCAACCTACTGTGGGATAATCCTCTGCCCAGTCAGTCATGTCTCGAGAGAGACATGATCGCCCAAAGCGTGTATCATGTATGGCACTTAACTGACTGAACATCTTGAAAATTTGTCTTGAAACCTTACAAAAATAATTAAATAAAACTCAAAAATATTTTTAGGAGAGAGTTGATGGTTGTATAATTTAATAATTATTTCTGATTTAACAGGAAAAAATTTACAATTAATATTTTTTTTTTTTAATTTTACATGTAATTTTGAAATTCTGGTTGCTTATGACAAAATAGATCTTTTTTATGTATTTGAAAAATCTAAAGTTTAATAATGTTATTTTCAAGTGAAATGTTTTTAAGAAAGAATTTAATTTTTTTTCTTTAGATAACCAGACAGAAGATGAAATAGAAAGTAATTCAACAATTCTGAATTAGCTTCTTAAGTTAAAATTAGTTGTGTATGATGTGTGGAAATGTCAAGAATTTTTTTTTTTTAATGACATTGTTAACTGAAAGAATGCAAAGGCAATCAATTAAAAATATCAATTAAGTTTTATAATCCCCCCCCCCCCACTTTCTTAAAATAATTCAAGACATGATGTGGTATAATTAAATATTTTGACATGAAATAAGTGAAAAAAAAAAAAATCCTGAATAAATGCCACAATTTTTATTTTTATTTGTTTATTTATTTTTATTTTTTTAATCATTTCACTCCAAGCAAGGTATTCCACTGCCACTATAGCACAGGGGGTTACATAGGGGAAGGTGCTGAGAGAGTGATTAGATATAGGAAATGTCAGAAGGTGGGTGATAGACGAGTAAGGGGGTACATAGTGTTTGAGAGAATGGGTGCGAGTTAGTGTGTTAGGAGGTGTCTGTTGACCTTACATTTAAACTCCTGGAGATTTTAGCTGTCGGAGAAGCAAGCCTGTGGAAGGGAATTCCACAGGCGGGAAGTGCGAGAAAAGAAGCTGTTGGAGTTGCTTCTGTATTGTTTTTCCTCACGTGGGTCCGTCTCTCACTCCATCCAAATGATGCCGACTTCAAGGAGAGGAGATGAATAGCTGAAAACTCTTTTCCATTTAATCGTGAGTTAATGAGTATATATGCAGTGATGTAATAAAATGTAAGATATTAAATAAAAAGGATCGTATTTAAGTTATAGCCATACCATATTGAATACACCAGATCGTGGATGATTACCAAAGTTAAGCACTAAGCCTAATCAGTAAATAGATGGGTGACCGCTTGAGAATACCAGGTATTGAAAGTTTGGATGTGTGGGAGGTGCAATGAATAATGGCACAGAATGAAAAATTGAAGAGTAGAGTTCAGATTCTTGTCGAGTTCGTTACATTCATTTGAGTGATCATGAGTCAAAAAAAGATTTGGATTGCCCTGGTGTGACACATCTGCCACTACCAATGCTCATTGGGCCAACACAGTAGGATAACTGCTCATTCCTCCCAATGAACAGAATCTGGGGAAGGCCTACATCCAATGAAGGGCCCACAAGAACTAAGAGCAAGAAGTTAGTGAATAAAAGTTTTTGACAGATTGGTAACCTTCTCACCCTAATATCACAGAAACATCTCCTATTTAAATGTTTAATGTAATTTAAATGTAATGTCAATTGCCTTTTTCTATCTTCTTGAATTTCATTCATCTTTTATCCTTTCTTCAATTCCCATTGTACCCAGTCTTTTCTCTCACTGTACTCCCCTACACACTAGTGGTGGTTCCACCTTGCTTATGATGAAATGATTAAACAAAAATATTTAATGTAATTTAAATGTAATGTCAATTGCCATCTTCTATCATCTTGAATCTCGTTCATCTTTTATCCTTTCTTCAATACTCACTGTACCCACAGAAAAAAGCTCATCAAATCAGTTACCATCAAAATATTTGTAGAAAAGTTTGAGGGAAGCCATGTCTGGCTTGCTGTATAGTGTCTCTTTATATAAAGGAAATCAACTTTTTTTTTTTTATCATGTCACCCCAAGCAAGGCATTTCACCGCCACTATGGTGCAGGGGATTACACAGGGCGATAGACGAGTTAGGATGTACATAGGGGGAGAGTTGGAGAGAATGGGATGGTTAGTGTGTTAGGAGGTGTCTATTGACCTTACATTTAAACTCCTGGAGGCTATAGTCGTCAGGGAAGCAAGCATGCGGAAAGGAATTCCACAGGTGAGAAGTGCGAGAAAAGAAGCTGTTGGAGTATAAATTGCGGTTACATTTCATCGGTTTCACTGTAAAAGGGTGGGACCTAGTTGCCAATCTAGTATCTCGTGCAAACTCACACCTAGGGGGCACCAGTGATTTAAGTTCATCAGAGCAGAAGCCATGATAGTATTTATAGAAGAGGCACAGGGAAGCCATGTCACGCCAGTGAGAGAGTGACTGCAGGCGGTCAGCTAAGTCGGTATCAATCACATTACAGATTTTTCGCTGTATTTTGTCAAGAAGCCTGAGGAGAATAGCAGGGGTACCCGACCAGAGTGGCAACAGTATTCAAAACACAGGCGGATGGTAGATTTGTATAAGTGCAGCATAGATTCAGATGGAAAGAATTTCCGGGCCCTGCACAGAGAGCCAACTTTCATAGCAGCAGATTTAGCAATGGATTCGACGTAGTCATTTCACTTGAGGTCCACTGAGAGTGTCAGGCCAAGCAGGCGTAGTGTTTTACTCTCTGGGAGGCATGCCTGTTCCATGCTAATGGGAGGGAGGTGCGGTTGTCTGTGGTGGTTAATTGACAGCAGCTTCGTTTTGGAAGAATTGAATTTTACGAGCCATTTCCTACCCCAATCCACCACAGTTGGAGGTCCTTTTCAAGCTCAGCCACAAGGTTCGCCTTGTCATAAACACCAGATTTTTGGTCGAGGCGAGCGTATACTGTGGTATCATTTTTGATCGAGGTGAGCGTTGTTACCAGTTCTTCCTCTCTCCCACCAAAAAAGGTCGATGAAAATCTCTGACTCTATTTTTGGTCAGTTTTTATAGTTTTTTTTCTCTTCCTTCCCACAATTCATCTTTTTCTTTGTTTTGCTCTATGATGTTTCTCTATATAAAGGAAATCACCTGTCACATTTTCTTCTCCCTGACTACTACGTAAACAATGTTCCTTTTTCTCATCTTCCTTCATTCAAACTGCAGTTTGACAAATGCAATAACATCATTTACCTTCTTACATTTTTCTTTTTTTCATAATGTTCACTCAATACAAGGCCTAAGGGCTACTCAAGGTAGTTTTACTTTGAGGAGTTGTATCAGTGTAAGAAAGGGCAGGATAGCGGGAAAGATAGCTAATTCTAGATTTGAAGAGGTCAAGACTTAATTAGTGAATTAAATTTCAGAGTTCATACAAAGGCGTTAGGAGTATAAATTAGATTTTAGAAGAAAGTGGAAACCCAATCTTAAACAGGAAACAAGATGAATGTCTATGCCTGTTCAAAAGATCAAGGAGGGGTGTTAATCAGGCAATCAAGACTAACAGTCACCAAAACTGGGTTATTACACATCCTTCATGGAGAAGGTTTTTATTAGCTGATTGATTTGTTTTTATGGTTTATCAACCTAGAAAACATTTAGATTTTAAGATTTTTTTTAGATGATAATGATTTGTAATACAAGTCCTACTAGTTAACCCATAGCTGAAGGGAGACGAGGTGGATTCACATCTTCCCCCCAAGGGGGTATTTCTGCATAAGTGAATATGTTGAATTTGACAAGAGCTGGAACATGGCTCTCGAATTAACAATTTCAAGACATTATTAATTACACCACCTGCACATCTAAGCTTACAGCATCAATTGGTACTGGCCAGGCTTGATGTTGCTTAACTTTGGTGATCATACAAAAACTGGTGTTTCAGCATGATGTGGCTATAATCTTCATGGAGATGTAACAATGTATCCTTTGTGTTTACTCAGCCTGCCTTTTGTCATTAATATTTTGATTATGTCATCTAGCAGAAGGAATTAGTCAAGTTTTTTGCAAGATTTCGCATACTAAATATATGGCAAAGATGTTGGTATTTGCTTATATTTCAAAATGTAACTTTAGTTTTGTCACTATAGTTTTTATCGTTATATTAAATAAATTTTTGTTTGCCGAAACATTATAGACTGAAATTATGGCCTATGTAATTAGTTTCAAAATAAATAATATTGCAGTTATATTGGGGAACAATAGGCATTGCATTTATTTAGTAAAATAATTATCAAAGGATTTCTACATATAGTATTTATACTTAGACATGCAATCATTAAAATTCATTATCAATGAATTTCTCTATACAGTATTTAACATGCTATCATTAAAATGAATCACTTTTGATTTGTTTTATAACTTCTCTTCCTGATATACCGTAATTAGGATGTGGTTTCCAGCTTTCACTTTTCCAATCTTTTCACTTTTCTTTTTCTTTTTTTTTCTTTTTTTTCTTTTTTTTTTTTTTTTTTTCATCAATTGGATTAGATAGACTAAACTATCACCTGGTTCACACTCCACCCTCGTCTATTGTACAGGTGTAGAGGCTCATCCCTTTTCCCCTGTTTAGGATGTTGTTTCCGGCTTTCTCTTTTCCAAATCATTTCACTCTTACGTAGCCCCCTGCACATCAGTGGCATTACCGCCTTGCTCGGGGTGATATGATTAAAAAAAAAAAAATTCATGTATAACATGCGCAATTTTTTTCCAGATTTTTTAACCCAAACATAAGATATTCATATTATATACAAGAACTAAAACTTTGTTTTTTTTTCTTTTTCTGTCCACATGCATTGTCATATTTGAGATGTTATGACAGAAATTATTATCTGGTTTTAAGACTAATTAATGGGAAGCAATGAGCTCGAAACATTAACCAAACACTGCATTTATTAAAATGAAAAATTATTTTGATCTATATAAAATTAATTTTTCGTTTGCTTCACTGCCATCCATATCAAAAGTCGAAGTCACATCAGTTTCATTGTTGTAATCAACTTACTAGAGGTCTTTGTCATCTTCAATATTATCATTGTCCACTGTAATTTTGTCTGTCTTAAACTTCATTGCTGTCTAGTATACCATGGTGTTTGATTTTTTTTAAATGACAAAAAAATAACCAATGTAATATGTGTTTGTTTATAATTTTGCTTTTCTTTATTTTTATTTTTATTTCTTTTTTGTTTATTGAAATTGTTACATTTTTGTGAGAACATGTTTGTCCCTTTACTTTAGATATTGTGTAAATCATTTAATTCAAGGCATGTAGAAGAAAAAGAAACTGGTTGGTGTCAGCAAGGGCATACAGCTGTAAAACTCGCTCTAACATTTCATGATGGTTCAATTACATATGATAAGTAGACCATGTAAAACATGTACTCAGCTAAGCAAAGACGATTTAAGAAGTTGAGATTACAGCCAGGCCTTACGTAAAAGTGACCTGGATAAGAATCAAGAAAACCTCATCCAACCCATGCATGGAAACAGATATTAAAAGATGTTGATGATGATGATTACATAACAAATTTGTTTCGAAATACAATGTAAACTATATGAAGATTTAATTGTAGTCAATATGATTCTGATGAAATACTGAATAAATGTCTAATTTAGCTGCATACAAATTTTCAAATCTTTGCTTTTATTAGGTACAACATTTTTGCCTCCAATCCATTATATGACTTTGAATTCCTTTCCCCTAGCGAAATTACTTTGAATCCCTTTCCGATAACAAAATGACTTTGAATTCCTTTGCCATAACAAAATGACTTTGAATTCCTTTGCCATAACAAAATGACTTTGAATTCCTTTGCCATAATGAAATGACTTTGAATTCCTTTGCCATAATGAAATGACTTTGAATTCCTTTGCCATAATGAAATGACTTTGAATTCCTTTGCCATAATGAAATCACTTTGAATTCATTTGCCATAATGAAATCACTTTGAATTCATTTGCCATAATGAAATCACTTTGAATTCATTTGCCATAATGAAATCACTTTGAATTCCTCTCCCCTAGCGAAATGGCTTTGAATTCCTCTCCCCTAGCGAAATGACTTTGAATTCCTCTCCCCTAGCGAAATGGCTTTGAATTCCTTTCCGATAACGAAATCTCTTTGAATTCCTTTGCCATAACGAAATGACTTTGAATTCATTCCTCATAGCAAAATGACTTCAGAATTCATTTATATAGTAGATTAATTTTCAATGCTTTAAATCTGTTATATTTTAATAAATTTCTATGTATACAAAAATATTTGCAATATCATAATAAATAGTCTATTCATATGACATCTGTTTCTGTGCTTTCAGATACCAGAGACTTAATGATGATCCCAGTTATGGTGCCATTCCCCGACCTCAAGTGACCTCAGGTCAGAGTGCTTACCCTACAGGTCCACCAGCAGTGCCTGTACCAGAAATGCAACCTGGAGGAATATCCCCATCCCCTGCTTCAATTGTAAATGCACCCTATCGTAAGTACATGAAATTTTATTCTTCTGTCTGAGATTGCAAAAAGCATTAGGTTTTATCCAGGGTCACCAAAAAATTAAAGTAATCTTTAATTCAAATATATTCATTAGCATATGGTTCCTGATTCTTGTTGATACTTTCTTTACTATAAAATGTATTATGTTCTAAATTGGGCTTAAAATTTTGACCCATTGTTAAAATATAAAACCTCTCCCCAAGGATAAAGGGGTTTGCAGAGGGTCAACACTCCTACCTGTAAAAAAGACAAGTTATAGAAGCATTGACGATCTCCTTGTCATCAATGAGGGGGTTGTCAACAGCCTATGCTCTACTTTGAGCAAGGGGATTTAGATAAAATATAAAAAGTTACAAAAATGAAAAGTGTATGTTTTAAGAACATCAAGATGGTTCTGTAAATTTAAGAATAGATGGTAATCAGATGACGTAAGATTAGGAAAAACTAATTTACACATTTAAAACTACAGACACACTTCAATACCAATATAATTTAGGTGTTTTTGAATAGGATTTTTGGTTTGGTTGTTTGGTTTTTATGGCAAATCAACCTCAGTGGGTCATTTATTGCCAACTAAACTTTATTTATTGCTGGTAATACCTTTTTCTTTCAACAATTGTTGTTTTTTATATAAGTTTTTGTGTCTAGTAATACATTTTTCTTTTTCAAGTATCAAGATTCATTGGGATTTGTTTTTAAGGGCAGGGTCCTCAAGTCCTACCCTTGTTATTTAACCCATAACCGAAGGGAAAGGACGGATTAATACCTTTCCCAAGGGTACCAGTGCTTAAGCGAATGCAGGGTATTCAACTGGAATTCGAACGCGGCTCACCGATTTCTCTTTCCAAGCTGATATCCACTGCACCACAAGGCACATCAGTCACTATACGCTTACAGCACCTGGTATTCCCAAGCAGTCACCCATCTAAGTACTGACCAGGCTCAACGTTGCTTAACTTCGGTGATCGAGCGAGAACCGGTGTATTCAATGTGATAAGCCATTTTTGAATAGGAAAAAGCTCATTTATTTCATTACTCTCAGATTTTAGAGATTACTTTTATATTTTTACATATTTATCCATTAACATTGGTCTCATTATTTTCATTAATATCTTTACAATGAATCACAAATTTCAAAATACCAATGTTTTTATGAATATTTTTGGAATGGGTGGTAGTATCTATAGTAACAGAGCCACATCTTGCCCAACACTTAACCCATTACTCAATCATTCAAGTGCCATACATGATACATGCAGTGGATATTGACTTGGAATGGCCAATCGGGGAGCCGAGTTCGAATTCCAGTTGAATACCCTGCATTCACTTTAGCACTGGTACCCTATTAATCCATCCTTTCCCTTCAGTTATGAGTTAAATAACAAGGGTAGGACTCCTTGCATTCATTTGTGCACAAATACCCTTGGAAAAGGTATTAATCCGTCTCTTCCTTCCAGTCATGGGTTAAATAATAGGACAGATTGGGTTCTATAGCCTTGGCTGGTAACCAGTCTACTGCAGAAAGCAATGGCAACCTACTGCGGGATAATCTTCTGCCCAGTCAGTCATGTCTCTTTCGAGACATGATCGCCCAAGCGTGTTTCACGTATGGCACTTAACTGACTGACATGATACACGCTTAGGCCATCGGGTCTTTAATGAGACCTCATTGACTAGGCAGAAGTTTTCTCTCTATTATTACTTTGCAAAATTTTACAAGGCAGCCAGAAAGCCTTAGCTTCGGCCAGCCAATAAGAAGAAGAGACTAGCATGGGGAAGAGAGCACAAAAATTGGACATCAGAACAATTCATTTGATGCACATGTTATTGTGCAGTATTAACAAAAGAACCATTCTATTTTCATTTAGAATTATCCACTTGGCAATAAATACTAAAAATAGTATAAAATACATCATTTTTTTTTTCTTTTAAAACTGGGATGGCCTAATAATTATGGCCAGTAGCATGTGTGTGTATGTATATTTGGGTCAGAAATACCAAACAGCCCTTTCACTGAGATTCTGGAAAATGAAGGAAGGGCTGGACCCTTTAGTTAGCCTGAATTACGAGGAATTTTCGTGATAGGTGCGATCTGTGTCTGCAAGAAAAAATACTAATATTAAAGTACCCAAACCAGCATTTGCTTTTGAATTTAAGAAAAGAATTCATTAGTAAGTGCCGCCATAAGGCAAAATTTGTGAACATTTAAAATTTAAGTTCTAAATTCAGTTTTTAGGAGAGAAAATATAAATTAAATTGTTTTTGATTGAATGATTAATTAATTAAATTTTTAAATAGTAAATTTGAACACCTCTACCTTCCACTTCCTTTCTCCTATTAATATCTCCCTTTTTCGAAGTAAGGATACTTAGACTAACTTAACCCCCAATTTTTCCTGAAAGTATATATATATATATATATATATATATATATATATATATTTTTTTTTTTTTTTTCCCTGCAACTAAAATTTTTTTTTTTAATTTTTTTTTTAAATTATTTTTTAAATTTTTAAGAAATTTTATAAATTTTATTTTTAATTTAAATCTATGTTTATAATTAATTAGATTAATTTAAATCAATTATATGTCAGCTTTTTCTCCCAAATAAGTTTTTTTCTAAAAAATTTTTTCTAATACTTCATCCCATTTAAAAACGCTAGTTTTTTTAATATGTCCCTAGTGTCTCTACGAAAATAAAATTTTTCTTTACTTTTCTTTCTTTTTCCTTTTTTTTTCCTCTTCTTTCCATTTTGTTTAACCCACTCCCCCGTCAAAGCCAACTTCCTATTTCTTCCTTTACTTCTCCTTCCTCTTTTTTAGAGCTAAACAAATCCAAATTTTTAAATTTTTCACTCACAACTCAATCTAAAAGTAATGTTGTCCAAAATCTAAAAATAGACATTGATTGCTATAATCCCACCCATCTAGTTTTACCTGTGACGTAAATTTTTGAACTTCCGCCAGTAATATCTTATTTTATTTTCATTCTGAGTTTTGAAAGTTGCCGATGTAATGTGAAATCTCTCTTAGGGATTTCATGTAGAAATGATCATATAACGCTTTTGAACTTCGAAATTTATTTTATTTATATAAACTTCATTCTGTGCAATGGAAAGGAAAATATATGATTTAACAAACTTATAGAAAAAATGACATTTAATTTAAAAGCTCCCCCAATACAATATTTTTGGTATGTATATACATTCCTTTTATGTTGAGTTAATATCTTGAGAGTTCTAGCATTTCTTGTTCTACTAAGAGGTACATATAATTGTCTATGGCTAAATACAGGTTTTGGTAAATATATTCCTACACTTGGAAATGGTTGTCCTTGTGATTTATTGTCATTGCAAATGACAGAATTATTGGATATTGTTATCTTTTCAAAATAGTATTATTATTTTCAAAACATGACAATTTCCAATAATTCTTTGTGTGTATATATTTGTTATTATTCAGTTGGATTGGTGTGATTTTGTGACCCTGGGTTAGACGCTTCCGCGATCGTCAAACAATTGCAGAAGTGCAAATGCAGGGTCACAAACTCACATCAGTCCAACTGAATATGTTAGCTTTATCACTAATATTGAGCGCTTTCCAATAAGTACCACACATATATATAATACTAGCAGTATAGCCCGGCGTTGTTCAGGTGTAATGAAAGCTTTAAAACTAATCCATGGTCCTGGAGCTCAGACTCTTTGGACATTGGCATGAAAGGCTAATCATAGTTACTTAAGCTATATTAAAACTGAAATGTCGCACACTGTTACGTCGGGTAACAGAATTATGTGAAATAATACAAAACAACGTAATAGTATAAAAGTAGGTGTATTGACAGGAAAGAGAAGTTTTTACAAGAGGTGAGGATCAGTAGAATACAGAACAAGGTAATTAGTATACAGTATCGTCGTAGAGACGTGATAGATTGACTAGTAGAACACTTCTGGTACAATACGGAAATACCCGACTGACTCGCTCACTCGACTTCCTTACTCAACTTCCTTCCTTGAGGTATAATCACTACAATTTTATATAGTGATTCGAATAGTCCATTTCCGTGGAAAGCTGGAGAGTGCCCCAACGCACACAAAAAACGGAGAAAAATATATACACTCGAAATGGCTTAGCGGGCTTAAAATTTAGAACATTGTTTAAATATAAAAGATTGTAATCTGGTTTATGTAATGATGGTAGCAAAATGCTCTAACTCTATTAAATAAAGGGTTAGATTCAAAGTTTTCTGAAGGTGACCCAGATCTACAAGCACCTAAAGAAAGCTAAATGACGAAAACATTGCTAGTCCAAATGTAAATAATGATAACTCTTCATCCCAAACTGACATGAGATGACAGTTCAGTATTTTTTTCATTATTTCTAGCGATATATTTTTCTGTTTCTTAATACTTTGCTTAGCTTTTGGAAGCCCTCTTTTGCTATCTCAATGCACTTGTCCTGGGTATGACAATAAACTGCATCTGGCAGCAAGGCCTCTGATTGGGTGATTGGAGGTTTTGAGGAGCTTGGAAGCACCTCTTATCTGCTGTTGTTCCAAGGTCTACCCTGACCTGGAAAAGTAGCACCTGATAGGATCCCAGCTATGGGAAAATAAGGAAATGCCAAACAAAAATCGACAGTACATTTTATAATAAAATGACCAGCGATACATTTTGATCTACAAATTATATATTTAGAAACATACCTTTACTTTGAAAATATAAAATGATGGACAAACTATTTACATTTTGGCATTAAATCATCCATAGAGGCTAATATGCTGCCAAACAAAATCAACCCATCTCAATGTGTCGATGCAGATTTCAGTGTTGCACTTTGCTTCCTCTGTTAAAATATTTCCCAGATTTTTAACTTGTATTTGTTGGATTTTGGTATCTCCAACTTTTAATTTGCATATAGGGCTGTTCCTTTTGCTAACAATCATGTATTCTGTCTTCTTGCAATTAATGTTTAGCTCCTTTTCTTTTTCATTCACTACTATCTGTAGGAGTTTTTGAAGTTTCATTTCTGTGCCTGCTATCAGCACTGTTATCTGCATATTTTATTTTGTTAAGATTATAACGCTGATAATGAATCCTGGTAAAACTTCTAATTCTCTCAAAATTATCCCCCCTGTATAGGTTGGAAAGGTCTAGTGAGAAGATGCATCCTTGTCTTGCACCACTTTTTATTTTACTGAAGTCATAACTGTCATGGTAAAATTGAAAGCCATCATTGAATTAAATTTCTCCTTTAACCACCATAGAGAAAATTTCCTGCCAGCCATCAGCATGGTTGAGGCAAGTCTCTTGGAGGGCAACACACTGTACCACCTTGGTTTTACTTTTTCAATCAACCTGAAGTGGAATGAATATATCAGATCTATAGCTGCATTTAATGCTAGGAAGGTTGGGCTTCTGTGTCAGGCCAGAAAGTTTTCCTTGTCAGAATCTATTTTGCACATTTATAAAACTACCGTTCATCCATGCATAGAATAATGTTGCCATATCTAGTTGGGTGTTCCTGCTAGTCATCTTGAAGTTCTTAACAAAATCCAAAGGATCTGCAATGTAATCGATCCTGACCTGGCATCTCAACTTAAGTCACTTTCTCGCCAACGTGATGTAGCTTCCCTCTGTCTTTTCTACAAATATTTTCATGTCAACTGTTCTGATGAGCTTTTTACTCCGGTGCCCCAACCATGTAAATTTAAGTGTGCTACTAGATTGGCATCTAGGTCTCACCCTTTTACCATTGAAATAGTTAAACGTAACTGCTAATGCTACTCAAATTGTATCTTTTATTGCACTTTCTGCCTGTGAAACTCTCTTTCATTTGTCTGATAGCCACAACCTTGAAAAATTTAAACGAAACTTCTATTGCCATTTTCTGTCTTGTTGAATCCTGTTCAACTTTTATCCTTTTTTTATTAATACCCACTGTACCCAGTCTTTTCTCTCACTGTAACCCCCTGTGCACTAGTGGTGGTTTCACCTTGCTTGGGGTGAAATGATCAAAAACAAAAAAAAATGAAAACTAAACCTTCTTCATGGCATCTAACATCAAAAATAGAATAGATTCTTTGGATTCTTTGTATCAATGTTTTTACTTATTTCTTTGCATATTTATTTATTTGTTTGTTTATGGATGCTGTTATTTCAGCTGATGAAGTTGCTGCTCTCGGATATAATGGTCCACCAGAAGGAAGCACGGCTGTCCCTACTGCACCACCCCCACCACCTATGATGGAACCGGTTGCTGGTTATGAGGGTGTTGGCTTTATTGCTGGAGGTAAATTTCTTTCTTTTTTTTTTTAAATCTGTATCACCATCATCAATATTTAATATTGTTTCCATTCTAGCATGGGTGGGACATAGGGCTTGCAAAAAAAAACCCAATAATTCTCAAAACTAAAATGGTAAATTTTAAGGACAGATAAACAGTATTTAGAACAGTGAGAAATGTATCGGCTTCACCCTCATTATTAAAGAGGCAAAAAGTATCATCGACATAACGAAGTATCATCAACATATATATATATATATATATATATAAAAACATCATAATGTTAGTACAATTACATCCCAATTAAAATTAATGATGAGTGGTTTAGACAATTATGAATTTTAGTAAATTCATTTGTCAGTTCTTGAGCAAATAAAAATTTTAAGTGTAAATTCTATTTTATTATGGAATTTTGAATCTATTTTTGTGTTTGCATTTGAAAATGAGTTCACTTCTCTGGTTCAATAGTTCACTGGGATTTTGATATTTGATATTACAATGTTTTTCCTCGAAGCATAAATTGCATCTGTCCCTGAAGTTGTTGGAAGTTTGTGCATGTCCGATGATCCTCCATTTAATTTGGGGGTGAGTCCTCCATCTTTTATTTTCCAATAGTGTTTTGATAGGGCAGTTTGATGATTTCGATCACCCATGGAATTGGCATTACAAATTACCAAGGATACTATATATATATATTACGGAAATTAACGAATTTTAATGAAACTTGGTTATAAGCAACCGACAATTTGAAATGAATTGTTTGAACATTATTTTTTATCGATACTTGTATTTAAGTAGATATTCTGTTTTTTAATTAAACAGTATTATATATTTATATCTACTGGCCTGATTTTTTACAATAAATTTTTATTACAAAAATGTGTCATTTGGCAGGATTCGAACCTGTGACCCCTATCTACAACAGGGGAAGCTACCATTTGATCTGGCAACATCTTATGTAGATATCTATGTAGATAGGTGTCACAGGTTCGAATCCTGCCGAATGACACACATTTTCGTAATAAAAATTTATCGCAAAAAATCAGGCCAGTAGATATAAATATATAATACTGTTTAATTAAAAAACATAGTATCTACTTAAATACGAGTATCGATAAAAAAAATAATGTTCAAACAATTCATTTCATTTTTTTTTTTTTTTTTTTTAATCATATCACCCCGAGCAAGGCGGCAACACCACTGAAGCGCAGGGGGCTATGTAGGAGTGAAAAGATTGGAAAAGAGAAAGCCGGAAACCACATCCTGAACAAGGGATGAGCTTCTTCACCTGTTCAATAGATGTGGGTGGAGTGTGAACTGGGCAATAGTTTAGTCTATCTACTCCAACTGAAAAAAAAAAAAGAAAAGAGTGAAAAGATTGGAAAAGAGAAAGCCAGAAACTACATCCTAAACAAGGAACAAGGGATGAGCCTCTTCACCTGTTCAATAGACGTGGGTGGAGTGTGAACCGGGCGATAGTTTAGTCTATCTACTCCAATTGAAAAAAAAAAGAAAGGAGTGAAAAGATTGGAAAGGAGAAAGCTGGAAACCACATCCTAAACAAGGAACAAGGGATGAGCCTCTTCACCTGTTCAATATATTTATATATATGTATGTGTGTGTGTGTATGTATGAGAGACATACATACACACTCACACAATGTGTGCTGAAAAACTTTCAGAGGGAAAGAATGGATTATTTCTAAAGAAGTTGGTTGGCCATGCATTGCATTACTGTTATAAAGTTGAATCCTTTTCCTTTTTTTATTTTTTATTTTTTTTTTTTTTTGCCTCATTTGGAGTGATTTTTTTGGGGACTTGGAATGTTTTCAAGCATTTGAGAATTTTGGAATATAGGCCAAAAGTAGATTGGAGTTTTAAAAAAACATCATTTTTGGTGAGAAATAATAATGATACAAGTTATACAAGTCCTACTGATTTTTTTTTTTTGGGGGGGGGGGATAATAACGATAATAGTGATGCAAGTCCTATTAATTAAACTGTCTGTGGGGGGAGAAGAGATGGACTTCTCTCTTTCTCAAGAGTATTTGTGAATAACGAACCTGATGGAATTTGAACTGAGCTCTCCAATTTCCAACTGCTACTCTTTATCCATTACACTGCCAGTACATACAAGCATATAGCAGTTAGTATTCTTAAGCAGTCACCCAGCTAGGTACGTACCAGGCTCAACGTTGCTTAACTTTGGTGGTCAGATATCTAATTATAGAGAGGAAAGGTGAGAAAAACACTTCTATTAAATGTCAATTTTATTTGGTGTTTTGTTTTTTGTTTTTTTAACATAAATTTGGTTTTGGCATTCTGCTGGGAATTCTTTAATAAAAGAAACCCAACATCTTTGGATACAATTGTAGCCAGAACGATTTGCTTCTGCACGTTCCCCAAATCTCTATGCAATGTCAATATTGTCAACTGTGTTTAATTCATAGGGAAAGAATGGATTATTTTGTTTGTTGCTAGTCTTTGAAAATGGTATCTGAAGAAGTGGGTTAGTCATGCGGAATATTATTGTAAAAAAGGTGAATCTTTTTTTTTCTTTTTTTTTTTTATTTATTTTTTTTTTTTTGCTTAAAATGTTTCAAGGAATTTGAGAATGTTTGAAAGACAAAAGTGGATTAGTGTTAAAAATAAGTGAGTATTAGAGAATGGGTTGATGAAAATATGAAACGGAGCGTAAATGAAACATTGGTGGAGATGATAAAAATGATGTGGCTGAATAAAAGTGGGAATAGTTATAAAAAAATTTAACTTTTCCCAATTTGTCTCATAGACCATCTTTTATATAGACTACATTCTGCCCTGAAAATCAACATCTGAAATCATTTTGACCTTACAAAGGCATGAGCACCAACCAATGATGCCTGTGAGGAAATTTGAAACCATCTCGACTACTATGCAGATCCAGCTTGGTTTGCTATGTACTCGTCATTAAATATGAGTTTGTAAGTTTGAGTTTGAACGTCTGTCTATTCTAGAATATTAGTGAATCTTTTCAAAGTTACAGACAATAATCACAAAATTCATGTAATAGACTAAAGAATGGTTTTCTTGATTTTAAAAAATTCTTCCATTTCTGCCATATTTTCAAATGAACTCATTAAATTTAATAAAATTAGATAATTTCACTTCTTGTCTAGTTCACACTCTTTCTCAGTTTTTTTTTTTTGTTTTTTTAATATAAGAGTAGAAGTTTATCTCTTGTTTCTTGTTTAGGGTTGGGTTTTGGGTTCCTTCCAAATTCTACTTCAACTCTATACTTCTAACATCTCATCCCCGGTCTTTTGAACAGGAGTAGAGGTTGATCATTTGTTTCCTCTTCAGGATTGGGTTACCAGTTTTTTCTAAAGTCTACTTCAACTCTATATTTCTAACATCTCTGCCTAAAATCTGAACTTTTATTTACTGTTTATTTAGATCATTCCTCAATCGGTATAGATAGGTTCATCTATTGTTCTGTTCACCCTCCTTTCCATTTATTCAACAAGAGTACTGAAAGGCAGCAAAATATCATTGGAAAAAAAAAGTGCTGGATTGCTATGTGATATCTGTCCTTCTGTATGGAAGTGAATGTTGGATGATCTCATTAAGGAGAAGCTTGAGGCAGCAAAAATGTGGTTTTACAGAAGGATGCTGAGGATACCACGGACAGAGCATGTGTGCAACAATGAGGTGTTGGAAAGGATACAAACAAGAAGAAAACTCATACTTAATATCAGGAAGAGACAAATGAAGTTCCTGGGACATGTAATGAGAAAGGAGGGCCTTGAGAATTTGATACTCACAGGTCGGATAAAGGGAAGGTGAGACAGGAGAGACGTATTTGTTAGGTCTGACCAAATAGATGGCAGAACAGGGTTTAGAAGAGATACCAAGAAAAAATATTTAGAGCAACAATGGACAGAGCCAAGTGGAAGCCCGTGATCACCTGAAGGGTCATGGCACATGAAGAAGAAAAATGAATGACAGAGTCGGGGTTTGGGAGAAATACCAAGAGGAAAAATATTGAGAGCAACAAGAGACAGAGCCAAGTGGAAGACAATGATTGCCTACGTCCTGAAGGGACACGGCACATAAAGAAAAGGGAAGAAAGGTTTATCCTTTCATTCTTGTTTAGGATTGAGTTTCCTGTTCCTTCTAAACTTTATTTCTGCTGTATATTTCTCACATCTCTTCAAGTCTAGAGTTAGTTGTTATCTTTTCTGCATTACTTTCATGGACTTCACCTTTTACCCTTTCTTATGCTAATACATCAAGAGCACATGGCCAAGTGGTTAAAACATTTGCTTTCCAACCATGAGACCCCGGTTCAAATTTCACCATGGTCAATTTGTCAGGGAGGTGATAGGCTCTAGAGGAAATCCCAGAATGTGGCACCTTTGGAAAGTGCCTGTAAACCACACCACGGGTTGACCCAAGCCTTGTGAGTGAATTTGAGTATACAGAACTATTTGGGAGCTGTTGGTGGTTGTACTAGAACAAAGTCGCAAGTCATCATGACTGAGGGTTTGAGTATGCTGACCTATTTTAGACTGTTGATCACAGTCTCTCTCCCAGAAATTGTAACTAAAATCTGCTCAGGGCCACAGGTCAGCTCTGTGGGTGTGGAACAAGTATAAATATGCCTGACCAGATGTCTGAAATAGGGATTGGCTAGCTGACATGGCAGACAGGTATATTCGGATATGAATGGCCAGCCATTACATACATTACAGCACCAGACAGTATCCCTCTACCTTAGGTGGCTCTTGAGCATAGTATTAATTGTGTATATTAGTAAAACAAAATTTAAAAAAATAAATGTTTACCATTTCTTTTCAATCAGATTTTCTTACTCCGCCAACGCCATACATGAGCGCAGCACCATCTGCCCCTCCGAGTGAAAGACCAGAATTCTTGACGTGAGTCTTTGAAGTGTTTGAATTAGTACTCTACTATTAGGTGATGGCTGAAATGACCTTTGACATTCTTTTCTTTCTTTTTATCAACCTAGTTGTTCATATGACAAAAAAAAACTGAACATACTGTTTTTTTTTTCTCTTTATTAAAAACTTTTTTATTCAACCAAATATGGCAATAAAGCCACTAAGATGCAAGGAGTCATTGAGTGTTAGAGAATATAAGAAAAATATACTATTTAGGAAAGAAAACAACAAAACAAGAATTAAGACGACAAAACAATGATTTATATTGCATTTAAATTTCTGAAGGTCAAAGGTAACAGGGAAACAAGGAGCTGGAAGAGAGTTCCACAAGCAAGAAGTGCGAGAGAAAAAACTGTTAGCATAGAATTTAAGTAAAATGATGAGACCTTGTTGCCAATCTAGTCAGTTAAGTGTCATATGTGATATACGCTTGTATATCACATAAACAATCATGTCTCAAAAGACACCTGACTGACTGGGCAGAAGATTTTTCTGCAGTAGGTTGCCATTACTTTCTGCAGTAAACTAGTTGCCAACCAAGTCTATATAACCCAGTCTGCCCTATTATTTGACCCATAGTTGGAGGGAGAAAAGATGGGTTAATCCCAAGAGTATTTGTGCATAAGTGAATGCAACAAATTCATCAGGAATTTAAACATGACTCTCCAAGTTCTTGTTCTGTCCCTATATCCACTGCACCACAACAAACATCCTGATTCAAACTAGTCAGTCAGTTAAGTCCCATACGCGATACACACTTTGGGTGATCATGTCTCGAAAGAGACATGACTGAATGGGCAGAAGATTATCCCACAGTAGGTAGCCATTGCTTTCTGCGGTAGACTGGTTGCCAGCCAAGGCTATAGAACCTAATCTGTCCTGTTATTTGACTCGTAGCTAGAGGGGGAAGAGATGTATTATATTATTAAGTAGTAATTAGTGAGGGATCAGTTTATTACTTCATAACAATAGAAAACTGATCTCCCCACTTTATGTCCAGTCAAAACCTTAATCATGTTTTCAACTATCATATTCAGTCAGTCAGTTAAGTGCCATACGTGATACACGCTTTGGGTGATCATGTCTCGAAAGAGACGTGACTGACTGGACAGATTATCCCGCAGTAGGTTGCCATTGCTTTCTGCGGTAAACTGATTGTCAGCCAATCTATAGAACCCAATCTGTCCTGTTATTTAACCCATAACTGGAGGGAAGAGATGGATTAATACCTTTCCCAGGGGTATTTATGCGTAAGTGAATGCAAGGAATTCAACTGGAATTCAAACTCGGTTCTCCGACTTTAACGCACTTAAATTCATAAAGTGTAAATACCAAAGAGAGGAGTTAATTGGAATAATTATCGAGAAAGTATTTATATTTAGGCAGAGAGAAGCTACGTTATGGTGGTAGGAAAGGTTATTATAATTTTTTTTTTTAATAATTTCACTTTTTTATTTGCAATGTTTAAATCTTATAAAATAATGAAAATTAGGATTATGCAATCGTTACTTTAAATAATTTCCTAAGTACAAATGAAAATCATCCCTCTCCACTCGACGAAAATAATAAAACAGACAAATTTCAAACTTTTTAAATTTGTATAATAAAACATTTTCAGGGGTTTTAAGTTGGTAAATTTATGTTCTGCTTTGCCATTGTCTCTAGGGGTCCCACATGGACAGACGAAGAAGTCAGAGATGCCTTACTTGAGCATGTATCGCATTTTTGCTGCTATGGTTCGGGAACGGCTAAAAATATGGTCATCACTGATAAAATAGGGACAAGTGCCTATCATGTAAGTATAAAAAAAAATCATACATATTTATTGTTTGCCTTTTATCTTCATGTGTTTGTCTTAATTGAAAGTCAAAATCAGATTTTCTATCAACACTTTACACACCCATACCTACTGTTATTCATATATATATATATATATATATATATATAGTAGGCTTCTGTCAGTCAAGGTTGACTAACACACGTATGTTACAAATTAGTTTGCTTTCTGCAAATCTACCTCTTCATGGCGACTTGTGTCAGTTGCTCCTTCCTTGATTTGAGTTGTTGGGCCAGAGTTCCTCTCCATTTGGTCTAGTTGACTGCTACGCTCTCCCATGATTCCGTGTTGATGTCCACAGACTTCATATCGCGTTTTATGATGTCACAATACCACAGTGGTGGCCGCCCAGTGGGTCTTCTTCCAGAGGCCAGCTCTCCATACAGGAGGTCTTTTGGAATACGATTGTCTGATATGCACTGAGCGTGAGCATGGTGGGCACGCCCACACAAGACAGGATTTCAGTGTTGGGCACCATGTCTTGCCATGAGATTCCCAATATGTGTCGGATACTTCTCATGTGGAAGGTGTTTAGATACCCCCCTCTCTTGCCTATATAGTTTGTGATAATGATTAGTACCAAGGGTTTTTTTTTTGGGGGGGGGGGGGGTTACTGATAAAACGTATTTTGGCGAGCAGGTCCTTATTTGTAAAGTGCTCAATATCAGAGTGGGGATAAGTACATAGGTCTGTAGTTTATACTGCAAGCTATGCTGAGTGCACCATTGTTACACTTTCTGGGAGAGAGAGAGAGAGCATATCCTCTGATATGATCAACTTAAAAAGAATAGATATTTTATGTCTATTGAATTTATCTACTGTCTTTTCCAAAGAGGATGAATTCAAAAAGCTGAAATGTCTTTTCTTTGCAATGTGGTCAACAATACGGTGATCCATACTCATACACACAGTAAGAGTAACCTGCAGATATTGGAGGCCATGTACATCAAATCAAAACAACCAACACTCAATAAAATCAACTTTAAATCCGGACATAACATATTACATTGCATTTGACTACATGGTTTTGTTGTCATTTCGCGCTATCACGCAGTGTGATGTCATAAAACCGCATCGCAAATTTAAGAACTGCGTTTATTATATTTGGTAACTATTGCCGTTGCCAAGTGGAGTTTTATGACAACACAAAATAAAATCGTCGGTGATGGTGGATTTTATAATATTTCAGTTTAAACAACCTCTAGAAGTAAATCAATAAATAATTATCCAAATGTTGGAGAATTTTTGTCTTTATTTTAAACTGAAATTAAAGCAAAAATACGACGTTTAGAACGGCTCATGATTAAACATAATAGACATTCATTGTCTCTTATATTTAATAGCATATGTTTAGAAAATTACTTGCTGCCTCGATACACTAAATATATATATATATATATATATATGCTAAAGATATAGTTTTAAGGTATGCTATATTTTTTTGATTAAAAGTGCTCAATATCAGAGATAGAGCATATGTAAATATAAAAGTGGACATTGAAGTCAACACCAAGGGATGACCTCAATGTCCATTATTACCATATATATCCTCACACACACACACACACACGTATATATATATATATTTATATAAAGTCTGACTGACCATTTTTAGAATACAGCCTAAGACCATAATTCTTACTTTCCAGCTGAGTCGCACTTAACCCCTAAAGTTTTTATTTATTCGTACAATTCATTTGCTTTTACATCCTGTTTCAGACACTGAATAGTTGCTTTGAAACTCTCACCTCTTGATTTTTATTTTTTGTTATGCAACTATCAGTGCTTCATGCCAAGATAATATCATTTACAATCCACTTTATTGCGTAGCTGTCCTGAGGCACTTAAACAATAGTTCTCCCCATTGTATCAAATGTCCAATGATTGAAAAAAAAATTTTTTTTTTTTACAGTATTGTTTGGAAACTTTTGGAGAGAGTCGGCAGGTCAATTGGACTTTCAAACCGTATGCAAGTGAGTTGAGATTAATAACTTTTATTCTGCTTGGACTAATATTCATGAAGAAAATTATTTAATTCCATTGGCCCATAAGGAAATGAAAATACAACTTGTTGGCAGTGAATTTATATCCATTTATCTACAGATATTGATGCCCGAAATTGGTCAGATAAAAATGTTTCTGTTTTGTGTTGTTGGCAGAAAATACGTATGACCTGTGGGCATTTTATTCAACTAGCAATATAATTACTTTCATTCATACAGTAGGCTCTTTGTTTTTTGTTTTGTTTTTCTTTCTTTTGTTTTTTTCTCCAAGAAAATATTTTGAATTGTTTTAGTAAGTAACTAGCAATATAGCCCGGTATTGCTCAGGTGTAATGAAAGCTTTAAAACTAATCCCTGGTCCTGGAGCTCAGACTCTTTTGACGTTGACACAAAAGATTAAAAAGCAATAGTTGTTTCCAGTCAAAGCGAAACCATAGACTGAAAGAAAAATGAATGGATGTAAGTCAAATTTTGATTTTCTGTATTGATATCAAATAAGTTTTCTGTCGCAAACTGAATTTTGAAGGCTAAATAAGTCCACTGAGTAAATGGTATCATGGCAGAAACTAAGAACTACAATTATACCTGCTTAGACCAAAACCCAAAGCAAAAAACAAAATAAAAGGGCTGAAAACCTGATTTTGATCAGACCTGATAGGATATCGGGGAGTCAAATAGGTCATCCAAGGATAAACTAACCAAAGTAAGTTCATGAAAACTTATCGTACCCATTGGGAGTAAAATTGGAGAAAATGAGCCATATTGATAGCTGAATATCGGTTTTTGATCAGATTCGATAGAATATCGGGGTATCGATTTCCGATATCGGGGAAAATGAGTCATCTGAGAAGATCTATTAATGTTTGAGACTAAAAACTATAATTTTTACCACGTTGGAGCAAATGATAAAAGGGCTGAAATCTGATCTTGATCAGACCTGGTTGGATATCGGGGTATCGATTTCAAATATCGTGGGAAATCAGAAAAAACAAGTAGCCCATGACCTGACCAGAAGCCTAAAGAATATGTGTGAAGTTTGGTGAGAATCGGATAAAAATTGTGGATTTGTATAAAGGACATGCAGACACACACACACACACAAGCATCTTGCTTTTTTACGTGTATATATATATATATATATATATATATATATATATATATATATATACTTGTTACTTGTATATTGTATGAAAATTTTTTAATCAACATTAAAGAAGTAAAACGGGTTACCAATAATGGATTGATCAAAATAGATCAATCATGAGAATTTTTGACAAGTATTTTAATTTTTTTTTTTTTTCATTAAAAATCAGTGCTCTGATTTCTGTCTTAATGAGGAGAAAATTTGCAAAATTGCAAGAGAAATAAGGTAAAAGAAATATGTCAGAAATTGATAAGGAATTTAAAACGACTTATGGAATGATAACGACTCCTCAAAATCATTGTAGGTACACACATGTGGAAGGCTGGAGAATGAATCGGTCAAGATATTGTGGTAACAACAAAAGAATAGGCACTGATGGATAAGAATTCTGAAAATTACCCCAAGTATCTTCCATATGGATTGTACATACATGGAAGGCTGGAGAATAGATCTGTTGAAATATTGAATGACTTCAATCATCTGAATGACTCTTGGAATAACAAGGATTCATCTCCAAATTAAAAACAGTTAACTGAACTAAATACAATTTTTTTTTCCTCTTAAATTTTTTCATTAATGAAACTGTTTAAATTTAATTTCAGTGGGGACATTTGTTGATGGTCCTGAAAATGGCCGAGCTCTAGGACCCTGGGAAATACCAGTACACATTACTGAGTATTTCAAAGATTTTACCCAAAAACTAGAAATTCCTCATACATCTTATGTTAGGGTAAGATTTTTTTTTTTTTTGTTGTTGTTTAATGACATCCAGATCATGTTGAAAAAATTTATTTTTGGAAAACCTTCTCATAATATTGAAAATATCTCTTTCAAGTTTACTGTAACATATTTTAAAAAAAGGTTATAGAAATTTTGACAAACTTGGACATTTGTGCTGGCAGCAAAAAAAATTAATTGTTGAAAGGACAGTTTTTTCCCTTGACACCACTATTATTTAAACTACCTTCACTCCTCGGCAATGTTTATTATTTTAAAAAGTGATGAGTAGAATTGTAATAAAACCTAAATATATGAAACAGAATTTATACATTTTCTTTGTTCTTGAAAATTTGCAACAAATATTTTAAACACTTTCACTTCTACTCAAATAATTTCTTTTCTCTCACTTTCCAATTATGGAAATCTCTTCCATATACTTGCTTCCCTGATAACTAACAATCTCTAAACATTTCAATGCAACGTCAATTACCATCTTCTATCATCTTGAATCCTGTTCATCTTTTATCCACAATATAATCGTTCCTAACTTGGCAGCCGACCTTCAGTCACTTTCTCACTAATTTCATGTGGTTTTCCTCTATCATTTCTACAAGTTTTTTTATGGCAACTAATCTGGCAAACTTTTTTTTACTGATTCCCCAACCACATGTATTTACAAATGCTACAAGATTGGCATCTAGGTGGAACCCTTTTACTGTCAAACTAGTCAAATGTAACTGCTTCTTCTAATCTGGCAAATCCTTTACTGATTCCCCTAACCACATGTATTTACAAATGCTACAAGATTGGCATCTAGGTGAACCCTTTTACTGTCAAACTAGTCAAATGTAACTGCTTCTTCTAATCTGGCAAATCCTTACTGATTCCCCAACCACATGTATTTACAAATGCTACAAGATTGGCATCTAGGTGGAACCCTTTACTGTCAAACTAGTCAAATGTAACTGCTTCTTTTAATCTGGCAAACTTTTTTTTACTGATTCCCCAACCACATGTATTTACAAATGCTACAAGATTGGCATCTAGGTGGAACCTTTTACTGTCAAACTAGTCAAAATGTAACTGCTTCTTCTAATCTGCTAAACTTTTTTTTTACTGATTCCCCAACCACATGTATTTACAAATGCTACAAGATTGGCATCTAGGTGGAACCTTTTACTGTCAAACTAGTCAAATGTAACTGCTTCTTCTAATCTGGCAAACTTTTTTTACTGATTCCCCAACCACATGTATTTACAAATGCTACAAGATTGGCATCTAGGTGGAACCCTTTTACTGTCAAACTAGTCAAATGTAACTGCTTCTTCTAATCTGGCAAACTTTTTTACTGATTCCCCAACCACATGTATTTACAAATGCTACAAGATTGGCATCTAGGTGGAACCCTTTACTGTCAAACTAGTCAAATGTAACTGCTTCTTCTAATCTGGCAAACTTTTTTTTACTGATTCCCCAACCACATGTATTTACAAATGCTACAAGATTGGCATCTAGGTGGAACCCTTTACTGTCAAACTAGTCAAATGTAACTGCTTCTTCTAATCTGGTAAACTTTTTTTTACTGATTCCCCAACCACATGTATTTACAAATGCTACAAGATTGGCATCTAGGTGGAACCCTTTTTACTGTCAAACTAGTCAAATGTAACTGCTTCTTCTAATCTGGCAAACTTTTTTTTACTGATTCCCCAACCACATGTATTTACAAATGCTACAAGATTGGCATCTAGGTGTAACCCTTTACTGTCAAACTAGTCAAATGTAACTGCTTCTTCTAATCTGGCAAACTTTTTTTTACTGATTCCCAACCACATGTATTTACAAATGCTACAAGATTGGCATCTAGGTGGAACCCTTTTACTGTCAAACTAGTCAAATGTAACTGCTTCTTTTAATCTGGCAAACTTTTTTTTACTGATTCCCCAACCACATGTATTTACAAATGCTACAAGATTGGCATCTAGGTGGAACTCCTTTTACTGTCAAACTAGTCAAATGTAACTGCTTCTTTTAATCTGGCAAACTTTTTTTTTACTGATTCCCCAACCACATGTATTTACAAATGCTACAAGATTGGCATCTAGGTGGAACCCTTTTACTGTCAAACTAGTCAAATGTAACTGCTTCTTCTAATCTGGCAAACTTTTTTTTTACTGATTCCCCAACCACATGTATTTACAAATGCTACAAGATTGGCATCTAGGTGGAACCCTTTTACTGTCAAACTAGTCAAATGTAACTGCTTCTTCTAATCTGGCAAACTTTTTTTACTGATTCCCCAACCACATGTATTTACAAATGCTACAAGATTGGCATCTAGGTGAACCCTTTTACTGTCAAACTAGTCAAATGTAACTGCTTCTTCTAATCTGGCAAACTTTTTTTTACTGATTCCCCAACCACATGTATTTACAAATGCTACAAGATTGGCATCTAGGTGGAACCCTTTTACTGTCAAACTAGTCAAATGTAACTGCTTCTTCTAATCTGGCAAACTTTTTTTTTACTGATTCCCCAACCACATGTATTTACAAATGCTACAAGATTGGCATCTAGGTGTAACCCTTTTACTGTCAAACTAGTCAAATGTAACTGCTTCTTCTAACTGGCAAACTTTTTTTTTACTGATTCCCCAACCACATGTATTTACAAAATGCTACAAGATTGGCATCTAGGTGGAAACCTTTTACTGTCAAACTAGTCAAATGTAACTGCTTCTTCTAATCTTGGCAAACTTTTTTTTACTGATTCCCAAACCACATGTATTTACAAATGCTACAAGATTGGCATCTAGGTGTAACCTTTACTGTCAAACTAGTCAAATGTAACTGCTTCTTCTATCTGGCAAACTTTTTACTGATTCCCAACCACATGTATTTACAAATGCTACAAGATTGGCATCTAGGTGTAACCCTTTTACTGTCAAACTAGTCAAATGTAACTGCTTCTTCTAATCTGCAAACTTTTTTTTACTGATTCCCCAACCACATGTATTTACAAATGCTACAAGATTGGCATCTAGGTGGAAACCTTTACTGTCAAACTAGTCAAATGTAACTGCTTCTTCTAATCTGGCAAACTTTTTTTTTACTGATTCCCCAACCACATGTATTTGTTAAATGCTACAAGATTGGCATCTAGGTGGAACCCTTTTACTGTCAAACTAGTCAAATGTAACTGCTTCTTCTAATCTTGGCAAACTTTTTTTACTGATTCCCCAACCACATGTATTTACAAATGCTACAAGATTGGCATCTAGGTGGAACCCTTTTACTGTCAAACTAGTCAAATGTAACTGCTTCTTCTAATCTGGCAAACTTTTTTTTACTGATTCCCAACCACATGTATTTACAAATGCTACAAGATTGGCATCTAGGTGTAACCCTTTTACTGTCAAACTAGTCAAATGTAACTGCTTCTTCTAATCTGGCAAACTTTTTTTACTGACTTCAACCACATGTATTTACAAATGCTACAAGATTGGCATCTAGGTGGAACCCTTTACTGTCAAACTAGTCAAATGTAACTGCTTCTTCTAATCTGGCAACTTTTTTTACTGATTCCCCAACCACATGTATTTACAAATGCTACAAGATTGGCATCTAGGTGAACCCTTTTTACTGTCAAACTAGTCAAATGTAACTGCTTCTTCTAATCTGGCAAACTTTACTGATTCCCTCAACCACATGTATTTACAAATGCTACAAGATTGGCATCTAGGTGGAACCCTTTTACTGTCAAACTAGTCAAATGTAACTGCTTCTTCTAATCTGGCAAACTTTTTTTACTGATTCCCCAACCACATGTATTTACAAATGCTACAAGATTGGCATCTAGGTGGAACCCTTTTACTGTCAAACTAGTCAAATGTAACTGCTTCTTCTAATCTGGCAAACTTTTTTTTTACTGATTCCCCAACCACATGTATTTACAAATGCTACAAGATTGGCATCTAGGTGGAACCCTTTTTACTGTCAAACTAGTCAAATGTAACTGCTTCTTCTAATCTGGCAAACTTTTTTACTGATTCCCCAACCACATGTATTTACAAATGCTACAAGATTGGCATCTAGGTGGAACCCTTTACTGTCAAACTAGTCAAATGTAACTGCTTCTTCTAATCTGGCAAACTTTTTTTTTACTGATTCCCCAACCACATGTATTTACAAATGCTACAAGATTGGCATCTAGGTGGAACCCTTTACTGTCAAACTAGTCAAATGTAACTGCTTCTTCTAATCTGGCAAACTTTTTTTTTTTACTGATTCCCCAACCACATGTATTTACAAATGCTACAAGATTGGCATCTAGGTGGAACCCTTTTACTGTCAAACTAGTCAAATGTAACTGCTTCTTCTAATCTGGCAAACTTTTTTTTACTGATTCCCCAACCACATGTATTTACAAATGCTACAAGATTGGCATCTAGGTGGAACCCTTTTACTGTCAAACTAGTCAAATGTAACTGCTTCTTCTAATCTGGACAAACTTTTTACTGATTCCCCAACCACATGTATTTACAAATGCTACAAGATTGGCATCTAGGTGGAACCCTTTTACTGTCAAACTAGTCAAATGTAACTGCTTCTTCTAATCTGGCAAACTTTTTTACTCGATTCCCCAACCACATGTATTTACAAAATGCTACAAGATTGGCATCTAGGTGGAACTTTACTGTCAAACTAGTCAAATGTAACTGCTTCTCTAATCTGGCAAACTTTTTTTTACTCGATTCCCAACCACATGTATTTACAAATGCTACAAGATTGGCATCTAGGTGGAACCCTTTTACTGTCAAACTAGTCAAATGTAACTGCTTCTTCTAATCTGGCAAACTTTTTTACTGATTCCCCAACCACATGTATTTACAAATGCTACAAGATTGGCATCTAGGTGTAACCCTTACTGTCAAACTAGTCAAATGTACTGCTTCTTCTAATCTGGCAAACTTTTTTTTACTGATTCCCCAACCACATGTATTTACAAATGCTACAAGATTGGCATCTAGTGTAACCCTTTTACTGTCAAACTAGTCAAATGTAACTGCTTCTTCTAACTGGCAAACTTTTTTTTTACTGATTCCCCAACCACATGTATTTACAAATGCTACAAGATTGGCATCTAGGTGGAACCCTTTTACTGTCAAACTAATAAATGTAACTGCTTCTTCTAATCTGGCAAACTTTTTTTTTACTGATTCCCCAACCACATGTATTTACAAATGCTACAAGATTGGCATCTAGGTGTAACCCTTTTACTGTCAAACTAGTCAAATGTAACTGCTTCTTCTAATCTGGCAAACTTTTTTTTTACTGATTCCCCAACCACATGTATTTACAAATGCTACAAGATTGGCATCTAGGTGGAACCCTTTTACTGTCAAACTAATAAATGTAATCAAGCTTCTTCTAATCTGGCAAACTTTTTTTTACTGATTCCCCAACCACATGTATTTACAAATGCTACAAGATTGGCATCTAGGTGGAACCCTTTACTGTCAAACTAGTCAAATGTAACTGCTTCTTCTAATCTGGCAAACTTTTTTTTTTTACTGATTCCCCAACCACATGTATTTACAAATGCTACAAGATTGGCATCTAGGTGGAACCCCTTCTTTACTGTCAAACTAGTCAAATGTAACTGCTTCTTCTAATCTGGCAAACTTTTTTTACTGATTCCCCAACCACATGTATTTACAAATGCTACAAGATTGGCATCTAGGTGGAACCCTTTACTGTCAAACTAGTCAAATGTAACTGCTTCTTCTAATCTGGCAAACTTTTTTTACTGATTCCCCAACCACATGTATTTACAAATGCTACAAGATTGGCATCTAGGTGAACCCTTTACTGTCAAACTAGTCAAATGTAACTGCTTCTTCTAATCTGGCAAACTTTTTTACTGATTCCTAACCACATGTATTTACAAATGCTATTACAAGATTGGCATCTAGGTGGAACCTTTACTGTCAAACTAGTCAAATGTAACTGCTTCTTCTAATCTGGCAAACTTTTTTACTGATTCCCCAACCACATGTATTTACAAATGCCAAGCAAGATTGGCATCTAGGTGGAACCCTTTTACTGTCAAACTAGTCAAATGTAACTGCTTCTTCTAATCTGCAAACTTTTTTTTTTTTACTGATTCCCAACCACATGTATTTACAAATGCTACAAGATTGGCATCTAGGTGGAACCCTTTACTGTCAAACTAGTCAAATGTAACTGCTTCTTCTAATCTGGCAAACTTTTTTTTACTGATTCCCCAACCACATGTATTTACAAATGCTACAAGATTGGCATCAGGGTGGAACTTTTACTGTCAAACTAGTCAAATGTAACTGCTTCTTCTAATCTGGCAAACTTTTTTTTACTGATTCCCCAACCACATGTATTTACAAATGCTACAAGATTGGCATCTTAGGTGTAACCTTTACTGTCAAACTAGTCAAATGTAACTGCTTCTTCTAATCTGGCAAACTTTTTTTTACTGATTCCCCAACCACATGTATTTACAAATGCTACAAGATTGGCATCTAGGTGGAACCCTTTACTGTCAAACTAGTCAAATGTAACTGCTTCTTCTCGAACAGTTTTTCTTGCACTTCTCATTTGCGGAATTCACTTCCATTTGCATACTTCCTTCATAGCTACAATCTCCAAAAGTTTAAATGCAGATTCAATTGCCATCTTCTATCTACATGATTCCCATCTACCTCTTATCTTTTCTTCCACATCCCAATAGCTACAATCTCCAAAAGTTTAAATGCAGATTCAATTACCATCTTCTATCGACATGATTCCCATCCATCTCTTATCTTTTCTTTGACTTCCTCTGTACTTTTTTATTTCTCTCACTTTAATCCCCAGTGCACCAGTGACAGTCCCACTTTATTTGGGCTGAACTGATTATTAAAAAAATCCTTTACTCATTACTCTTTGTAACCAGTCTTTTCTGTCTCTGTAACCCCCTGCAAACTAGTGGCAGTCCTACCTTGTTCAGAGTGAAATGATTAAAAACAAAAAAAAAAAGACGACTCTGAAATGTTACTTTGTTTTTCCCTTTCAAACCTGTAGTCTCTGCTGTGGATCATAGTGGGGCAGCTTCAACAGACACAACATGGCTGCTGTGGTTACTTTACTAACTAGGTGTTTATGAGATGGAATTGCTCACCCTATACCCAACTGGTTTTGAATTTATTTGTCCTAGACTGCTTGCCAACAAAGGCTGAAGAGCTGAATCTGTTCTATTATTTAACCCATAACTGGAGAGAGAAAGAAATTTCATACCTTTCCCAAAATATCTCTACTAAAGTGAATGTAACGAATTGATTGGAATTTGAACTTTCCTCTCTGATTTTCAGCTTCATGATGCTAACCACTGCATCATCTCTGCATCCTCATATATGATCAAATTTCCAAGACACTGGTTATTTTTTATTAGTTTTATAATGACAGTTTTATTCAGTTTTATTCCTCAAAGTTAATTATTGTTATTTAAAAGACTCGTGAAAATTTTGTGCACCTGGTTGACATTTCAGCAAAACACATTTCAAACTCCTAAACCAACATCTGTGTTGCTAAGCAGAAATATACTTCATGTCAAAAAATCCATGCTGCCCAAATATATCCTACCAATGAATATTTAACAATTACAATTTATTCAGTTTTATTTCTCAAAGTTAATTTTTGTTTAAAAGACCCGTGAAAATTTCATGATTTTCCTATTTGAATTTTCAGATGAAGCTTAAGTTAATGATTGAATGAGCTCAAAAAAAAATATCCATAGAAATTCCCTTTTCTGCCTTATTAACAGGTCATTATTTTAAGTGGGTACAAATAAAAAATTTGAAAATGGCACATTTTCCCATTTCACTGAAACAGCTGTTAAACAATTCTATCTTTTTTTCCTTCATTCTTTCATTTTCTCACTGAAACCAAGTAGGGTCTTTCCCCCTCTTTTCATATGATCAAACAAAATAGTTCATTATTTATGAGGTATTGGCAGGAGACGATAAACATTTCTATCTTCCCTTCTTTCTTTCATTTTCTCACTGAAGCCATTCAATCAAAACAGAATAGTCCATTATTTATGAGGTATTGGCTGGGTGTAACGGTTGTGTGAACTAATGAAGGAAGGGACATGCACAATTATTATAGTATTATTATTGTTATTATTACCCACAATGCTGGACTGACTTTTTTTTCTTTTCTCTTTTCCTTTCTTTTTAGCCCTGTCACACATGTTCGACTGCAGGTATGGTGATTTGTCAGTCGTGCTTTGGAAGAGGCAGGGTATGGATCACATTGTCAAATAAAATCTGACATTCTTTTACTTTAGCCCCACCCCACATTTGAAAGCTGTATGTAAATTTGATTTCCTTAAAAGCATAAGTGATCAAAGTTCTCCACAGCATTCTTTCCTTTTAATGTTGAACTGCCATGCTTATTTAGGAAAAATAATGGAGTAGTTTCCATTGCCTTCTTGGTTTTGAATTTAAAGTTTTCCTTATCCTAAACTCACTGCCACCTAAGGTTAAAGAGCTTTTTCTAATCTGCTATTTAACCCATATTTGGGTGGGGAGAAGATTCATATCTTTCCCAAACACTTTGTGTAAAAGTGAGTGCAATAGGCTAGGCTGGAATTAGAACTTTAACTACCAATTTGGCTTTCAAACATTGCTGAAATAAATGCATAATCTTAGTAACATGTGATACAAAAATAAAACTAAATTTTTGGTTTCTGACAA
The DNA here is from genome assembly GCA_037127315.1 of Ascarosepion bandense. Classification (NCBI taxonomy): domain Eukaryota; kingdom Metazoa; phylum Mollusca; class Cephalopoda; order Sepiida; family Sepiidae; genus Ascarosepion; species Ascarosepion bandense. Next base: position 1,596,769 of record JBBBDQ010001420.1, read on the forward strand.
AGTAAAGTTAAATGTGGAGAGTATGCACGTTTTATAGAATTTTGTTCAAACAATCAACCTTCTCCCAAGGATGCAAAGAATTCTACCTATCCCCGAGTCAGACTTTCTGATATCTACTTGTCTTGTGGATGTAAATCAAGTTTAGCTGGGTAGATTTCTTTTTTTAGATTGGCTGACAACCTTTAAGGCTTGATTCTGCCCTTGGTGGCTATAAGACTACCTTCTATGTTAGCCATGTAAGGCACCTAGCTCTTTTGACGTTCTGTTGTGACACCAATTACAAAGCTTACATTTTTTTTTGTATCTCTTACATTGAATCCAATACATACTGGGGTCACCACAGATCAACTCCTCTTAAGTCAAAGGTTCATAGGCATTCAGTCCTTTGGTATTTCTTTGTATGAATCATATACTACTGTTGCAAATTGTTAAGTGTTGCTCCAAGTAAAATGTCACAGTTTTGAATACTGATTTTCTAGATAGGCCAGACAACAGGCATCTGCAGACTGGTGCAAAACAGTCTTCTTAGCACTATTCTAGCCTATCCTTGGCTTTTATTAAGATTAATAAATAAGCACTTAGCTGAAAAAAATCTCTCCAGTGACTGTGGTTACTGTGGGTTTAACTAAATAGATGAAATTTTTTAAATGGATTTGTCATCTAGGAGATTGACGCAACACAATCTTTCTAATACTTTTCTGCTTTGATTTTTCTCCCTTGTGCTGTACTAAGAATTTTTTTTTTTTTTTTTTTACAGAAATTTTGTTCACACTGTCATGGCACTGGCCATCGACATGTTGGATCTGAAAGAAGAAACTGTATGTTTTGCCATGGACACAAAACTGTTCTGTAAGTATTGTCTATGGTATCAATAAACATTCTATGAAAATAGTTTTGATTGAGGATAAAAAAAAACTCAATGGTAGACTTATAGATTCAGAAGAGTAAAAATGTCTCAACACAACCAACTTTCTAAGCAGCAGACCAAGCAATGGATTCTATGTAATCTTTCCACTTTGTCATCCAACATGTCAAAATGAGCCACTCTCATGGAGGTTAGCATTAGCCATAAAATGAATTTCCTGTTACACAGAATTCTTATATGGGCTTATGGGGACCTGAAACTTTTTTAACACCACAAATGAGCCACAATTAAGAAACTGTTAAGAAACACCTCCTTAGTGTGCCATGACCAAATTTCAGATTGAAATATCTCATGACTACACCGCATGTAGGGGCACCACATGTACTGCTGCCACAGTAGAAGTTGTGTTTCTTTGGGCACAACAGCCTGACAGGTGCCCAACCCTCTCTGGGCTGGTTTGATTTCAGAGTTTTCCTTCTAGACCAGTTGCCACCCAACACTGTAGAACCCAGACTGTCTTGCTATTTATCCATAGTTAAGGGGAGAAGAGATGGATACTTACCTTTCCCAAGAGTATTAGCACACAAGTAAATAGATTTTTTTTTCTAATCGTTTAACCCCAAGCAAGGCAGTAACGCCACTGATGCACAGTGGGCTACATAAGAATAAAAGATTAGACAGGAGGAGAGTAAAGAGAAAGATGAACCAGTTACAGGGGGTGTCAAAGAAGGGAGCAAGAGAAAGATGGGAATACAGGTGTGATGACAGTTGCAAAGGTAGAGAGAAAGGAAAAGATATACAATGTGATGTAGAAAGAACTAGAGTCAAGTGGTTAAGAGATGGGTATTGACATTGCATTTAAATTCCTGGAGGTTGTAGCCGTAAGGAAAGCAAGAATATGGAATTGAGTTTCACAGGCAGGAAGTGCAAGAAAAGAAACTGTTGGAGTAGAATTGTTGACTGCATTTGGTTGATCTAACTGTGAATAGGTGGGACCCAGTTGCCAGTCTGGTTGCACGAGTAAACACCTGTTGCAGGGGCACCAGTGACTTAAGTTCGTTGGAGCAGAAGCCATGAAAATATTTATAGAACAGACAGAGTGAAGCCACATCCTGTTGGTGAGAAAGTGGCTGGAGTCGAACCGCCAAGTTGGTACCTATCACATTACTGATTCTCCTTTGGAGCCTGTCGAGAACACTGAGATGAACAGCGGAGGCGTCTGACCATATATGACAGCAGTATTCTATGCACAGACGGATGGTTGATTTGTATATGTGCAAGATGGATTCAGGCGGAAAAAATGTCCTGGCCCGACACAGTGACCTAATCTTTCCTAGCAGGGGATTTAGCTATTGACTCATGTAATGGTTCCACTTGAAATCGGAAGATAGGGCAAGGCCGAGGAGGTGCAGTTTATTGCCCTCAGGGAGACTTGCTTGGTCCCTGCTTATGGGAGGCAGGAGAGGTTGACAGACAGCAGCTTCGTCTTAGACGCATTGGAATTTACAAGCCACTTCTTTCCCCATTCCACCACGGAGTGCAGACCCCCTCTCACGAACAGCAGCGAGGTTATGTCTGTCTGCCTCGCTGGATTTCTTACTGATGCAGGAGTAAATTGTGGTATCAATTGGAATTCAAATTCCATTCTTCTATTTCTCAATCTGAGCTGTTATTTATTACTTCATCGTGCCTCCACATGACTAAATTAGCAGGAGCGAATCTTTGAATAAAAAGGACAGCATACAAGGTGGGGGCGTAATGGGGTTTACTTTTGCTTTTTTCACAACTGTGATTCTTTTCATCTTTTGTTTTCTTGTGTATATACAATCAGTGAAGGCATGGTGTTGAAAAATCATAGAGACAATTTCATTGCACTCATTCACATGCTAATATCCTTGGTAAAGGTATGAATCAATAATTTCTCTCCCACTCGCAAGCTAGGTGTTAGTCTCAATGTCCACTTTTAGATTTATATAGGCTCTATCCCTGATATTGAGCACTTTATGCCATAAATATAGTGTACCTTTTAAACTGTATATATATATATATATATATATATCCGACAGCAAGGCCTCTGATTGGGAAGTTTTGAGAAGTCTGGAGCTACCTTTTAATTGCTATTGTTCCAAGGTCTACCCTGACCAGGGGTGGTAGCACCTGTCAGGGTCCCAGCTATAGGTAAATAGTGCCCCACCCCAAATGAAAACTGTCCTAAGTATGACATTAAACTGCTTAGACTGACTAAGAGTCTTTAGCTTTGGATAGCAACTTGTCTAAGAGAAGGAAATCTTTGAAATAAAAACCTCTACACCTACTTTGTGTAGAAAATGGTTGACTGAACTCTCTAACCTTGGTAGGTAATCTTCCCAGAGATGGTGTCTTGACAAAAAGACTGAGTTTCCCATCTACTAAACTAGTTAGTGTTATTAAGGGCGTACAGCTGTAAAACCCACTCAAATATTTCATGATGGGAATGATAAGTAGACCATGTAAAACATGGACCCAGCTTATCGGAGGCGATTTAAGGAAGTTGAGATTACAGCCAGGCCTTACACAAAATTGGATGGCCTGGAAAAGAGCCGTCAAGAAAACCCCATCCAACCCATGTTAGCATGGAAATGGATGTTAGACGGTGATGATAATAGGGTCCCTACTTAGCTTTTTATATTTTACTTGTATGCATACAAGAGATGTCTATTTTGGACATAGCGTTTGTTTGGACAGCTTTTGTTCACTCCGTCCAAAAAAAAATATCTCTTGTTCACACAAAAGAAAAATATAATAATGTACCATTCTAGCAAGTACCTGCTATGCTCCACCTTTACACAAGCCTGACCAGATCGAAAATGGAGTACTGTTGTCATATTTGGAGGTGCACAATTTTCACTTTCCAGTCTTGATAGAGTCCATAAGCATCTCCACATCCATGTGGGTGACAAACTAATTTCCACTCTGCCAACCTCTTTTTCTCAGACAAGATGTAACAAGCCTCTCACTGGAATGTGCTCAGATAAACTATAATCCATAGTTGTTCCGGGTCTGATGTTCACTGCTAGGATCCACCATTTCCATCACATTGTATCAAACTACCCTCATTCGCTCTCTATTCCTTTGGTGAGAATTAAGTTCCACATGAACAGCTCCTTCTTGCAAACCACTCAACTTCCAAAAGAATGTTTCCCTGATTCACTACAATCTTAAACTGTTCAAATCTAAGGTTAACACATCACCTCAGCAACAGAAAAACCCTTTCAGAAACTCTGGGGTTTCTGAAAGGGTTTTTCTGTTGCTGAGGTGATGTGTTATCCCCTGTGGGGATTTTCATATCGAAATGGTCATTCAACATCATTGAATTAATCCTTTTTTAATTTATATATATATATATATATATATATATATATATAGATAGATAGATATATAGATAGATAAATAACAAATATACATATGAATGTACATGCATATATATAAATATACAGTGTTCGTTATAATATAAGAAACAAATCTTATAATAGCATAGGAAATGTATGTAACCTTTAGAAAAATTTGTTATCTTAAAACACTTAACTAACCCTAATTTACTAAACAAAAAAAAGTGAATTGATGACCTAGAAATAAATACCTGCTCAAATATGTCAACCTGGATTAACTTAGATTCCCTAATGCATTTTTATTTTTCTCTCATTTTTTAAAATTTTTTATTTAATATTTCTTTTTCCATTGACGCCTTTCATTTTCTCTAAAAATAAAAACTACAAGTAATCTCCCTTGATCCAGAGCCTAAAACATAACTTCTGCTCGAAAAATATTCTCTCTATTAATATTAATTTAACTTTTAAGATTTTATTTTCATTTCATGTTTAAGTTTTACTCCAAATCAAATTAAATTATGCAATTAAGATATCATCCCAGCATGATATTCCATCACTACCATGAACAACATGAAAACCTAAAATCTTAACCTAAGAACAGTCAGTTCATAATATGCAGAAGGCATGAAACACTGAGTATGCTTTTGACATAGGATAATACATTTTATATATATATATATATATATATATATATATATATATATATATATATACATACACGCTACCGAACATAAGTTTGGGACCACCCAAATATTTTTCACAAAGTTTATGACATTTCATTTTTAGCAGAATCAAATTTGCTGAGTTTGTATTTTTTGTTATTCTTATGCAATTGTCAATTAAAAAAAATATTCTTTTCAACTTTAAAGTAAACATTTACTCAGTTTGCTACTTGACTCCTCTTATTGGGATCAAGTTTTTGCCGAAAATTCAGATTTATTCAGATATTGTGATTACGGTATAATTTATTTTTGTAAACCATATTACTATGGTATAAATGGAAAGGAAGAAACGGATTAGCATTGAAGAAAGAGCTCGGGTTGAAATTCTTTCGAAAGAAGAATGTTCTGAACATGTTATCGCTAAAAAATTAAGTCTATCAAAAAATGGCGTGCATTATTGCCTTCAACGACTTCGTGAACCTGAGTTAAATATTGACAGAAAAAGATCTGGTAGGCCCAGAGTAACATCTATTATAGAGGATAGGCACTTGATCATATCTAGCAAGAGGAATAGAAGAAAAACTACGCCGGAATTAACAATTGAAATTAATTCTACTCGGCAATATCCAGTATCTGTTACTACTGTTAAGAGACGACTTCATTCTACTGGGCTTAAAGGCTGTGTAGCAGTTAAGAAACGACTATTAAAGAAGGAGAATAAGGGACGAAATTGATCGTACAGTTCGAAATGAACTTCCTAAAAATGAACAAATGTTGTTTAAATGCTTGAAGGATGCTTGGAAATCACTTTCACCAACTTATTTTTATAAGTTATTCGAAAGAATGCCAAGGATTTGCTCTGCAGTAATAAAGGCTCGTGCTGGTTTCTTTGATGAAAAGAAAATATGAATTAACTTTAATTAAATTTGAAATTCCTCTATGTTAATTTTGGTTTTAATTATTGTACAATTGTGAGCAACAATGAAATATATCGATATTTATTCTTCGAAGACATAAAATTTGTTTTTCTTTCTCTTACAGAATAAATCTAAGCGGTCCCAAACTTATGGTCGGTAGTGTATATATTGTTTAATTACCTAGTTTTGGGACATAATAAAATTAGACCAGTACATATTTGTGTTAAAAAGTGTTCAATACAATTATATTGTAGAACTTTTGAATATTCTTCATTTGTAAATGAGTTATTACACGACCTAGGTTTCTACCACTCAGATGATTTGCAATAACTGATTTTACTGTTTACAGCTTTTTTTTAAAGTGTAACCATACTAAAAAATACCTATTAGGTTCATACAACCATGGATGAAAATGTTATAATTTCTTGTAGTTTTAAAAATCATGCATTCAAAAATTCCCCGTTACGTGAGCGTTCAAAAATCACCGTTATGGGAGCGTTTTTAAAAAAAAATGGTAAAATCAGTTATTGCAAATCGCCCGAAGACACCACATGATAGAAACCTAGGTTGCATAGTAACTTGTTTACAAATAAAGAATCTGTGTGTGTGTGTATATATATATATATATATATATATATATGATTTCGCTTAATATTACCTTATGTGAAATTGTTTCTTTATGATTTGTATAAATTTTTGCACTTATCTTTTGCAGTTGTAAAACATGTCATGGGAAATGTTTTGTTATCTGTCCATCTTGTGAAGCAAATCGCAATCTCAGGTTTTATCTTGAGTTAACAATCCAATGGTAAGTTCGTTAACATCCTTCTTTGGGTTGCTTTAGTCTTGAGATTGGGAAAGCAAATCTGACCCATGGAGTGTGGCAGGCATGACAATTACTAAATGAAAAATGCAGTTGGTGAAGGAACATCAAATTTCACTTCAGTTACCCATGTTCTTTTCTGAGCATTCACCAAATACCTTGACAGTTGATGAAAGGTCTCATCACTATCATGCCACAATTACTGACAAAAGAAAGAATGTTTGAGAAAGCACTTTGGTAAACCAGTTTCCTACAACAACTTGACCTGCTCATTCAGTAGCAGTTAATGTTAGCTTTATTTTGAGTGTTGGTCCGTCTTGGGTATGACGATATACTACCTCCTGCAGGAAGGCCTCTGATCAGGAGCTTTTGAGGATATTAGAACCACCTCTTAATTGCTGTTGTTCCCTGGTCCACCTTGACCCAAGGTGGTAGCACCTGTTAGGGTCCTAGCTATGGGCAAATAGTTAACCCCCTACTCAAAACACTATGAAAATATGAAAGATTGTATCATTAAAAAATTGCCAGCAATACATTTTTGTGAAAGAAATTATTAATGCTAACAAGAAAATTAAATTTTGACATTAAATGACCCATAAGGAGTTGATATGCCAATAAAGAAACATACTCATACTCCAATGTTGGTTGGTTGATTGTTTAGCAATTTATCAAACTCTATGGATTATTTAATGTCAAAATTTAAATATTTTGAACAAAATTGCTTTTACTCTAATCTAATCAAAATCTAATCTAAACTTATTTATAAATGGAACTTTATGTGTGTGTGCATGTATGTGTATATGTGTCTATGTGTGTGTATCCATTACCTATAGACTCCGAAACAGTTGCACTATAAGCATCTGCGAGTGTTCTTAGCTAAGTTTTGTATCAAGGTACCCCTAATAAATATTGAAAATCGATAATAAAAAAAATCTGGTCATAGAAGGAGTGGTCCGATTTTAATCAAATTTGATACACTCATAGACAAAGACGTAAGAAACGATATTCAGAAGTTTCAAGGTTGCAGTTCTTACAATAGTGCAGAAAATCAATAATATATATATATATATATATTAGTCATCCACATACAAGCCTGTTTCGCTGTATCACAGCTCATCAGTGTGGCTAGACACATCAACTTGCTTCTGGCTGGGATCGAAACTCGACCAATTTGGTGTCAGTCGGAGTCGCTACTCCCTAAGTCATCGACACATGGAATCAGAGAAGGGAAATTTTAACGTGTTGTATATAAGCAGTGTATACACACACCAGTCACTGAGAGAACTCGATTCATTTCTGAAGAGTCACGCATATAGCAGAAGTGGAAACTGTTTTCAAAATTTTCTTCTCCAGAGAGCTCAATCATAATGAGAGCATAATATATATAAAAGGCAAGATGTTTGTGTGTGTGTCTGTTTATCTGTCTGTATGTCCTTTATACAAATCCACAATTTTTATCCGATTCTCACCAAACTTCACACAAATATTCTTTTGGCTGAGTCTGAGCTCCAGGACTATGGATTAGTTTTAAAGCTTTCATTACAACCAGGCAACGCTGGGCTATACTGCTAGTTACAGATAAAATATATTGTTGGTCATTTTACGATAAATAGGTATTGCTGATAATTTTTTTTACTTTAAATAGGTAATCAGTGATTTTCTAAACATAGGTTAGATGTGGCACAAGGCTGAAAGTAAGGAGTATGAATCAAACTCACTACTCATTTGTAATGGTTCTAGTGAGACAAGCTTGTTATCCAGTACACCATGTTGAGGCTTTAGGTATTGCTCATAATTTTTATTACTGTAAATCAGTATTGTTGGTAATTTTACTATATAAAAATTTATTGCTGGTATTTTTATTATAAAAATGTATTTTTGTTTTTTGTTGTTGTTGGGGGGGGGGGGTCTCTATTTAATCGTAGCTGGGACCCAAGGAAGTAGTGAGCAGATTAGAACTATAAATTTATCTTACAAGTATTTCTGGTCACATAACTATCCAGTCTTGTCATTTTTTTTTCAGGAAGAATCATGTTGAAGACTACATTTCCAGTGAAAATTCCCTGCCTTCCAACCTCATCAAGGAAGTTTCAGGCACCACAGCCTTTGAAGAGACTCACTTGAGAGTAAGTGAAAATAATATTCCTTAACTATTTCTTCCATTACCAAACAATTGTTTTACCTTTTGTTTGTTTTGTTTTAATCATTTCACAGCAAGCAAGGCAATAAAGCCACTAAAATTCAAGGGGTTATTGAGTGTGAAAGAATATGAGAAAACAAGAACATTAAATATAGAGGACATGATAATGATTGACAATGTATTTTAATTTTTGGAAGATCAAAGTTGACTGAAAAGCATGAAGCCAGAAGAGATTTCATCAAGTGAGAATTGTAAGAAAAACTTTTGGCGTAGAACTTACAGTTATGTCGAGCCATTTCAACTGTAAAATGAGAAGACCTAGCCGACAATCTAGTACTGCACTTAAATTCATAAAGTTGAAGTTCCAAAAAAGTTAATTATCTTATAGTAGTGCTGTTGGTTCTAATCTGAAATGGGAATGATTGCAAAATAATTTCCCTCCCCATTTTATAGACAGATGCGCACAAATGCATGCTTGGAATTTTTACTAGCCAATAAAATAGACGAGTTCGTGGTTTTATCTAATTTGGTTCCACTCTTGAAGTCAGAACACTATGTTTGCTTGTCTGAACTTGTTCTTGTGTGTCAACCCCGAAAAAGGAACTAACTGTAATTGCTGATGCAAATAAAAAAAGTGCTCACTGCCATTTTATGGCAAGAGGAACGTCCGATTATGAATTTGTCAAGGAAGTTAACATTGGTAGAGATTAACTATTGAAATATTGAGAAAGGGGCATTAGCAATCATATGGTGCATGGAAAGGACATGGAATTTTTTGTTAGGTTATAAATTTTGTTGACATCAGACCACAAGCCGTAGGAATTTATTTTCAAGCCGAGGAAAGAATTGCAAAATGTTTCATCTTCAAGGATACTGCATTTAGCGATAAAAATCATAGCATTTGATTTTGACATATGTGAAAAAAACACTATTCCTCGTGTGGACACCTTGTCAAGCCTAAAGTTTGTGAACGGAACCAAAGAGGAGCATGATACTGGTGAGGATAGAATAATTCACTGGATGGACTTCAAAGGGAAACTGGGCAGAGGATCTGGTGATGGAAAGAATAAGAAGTAATAGATGGAGTAATTGCTCAATGGTAGACAGAGACCATTCGAGCAGGCAAGACACAAGTTGACCATAGAGAATAGTGTAATATGTAATATGAATATGTTTGTGAACTTTTTGCCCTATTACAGTTAACTTGCCTTATTACAGTTAACTTGCCTTATTACAGTTAACTTGCCTTATTACAGTTAACTTGCCTTATTACTGTTAACTTGCCTTATTACAGTTAATTTGCTTTTATACTGTTGCCTTATTTCAGTTAACTTGCCTTATTACTGTTAATTTGCCTTATTACAGTTAATTTGCTTTTATACTGTTGCCTTATTTCAGTTAACTTGCCATATTACTGTTAGCCGAATTCGAATTCCAGCTGAATTCATTGCATTCATTTATGCACAAATACCCTTGGGAAAGGTATTAATCCATCTATTCCTTCCAGTTATGGGTTAAATAACAGGACAGATTGGTCGGCAACCAGTCTACCATAGAAAGCAGTGGCAACCTACTGTGAGATAATCTTCTGCCTAGTCAGTCATGTCTCTTTCGAGACATGATCGCCCAAGCGTGTATCACGTATGGCACTTAACTGACTGACTGACTGTTAATGTGTGTTGTGGTGCAGTAGATATCGACTCGGAACGACAAATTGGGATGCCAAGTTTGAATTCCAGTTGAATTCCTTGCATTCACTTACGCACAACTACCCTTAGGAAAAGTATTAATTCGTCTCTTCCCTCCAGTAATGGGTGAAATAATAGGACAGATTGGGTTCTATAGCCTTGGCTGGCAACCAGTTTACCCCAGAAAGCAATGGCAACCTACGGCGGGATAATCTTCTGCTCAGTCAGTCATGTCTCTTTTGGGACATGATCGCCCAAGCGTGTATCACGTATGGCACTTAATTGACTGAGTGACTGTTAATTTGCTTCGCATATTTTGTTTGTTTGATATTATTTTTTGTCCTGTTCTTCTATATTATTTTCTTGTTTTTTGCAAATTTGTCAGTTCTTTTTGTTGGTTTTCCAATTAACCCTGACCGCTCACTTTACAAGTGCAGGCAAATAGATCTCAATATATTGATGTCATTTGAATTCTTGAGGGATAAAACTCGACTTCAGGGTACTTACATAAGGGACTCAAATTTTCTGATTATCATTTGTGTGGTTCATGAAGCTTTAATACAAAAGGAGATAATAATGTTTAAAATTTTATTACTATTCTTCTTTTATATATATATATATATTTTAATCATTTCACCCCAAGCAAGGCATTCCACAGCCACTATTGCGCTTGGGGATAGAAAGAGTGGTTAGATATAGGAAATGTCAGAAGTGGGGTGATAGATAGATAGATGGGTGGGTGAGAAGAGTGTTTGAAAGAATGGAAGTGAGTTAGTTTGTTAGGAGGTGTCTATTGACCTTACATTTTAAACTCCTGGAGATTGTAGCCGTCGGGGAAGCAGTCATGTGGAAGGGAATTCCACAGCCGGGAAGTGTGAGAAAAGAAACTGTTGGAGTAGAAGTTACAGTTGCATTTTATCGGTTTCACTGAAAAAGGGTAAGATCTAGTTGCTAATCTAGTATCTCGTGCAAATTCGAACCTAGGGGGCACCAGTGATCTAAGTTCATCGGAGCAGAAGCTGTAGAAGTATTTATAGAAGAGAGACAGGGAAGCCACGTCGCGCCGGTGAGAGACTGCAGGTGGTCTGCTAAGTCGGTATCGATCTCATTACAGACCCTCCGCTGTACTTTGTCGAGAAGCATAGCATAAATAAATCATAGCAGCTGATTTAGCAATGGATTCGATATAGTCATTCCACTTGAGATCCGCTGAAAGTGTGAGACCAAGGAGGCATAGTGTTTTACTGTCTGGGAGGCAAACCTGGTCCATGCTAATAGGAGGTAGGTGCGATTGTCTATGATGATTAATTGAGAGTAGCTTCGTTTTAGAAGCATTAAAACTTATGAGCCATTTCTTACCCCAGTCCACTACGGATTGGAGGTCCTTTCCAAGCTCGGCTGCAAGGTTAGCTTTGTCGCCCACACCAGTTCTTTGGTCGAGGCGAGAATAAACTGTGGTGTCATCGACGTACATACCTACTTGGGCTCTTATGGTATCAGGGAGATCATTAATGTAGATCAGAAAGAGCGTAGGACCTAGGATAGAGCCTTGAGGGACACCCGTGTTTGTATGGTAGTTCTGGGAGGCATGTCCGTTTAATACCACTTTCAATGTGCGGTTAGATAGGAATGACTGGATTAGTTCAAACAATTGTCCAGCTATACCATAGCTCCGCAGTTTGCATAGAAGGCCAGCATGCCAAACTCTGTCAAACACTTTAGAGATATCCAAGGCAATGGTTCGGGCTTCCCCATTCCTGTTGAGTGCCTGATATATGTACTCGGTCATGGTCGTTAGCATATCAGCAGTAGACCTGGTGAAGCGGAAACCATACTGCTTGTCCGAGAGGAGCCTGTGTGCTGAGATGCTGAACCACCTCGGCGTTGATAATGGCTTCGAACACATTGCTAAAGATCGGAAGAAGGCTGATAGGTCAGTAATTTGTGGGGTCCGAGGGTTCTCCAGTGTTTTTAAATATAGGAACTACAGAGGAAGATTTCCAACAGGTAGGAAAGCAGGAAGGAGACAGGCAGAAGTTGTAGAGCTTAGAAAGTACAGAGGAAAGTTCGGGGGCACATTTCTTTAAAACTATGATTGGGATTCCGTCTCCTCCACTCGCCTTGTGAGGGTCAAGTTTTGAGATTATCTTAGAGGGTGTAATATGGACATCATTCAGTTGAGCATCAATTCTAGGTGGGAAGTCGGATGTAGAAACTCCAGATGAGTCCAGTCTCAAGTTGTTTAAGAATCTGCGGGCAAAGCATTCAGCCTTGTCTGCTGGGGAGGTGAGGACCTCAAATTTATTGATTAGTGGGGGTATTGAGGACTTGCTCTTGTTAAGCACTCTTTTACAGAGTCGCCAGTAGTCTTTGGTGCCGAACTTAGGGGATGCTATGAGTTGTTTCATTCTGGCAGCAAATAACATCTTAGCTTTGTTAAGTATCTTTTTACACTTACTACGAGCTGAAGCAAAAAGGCGTCTGTTTTGGTCCGACACGTAGCTACGATAGAGTCGGAAGAAATGATTCTGGTGGGTAATGGCAGTCGAGCAAGCGGGCGAGAACCATGGAGACGAATGAGATTTAAGCTGAAATTTCCTGGCAGGGATGAAAGCAATGCCAGCCTTAACCCAGGAGGAGACCTCAGATGCACATTCTTCGATGGGAAGACTAAAAACATTGTTCCATAGGACGTCACAGAGGAAGTCTCGGAACGAATCCCAGTCTGCTCTTTGATAGCAGTAGGATATTCTACTTGTCTGGGTTTCTTGGGTTGGGTGGGAGTGGAATGAAATGTTGACGGAAACTACGGTGTGGTCAGAGTTGTCTGGTAGTGCAAGAGTCTGGGATGGAAGTGAAGCTGAGGTCTAGCAGTGAGTCCCTTCCGTTAGGGTTGTCGGAGAAACGTGTGGGGGAAGTTCACTTGCGTTAAGGGATTGGGTGATTGAAAAATTCATGGTGTGGACACCAGCAGGGTCGGTGACAGAGTTCTCCAGCCACTTGGTGTGGTGGGCGTTAAAGTCACCAAACACGAATATATGGGCAGAGGGATGGGAAGAAATGTCTTTGTCAATATTGTCAGAGATACTGTCAAATAACGAACAGTCAGGGGAGGAAGGAGAGCAGTAGAGAAAGAAGAGATAGCTAATCGAGCTTAGAAGTGAGAGGCGGAAGCACATGAAAGAATGATCCGGGGATTCAAGGGATGTCATCCTAGCTAGGGGAAGGTGTTCACTGACATATACACCAAGCCCATGCATATGAACATTGGAGTCCTTCCTGAAAAGGGGAAGGTAGCCAGGAACGTCAAACTCAGAAGAGGGGATAGAAGGGTTAAGGTTAGTTTCGCATAGGGCCAAGATATCAGGTGAGTTAGTGTGAAGGAATGAATCAACGCCGAGGAAGACAGTGCAGTTACCACGTATGTTAGCGTAAGAGATGCAGGCGGGTTTGGGCATTTTCAGACGAGCTGGTTTAGCTTTGCTGTTATATTTGCTTTTTTCCATAGTGATTCAGTTAAGGAGAGGTCTTAGAATAGAGTCAGCCGGTCACTTGTTTGCAGCATGTGAAGGATGGAGACTGGCGCGGCCTACAACATATGTGGCCTCGGGGTTGCCCACCGAACGTTCATGCAGGGATGCCCGTCCATGCGCGATATAGCACTACAATAACCCCGGTATTATTCAACTGTTGATCAGAGCAGCCTCTCAAGATGCTACGCAAGAGTTCGGGCTCCTAACTACCAGTCGGAAGCAGCAACCAGGAAACTGCCAACCCGGTACCCTCAGAATGTAAAGACGTTGCCACGATACTCCGTAACTGCAAACAGCTTCCAGCTGAACTAACACTAAGACCGAAAAAGGGGGATGAACCGGAAACCCTTTCCTGAACAAGAAACAAGAGAGACCTCTACTCTTGATCAAAAGAAGCGGGTGGAGTGTGAGGCCGGGCGATAGTAGGAACTATCTATTCCAATTAAAAAAAAAAAGAAAAGGAAAAGAGTAACTGAAATTTAATAAGTTTTAACTTAGTATAAGTCGAAAATAACCTTCAGTTGCAAAATAATTTACATGAACTACTTAGGTTAGTGACAAAACAAATAAAATAAAATTTCAACAAAAAACCAAAAATTTAAAAAATAAATAATTAAAAATTAAATTAAATTAAATTAAAAATTACAGAAAAGACAGACTGATTCCGGGTGAACTTACCACGAGGAGATCACACAGAAAGTTGATTTAATTAAATTTCTGAAGTCAAAAACAAAATTTAAACATTTTTTTCAGAATATAGGAGAGTTAACCAACACGTGTATACTAGCTGCCCGGTGTGATATTCCTTCAAGATGTAGGTGTCATGTCTCTCCACAACTTCCTGTCCTTTGTAAGTTCTTAGTAAGGTTTGTCTTTGTGCTGTCTCTCCTAATCCCTGTTCTACCAACCAATTACACAAGTTTGTTAGGTAGGTCATTCACTGCTTCTTTCTGTCTCTCTTGCCTTCAGTATGTCCTGTTAGTGTCAAATTCTCCAAATCCTCTTTCCTCATTATGTGCTCTTCCTGATGCTAAGTATAAGTGCCGTTTTTGTTTCCATTTTCTCTAAAAAGAAATTTGCTGTTACTTCCATATTTAATCCTTGGTATTTTGAGCATCCTTCTATAGAACCCCTTTGAAATTAGCCATTAAACCAAGAAGAAAGGGTAAATTTTTGATTTGTTTGCCAAAGGCCTTTACCCTTTCTAATCTTTCCAAAATATCCTTATTCCTGTGCAAATGTAAATGCTGAACTCAATCGATAATTGTTTATTGACGAAACCTACCTTTTTTCAATTTAATTACCAGAAAAATATCGAACTTCTTGTCGCTGTTTATCTCACCCCGTAACCACATTTCAAAAATGTTATTCACTGCAGAATGACTTCACGCAGAGTTTGCTTATTTTTCTGCCTTTTTACTTCCTTTTTGCAATTACTACACAGAAATTGAGTTCCAAAACCAAACAAATCGCGGAGTAATTGCTCAAAGGAAGTAAACAGGCAGAAATAAAGTATCCTACGCCTCAAGTCATTCAGCGGTGAATCAAATATGAGACCAGTGGTAAGGGGTGAGATATAGTCCAATTTTTTTCTGGTTGATAATACGAAAAAAGGTAATAAACAATTATCAATTTGAGTTCAGTATATACATTTGCACGGAATTAAGAATGTTTTGGAAAGATTTGACAGGGTAAAGGCTTTCAGGAAACAAAACAAAAATTTACCGAAGAAAGAAAGAAAGAAAAAACTCATAAGCCTATGTAAAATTGCTTTTTAGACCAATGAAAAGCTTGTCTCCAAGAAAATTAGCCATTGAACCAAGAAGAAAGAATAAAAAACACATGAGTCTATATGAAATTGCTTTTGGACCATTGAAAAGCTTATTTCCAAAGAAATTAGCCATGAGCCAAGAAGAAAGAAAAAGGAATTTGCAAGCCTTTGCAAAATTCTTTTTCATATAAAATCAGAAAAATTAACCTAATGAGAGAAGAGCATGCAAAACGTTTCATTTCAGTTCCTTACGACCAGCATTCAAAGTCTTAATTAGTGTAAAATTATTCACTAATTATATTGTCGTCTTTTAACTAAGCATATAGCACTTCAAAGAATTTCAAACTGTTATTCTTCATCTACTTTTGAACGTATACAACTGTACATTTCTTTGGTGAGCAACAGACAATCTTACCTTTTGTCTTAAAGATTTTTTTATTATTGTGTGAAATCAATTAATCCGTCCTATGAACATTTCCTCTTCATGACAATTTGCTAAAACTACAGATTAATTTATGATTTTTCCTGAAATGAGCTACTGATTGATACGAACTTCAAACTTGTAAATTCCTTATCTTGTTTTGTTTACCTGTGTGTTTCCTTGTCCTTATCATTCTTCATTAATCTTCTTGGTAAATCAACTTTCATTTTAACCTTGAAAACCCAAACCACAACAATGTTTCCCTCTTCGAATGCTCAACACAGTCTGGGTTTTATATGATTCTTGATTAGAAAAAATTTGTGAATTTATCCTCAAGAGATTTTTAAGTCAAGAAATTTGATCTAATCCCATAACATCTGTTAGATAAGGTGACTCCCACCTCTCTAATCGCTCTCTCTTATTGTCTCTCTATGTCCCTCCC
The DNA here is from genome assembly GCA_037127315.1 of Ascarosepion bandense. Taxonomy (NCBI): domain Eukaryota; kingdom Metazoa; phylum Mollusca; class Cephalopoda; order Sepiida; family Sepiidae; genus Ascarosepion; species Ascarosepion bandense. The sequence goes on from JBBBDQ010001420.1 coordinate 1,613,399, forward strand.
AGTAACTATAATACCATTCTTGACACACATCATAGGTAGGTAGGTAGGTACAAACGTATTAATGTATAGATAATAGTTCAAAAGCTGAATTTATTTATTTTTTTCATTAATCATGATGAGGCTTGGCCATTGCCATGAACAGTGCATTCATCGTCAAAGTACCCCACCTGACTCATTAGCCATGGTTTGGTCCCCTGTTTATTAGACAGTGATTGCGAGTAAAGATCTCTGAAAGGAATCATTGAATTTGATGACACAAAGTAAATATCATTTCAATAGAAGTTTAGAAATTTCTTATATCTTATCTATATTTATTTTTAATAGTAATTCGTTTAATAATTATGATTTTGTTCAGGTCTGGCCAATCAACCATTTTGTGATACCTGAAATCAACCAGGCCTCTTACAATTTGATCAATAAACATGGATCAGCATTTCCAACTGAAAGGATCTTACAACAGGTAATAAACTATATATATATATATATATATATATATATATATATATATATTCTCTGGGTGCATGTTTCAGTTGACATACTGTTTTTTTATTTATTTTAGTCATTTAGCATTTTTTCTGTATTGTTTAAACAGTGAAATTAATGTTAACCAGCTTAGATTGAGAAGATTAAAAATATTAACTCCCCTCCTATAGAATTAAAGTATATATATATATATATATATAGAGAGAGAGAGAGAGAGTTTGAGTTTTGTTTAACAGCATATCAACCGCTGTGGGTTATTTAATGCCAAAAAGATAGGGTTTTAAGATATTTTTTTAATGTTCAGTGATAGTCAAATTTTGATGAAATTTTTTTTTTTTTTTTTTTTTTTAGAAAACTGAAGATATCTTCTAGTTTTGTATTCCAAAATGTATTGCTCTAATAATTTTTTTCCCTTCAAAAATGTATATATTTCTATAAAAGTGTATTTTTATACTTTTATGGTGTTTTGACCCCAGTTTGGGGGTTAACTATTTGCCCATAGCTGAGACCCTAACAGTTGCTACCATTCTGGGTCAGGGTGGACATGAGAATAGCAGCAATTAAGAGGTGGTTCCATGCTCCTCACAACCCACCAATGAGAGGCCTTGCTGCCAGATGCAGTTTACCACCATACCCAGGACCAGAAAGCAATGGCAACCTACTGCAGGATAATCTTCTGCCCAGTCAGTCATGTCTCTTTCAAGACATGATCGCCCAAGTGTGTTTCACGTATGGCACTTAACTGATTGACTGAATATAATAGTTGGAAACATGATTAAGGCTTTTACTGGGAATAAAGTGAAGGATCAGTCTTATATTGTTATGAAGTAATAAGCTGATCCCCCACTAATTACTACTTAATAATATAGTACATCTCTTCCCACTCTAGCTATGAGTCAAATAACAGGACAGATTGGGTTCTATAGCCTTAGCTGGCAACCAGTCTACTGCAGAAAGCAATGGCAACCTACTGCGGGATAATCTTCTGCCCAGTCAGTCATGTCTCTTTCAAGACATGATCGCCCAAGCATGTATCACATATGGCACTTAACTGTCTGATACTGGTCTAATTTAATTATGACCAAAACTAGTTAACAATAATTATATAACAAAGATGTCAACTCACACATGTATGCACGAAAAATAGTGTTTGTCTTAATAAGAAATAATGTCAAGTTAAAAAAAAATATCACTATATATAGGGGGGTGCACAAGCATGTGCCAATTCAGGTATAAATAAGATATATTTGTTAAAACAATATAAATAAACAAAAGGATAAAAAGAGAACCTATCCAAACCTGTTTCATTTACCTGAGGAACTTTTTTTCAAGGTAAATGTTGAGATTTTATTTTGTAACTTGTATTTCTATGTGAAGAAAAAATATTGAGCTTGGAAATTTTTAATTTGAGAAAACTTTAAAACATTCTTAAAGCTTGCTGTGTAAGGAAAGGTAAACTATGAAGGATGCTAAATGATTTAACTTAATGCCTACTAAACAAAAGTGAATAAATGTTGTTGAATTTATTTTTTTATGTATTATTTAATTTCTATATTTTACTTAATTTATTTTTGTGTTTATTTATTTGAAATATCTCTAGGTCTTGATTTAACTATTTGCTTCCAATTTTAAAAATATATAGTTGGCTTGAGAAAAGAGCATTTTTTTTTAAGAAAGGCGGTATTGGAAAAAAGATCCAAGGTGTAAATTAACATTTTGGCAAGATATAATTATTGCACTTTTCTTTTTTTTTTTCTTTTTTTTTTTACCTCATTTCACCCAAAACAAGGCAGGACTAGTTCACTAGGGTATACAATGAGAGAAAAGACTGGGTAAAGGGCATTTATAGGAAAGGATAAAAGATGAATGGGATTCAAGAAGATAGAAGATGACAATTGATGTTGCATTTAAACTTTTGGTGGTTGTATCCATCAGGGTAACAAGTAAATGAAAAGGAGTTCCACAGGCGCAAAGAGCAAAAAAAGAAACTGTTTGAGTAGAATTGCCTGTTGCGTTTAACTATTTCAACAGTAAAAGGGTGGGACCTAGATGCCAAGATAGTAGCACGCTTAAATTCATTTTGGGTGCCCTGAAGCTTGAGCCCTTTCACAACCAGTAACAATTTATTCATACAGAAACGAATGGTAGATTAATGTATGTACAAGATGGATTTTGACAAGAAAAACTTTCTGGCCTATCACAGTGACCCAACCTTCCTAAGTTATGTGTACATTTGTGTTTGTGTGTTAAAGGGGAAGAAATATATTTCATTTTTATCTTTCCTATTGTCATCTGCAGTCGTTTGGTTTTGCATTAAACTAAAATCCTTTCATGATTTTAAAATGACAACTGTAAGGCGTTTTAGAAAAAGAAAGGATTTATTTCGACTTTGGATCTTTGCCCAAGCCGCAATGTTTTAAGGCCAGGGTAAAAAAAATAAATTATCCAAAAGTGTGCATCTGTGTCATGAACAGAAATTGCAGTGGAAACCACCTAACGCAATTATTATTTAGGTAACAATAAATAAATGATGTGCAATTAGTTGCAACGATTATCAGCAGATAAAGCGTTATCAGTGAGCAGAATTCAAATTCTGCATTATTCCATTCACTTCGGTATCACAGAAAAAGGCGTGAAGTTTCTGCCACCCACACCCAGCTACCAAGTAAATAGCAGGGTAGACTGGGTTTTCTAGCCTTGGGCAGTAGTGTAATGGAAGGACAATTCTGAACTCCAAACTGCTTTCGCTATTTTTTTCTCTGATAATCTTAATTGAATGGGAGTAGCTTGAACTCTGAGGGCATGGAATTCTATCAGTGACAGAATTTTTTTTTTAATATAAGATAAAAAAAAATTCACAAAGGCATCTTGTTGACATCCGACCTTTATCTCACTCTTGCAAGAAATGATGCTACAACTATTATGTCTCTCTTTAAATAAAATGTGGGAGGGAGTTCAGTCTGTATTGATTTCTCTTTTTTTTATTGAGAATTAGAAGGGGAAATAATTTTAATGCTATTTATCCAACGATGGATTAATTATTGGCTTGACAAAGGCTTACATGAAGAAAGATGGAGTTACTTATTCTGAATGATGGGCTGCAGCCAAATGGTCTTGATGGAGATCCGGTTCAGGTTAGCCGAACAAGAACAAAGGTGATCCTGCCAAAAAGGTTAACTGGAAGCTTGGTAATTGGGTCGACTGGCCTTAGGGTAAAGAAGCCTAGTTGTTCCCTTTAAGAATTTGTAGTAAACAGGATGGCATGACAAATTGGTTGACGTAGAAACTTGGAGTTTAAGACAGAGTAAATGAATGGGAATCCAGATCAATTCTAAAAAGGAGAGTTTGGTGGGTTGCTATCTTTTTTTAATCATTTCATTTCCAAGCAAGCCAATAATGCCCCTAAGATGCAAGGGGTTACTGAGCATGAAAAAGAATGAGAAGACATTAGGACAATAAAAGAACAGGCTTCAGAAAGACAAAAGATTTTGGTTCACGTTGAATTTAAATTTTTGAAAAACTTAGGTGATACAAGGATCTTCAAGAATTTAAATGCCATGAAATCAAGAAATGGTCAAAGTGTCACATAATTTTGCAAGAATTTAAATGCCATGAAATCAAGAAATGGTCAAAGTGTCACATAATTTTGCAAGAATTTAAATGCCATGAAATCAAGAAATGGTCAAAGTGTCACATAATTTTGCAAGAATTTAAATGCCATGAAATCAAGAAATGGTCAAAGTGTCACATAATTTTGCAACTAAAACAATTTGATACCATCTTTTTAATCATTGGAATTTTTTTTTTCTGTTTTTTTTTATACTCCAAGAACACAATGGAAATAAGTTTTTCTTCCCCAAAAATGCTATGGAAATGATTTTTCATGCTAGGAAATTACTTTTTGACTCCAGGAACATATTGCAAATAATTTTTTTTTCTTTTTTTTATGCTAAGAATGTATTGAAAAACATTTTGCTATATGCTTATAACTCGCTTATGTTATTTTCTTTGCACAGAGACAGACCATAAGAATCGTGCCAGTGTTGGAAGTCGAATATACCTGGAATAACGAAAAGTCTGATTTCTTTGTCTATGGCCGTGAAAAGAAAGTTCATGCCCCCAAGTATCCGCAGAAATGTTGCTGTGGTTGCACCATTCTGTGATAGCTCGTCTCGGTGCTTTTTATCATTTATCTGTTCAATAATTTGATTATTGACAACTGTTTACGGTCTTCATCCAAGCTCTACCTTATTTCTTCAATTGTTGGCAACTTTTTCCTCAAAACAACTTTGTAACTCTGTCATTTTAGATGTAAAAACTCATTTGATGAAATAGGGATTTTCATGTTTAGAATATAAATGCATTAAAGTGGCTGCGTCTGATTAAAGGTTGGCACGAGACTTGCAACTTCATTACTTAACATTTTATTTACTCCAATATTTTGACAGTTAGCCTCGACCAGCCTGTTAAGCAGCTCTCAACCAAACGTCATCCTTACATTTTCTCTATGATATGTGTGAGACTGCCCACTCCTCTGGGGTGGGTGTTTATATAACTTTGTGTATAAAAAAATCTTTACCATGCCTGTAAACTGAATAGTAGTGTGAGGTCATGTGCCTCCAACGCCTCCAGGTCAATACCTTGGGGAACCCATTTCCTTATAGCTGAGTATGAATTGTATGCAATGTCTATTCCCACATAACCCAGCATTAAATACAGAACAATAAACTCAGATTGTTATAATCATGGATTAATATTTACAGATTCAATGGTGGACCTACATTATTGACGGCCTTGAATCTTGAACAGATATGGGGGCCTCTTCACAATCAGCAACAGTGGATTCAAGGATCCAACTGCCAAAATGTAGTCTATAAATAGATTATGGCAAACTCAAGAAGCCCATACTGCTGGAAGTCTGGGTACTGCAGGACCCCAAGGAAATTTTGGAATTGGACCTATTAAAGGGGGATATTGAGGCCATATGAAATCGGTACCAGAGCATATTCTAAGGGCAAAATGAGCTACTTTAATCCATTGGCTTATCATTCTATCACTATAATGGCCTTATATTGATAACAAATACATAATAATCATCATCTTCATCATCATTTAACATGTGTTTCCATGCTAACATGAGTTGGATGGAGTTTTCTTGATGACTCCGTAATTAAACAACAGCGAGTTTTATAACTGTATGTCCTTACTAACACCAACCAGTTTTGGAGACTGGAACCTCAGTACTTTTATCAAGACACCAACTCTAGGAAGATTACCAATCAAACCATTTAACCTCAGTACTTTTATCAAGACACCAACTCTAGGAAGATTACCAATCAAACCATTTAACCTCAGTACTTTTATCAAGACACCAACTCTAGGAAGATTACCAATCAAACCATTTAACCTCAGTACTTTTATCAAGACACCAACTCTAGGAAGATTACCAATCAAGATTAAAGAATTTAGCCAATCCTATTTTACACAGAGTAGGTGTAGAGGTTTTTATTTCAGAGATTTCCTTCTCTTAGATAAGTTGCCATCCCAAACTGAAGACTCTTACCCAGCCTAACTTTTTCTTTTTCTCTTAAATGATAAAGAAAAAAAGATTTTGATGAAAAATTCATTCATTAAAAACAAAAGTTTTATTATATTACTTTTCTGTATTTTTCGTTTTTATTAAAACAAAAGATGTATTTTGGCTAAACATTGTGAATGTTATCGGTTGTTTTAATAAGAGAAGGAAGTTTTTTTTTATACTCTTTCATAAATCTTATAATACTACCTAAAATTGTCTTTTTGAATTTCTTAAGATAAGCCACTTAATGTGACTGTTATGATGGGCCTTGCTTGATTCCTGTTTTTAATTCATAAAATACAACATGCATTATTCAACACAATATCCGGTGCTAAACAGATGTACACAAAACAATAAAATAGTCACAATGACAGAGCTTACGACACAGAGAGGAGGGGTTTAGAATGCAATAGTTGCTGAAGTAATCAGTCTGAATATTACTCAAACATCACTCGAATATTACACGTCGAATGCTACTTTTCTTTACTTAAATAGACCATTTCAGGCCATGAGCCATTCCAACATCAAGAGTGCTGCAGAGGTGTCAGCCACTCTACAACAATTTATGTTGGTATAACTACATGTACACATGAACGAGGGATGCTGGGAATGTTAAATTTAAATTCTTTTTTTTTCTTTTTTTTTTTTTAATCAATTTCATTTAGCTTCTACAAAATTTTCCACCACTTTTGTTATTAGATATATGACACCTTGATAACAGAAGTTCCAGGAATGATGAAATGCTGTAAGAGCAAAAGTGCTAATTTACTTTAGATGACCGTGTGATCAAGGCACTCTCGAGACATAGTGAATTGTTTTCTACTTTGATCAGAGTAGCAGGCTTTATGTCGAAATTGTGGTCAGTCTTGTTAAGGACACATGGCCCAGTGGATAGACGTTAAGGTTGAAGCGTACAACAGCTGAAACATCGTACAAATGGCAACAAAGATGAGAACAATAGTCCGAATAATGTAAATACTACCTCATCTCAGAAATATAGACAAATAGAATGATCTATTATTAAACGTTGAACAAATGGCAACAAAGATGAGGACAATAGTCCGAATAATGTAAATACTGTAAATACTACCTCATCTCAGAAATATAGACAAATAGAATGATCTATTATTAAACGTCGTACAAATGGCAACAAAGATGAGGACAATAGTCCAAATAATGTAAAAACTGTAAATACTACCTCATCTCAAAAATATAGACAAATAGAATGATCTATTATTAAACGTCGAACAAATGGCAACAAAGATGAGGACAATAGTCCGAATAATGTAAATACTATCTCATACCCACGTCTATTGAACAGGTGAAGAGGCTCATCCCTTGTTTCCTGGTTAGGATGTGGTTTCCGGTTTTTCTCTTTTCCAATCTTTTCCTTCTCACGTAGCCCCCTGCGCATCAGTGGCAATTTCGCCTTGCTTGGGGTGATATGATTAAAAAAAAAAATCTCAGAAATATAGACCAATACTAGAGTTAATTATATATGTATTCATTATCTTTTTCTTTATGAGGCTGATTTGCCAGAAGCAGATTTTGTCTTTTGGATAAGAAGAGTCAGTTTTTTTCTATTAGATGCATTGTCTGTTTATCGTGTTCATTATTTGCTTCCGTTTAAGCCTCTCAATAGATATCTGGGTGTGTTTTTTTCATCATTCAATTTCATAAGTTAATAAATATTTCAGAATACATTGCAGAACTTTGAAAAGGTCAGTGTTGGGTGCTTCTAGGGTTCTACATACTGTCTACTCAATCCAGACATTCTGGTAGGATCTCAATTTCTCTGCTATGTCTGTCTTTTGATGGCTATTGTGTTTATGCAGCTCATTACCTGGTTAAATTTTAGAGTGAGTGAGTTTTGTATAATGGCATATCAACCTCTGTGGGTCATTTAACAACAAAAAAGTGAGGTTTTAAGGTATTGTTTTTTTTTTTTTTTTTTCAATGTTTGGTTATAGTGAGAAGGTTGATTTAGTCAGATTTTAACGAAAATTTTGTTTTTATTTTTCTTATTTTAGAAAACTGAAAACATATTCTACTTTTGTATTAAAAAATATTTTGCTGAGAATTTTTTCCTTCAAAAAAGTTTTGTGGTCATAATTTTTTCTTCAAAAATGTATATTTTTCTAGAAAAGTCTATTTTCATGTATATATAGGGTGGGGCCATAGGTCCTGCGTCAAAGAATTACGTGAAGTGATGGAATTGTGCATTAATACAAATGGCAAGCATTTTGAGCATTTGTGATTGTACCAGCACATACAACATGTTTCTCAGTTCATTAGTTAAGCTTGGTTTTAATAAAATAATGTTTATTATCATCAGAATTGTTTTAAATGCTTTGGTACATGACTTAAGACCCATGCTATATATTTCTATAAAAGTATTTTTATACTTTCATAGTGTTTTGACCCCACATTGGGGGTTAACTATTTGCCCATAGCTGGGACCCTAAGAGGTGCTATTACTCTGGGTCAGGGTGAACCTGGGAGCAACAGCAATTAAGAAGTGGTTCCATGCTCGTCACAACCTCCCAATCAGAGGCCTTGTTGTCGGATACAATTTATCGTCATGCCCAGGACCATTAAATTTTTGGATATGGCTTTATGTAGTTCCTCTTCAAATTCTTGGTTCTCAATAATATCACTACTGTCGTTTATCAACAAATGGGGAATTGTGTTTTTCTGTTACTGCAAAAAGGGTGAAAAATTGTTATTGGGCATAACACAGAGGCTGCTCAGCGTGGGACCAGTTGAAATTTCCTGCCACTTAGATGATTTCTTTTTTTTTTTTTTATCAAATATGGGAATTAGATTTTTTTTTTCTCATGTATGCGAGATCACTACACAACAAATGACATGTGAAGACAAAATTTCATTTTCAGTCTTAGAATTTTTAACATCTAAATCTAAACTTATTTATAAATTGTGTGTGTGTGTGTGTGTGTGTGTGTGTGTGTGTGTGTGTGTATCCGTTACCTATAGACTCCGAAACGGCTCAACCAATTTTCTTGAAAATTTACACAGTTGTACTATAAGCGTCTGCAAGTGTTCTTAGCTAGGTTTTGTGTCAAGGTACCCCTGATAAATACTGAAAATCGATAATCGAAAAAATCGGGTTATAGAAGGAGTGATCCAATTTTAATCAAATTTGATACACTCATAGACAAAGACACAAGAAACGGTATTCAGAAGTTTCAAGGTTGCAGTACTTACAATAATGCAGAAAATCGATTATATATATATATTAACAGACACACATACAAACATCTTGCCTTATATATATATATATATATAAGGCAAGATGTTTGTGTGTGCCTATTTATCTGCCTGTATGTTTGTGTTTTTTTCAACCCTTTTATTTTAGTTTTTGCTTCGGGTTTGGTTCTAAGTAGATATAATTATAGTTCTTAGTCTCAGCCATGATGTCATTTACTCGGAGGACTTATTTAGCCTTCAAAATACAGTTTACAACGAAAAAACTTATTTGATATCAATACCAGGAAATCAAAATTTGACTTACATCCATTCATTTTTCTTTCAGTCTACGGTTTCGCTTTAACTGGAAACAACTGTTGCTTTTTAGTCTTTCGTGCCAACGTCCAAGAAGTCTGAATTCCAGGACCATGAATTAGTTTTAAAGCTTTCATTACACTCGATCAATGCCGGGCTATACTGCTAGTTAATTGTATAAACGGTGGTCACAAAGTAATATATTGATTGTATTATGTATTGATTGTAATATGGAACTGATCCCCCATTTTATATCCAGCAATTTGACTTACGTCCATTCATTTTTCTTTCAGTCTGTGGTTTCGCTTTAACTGGAAACAACTGTTGCTTTTTAGTCTTTCGTGCCAACGTCCAAAAAGTCTGAATTCCAGGACCATAGATTAGTTTTAAAGCTTTCATTATACCCGAGCAACGCCGGGCTATACTGCTAGTTTCCAAATGAAAGAAAATTAATCCTTGTTAACCATTTGTAGTTTATCTTTAGGCCAGACATTTCTGGTTCATTCCTTGCGCATTTTCCACTGACTTTAAAAGGACACATTACATTGAATCAGTTGTGAGATCTTCTGCTAGGAAAATTGGTTCACTGTGTTAGACAATTTTTCTTGCAAGATTCTATCTTATAATTTGACAATTCACCGATATATTGAATATTGCAACATCTGATCTGGTTCTTTTAGTCACCTTAGCTGACTTCCTGTAACACTTTGTGTCTTAGTGGCTTTACTGCCTTGCATGGGGCTGAACTCCATGGATTTTTTCATTCATTAACCCAACGTATTGAGGGACAGGGTTAATCGAACATCAGTCAGTTAAGTGCCATACGTGATGCATGCTTGGGCAATCATGTCTTGAAAGAGACATGACTGACTGAGCAGAAGATTATCTCGCAGTAGGTTGCTATTGCTTTCTGCGGTAGACTGGTTGCCAGCCAAGGCTATAGAACCCAATCTGTCCTGTTATTTGACACATAACTGGAAGGAATAGATGGATTAATACCTTTCCCAAGGGTATTTGCGCATAAGTGAATGCAATGAATTCAGCTGGAATTCGAACTCGGCTCCCCAATTTCTCATTCCGAGCTGATATCTAATGCACCACAAAACAACATACCTGGTGTAAAACGCATTGCACTATTATGCGTGGTTGTTACCATGAACCAGAATTGTGAGATGGAGGTGGGTGGTAACCACAGCAGTGCAAAATGTGTTAACTGAAGAAAATGAATATCTTTGTGTTTTTGTATTTTTTGTCTTTTTATCTGTGTTTCTTACTAGTTTTATTGTAATATAGTTAAATGTTTGTGTTTTTAATAATCTATACATTGCCACTACAGGCTATTTTGCTAAATAACTATTTTATATTTCTGATAATTTATCCTGTGGAATAAGCCTGTCTAAAAATTTTGCTTGTATTGGCAAATACTATATATATATATATATATATATATATATATATTGTTTATTTTTAATTCTTATTATTTAATCATTTCACCCCAAGCAAGGCAGGACTGCCACTAGTGTGCAGGGGTTTGCAGTGAGAGAAAAGACTGGGTACAGGGGGTATGGAAGAAAGGATAAATGATGAATGGGATTCAAGAAGATAGAATGTGATTGACATTGCATTTGAATTTTTGGAGACTGTAGCTATCAGGGAAGGAAGTAAATGGAAGAGAGTTTCACAGGCAGGAAGTGTGAGAAAAGAAACTGTTGAAGTATAAGTGGTCGTTATGTTATTTCAAGGGTAAAAGGGTGGGACATAGATCCCAATCTAGTAGCCCACTTAAATTTATGTAGTCAGGCACCAGAGAAAAAATCTCGTCAGAGCAGCTGCCATGAAAATATTTGTAGAAAAGACAGAGGGAAGCCATGTCATGTTGGTGAGAAAGTGATTGCAGCCGAAATGCCAAGTCAAGACCAATTATATTGCAGAGCCTTCTTTGGATTTTGTCGAGAACATCAAGATAAATAGCAGGAGCACCCGACCAGATATGGCAGCAGTATAGGTTTATAAATATATAAGATGGATTTTGACAAGAAAAACTTTATGGCCCGACACAAAGACCCATCCTTCTGAGCAGTAGATGCGGCTATAGACCCGATATTGTTAAGGTGAAACATACCTCTTCCTCAGATAATGAACTCTCCCTCCTATATTAATAAGAGTCAACAGGAAGTTAACTCGAGAAGTTCTTGGGAAGTTCATAGTAGTTCTTAGAAGTCCTAGAAAGTTCTTTAGAGTTCTATTGGAGTTCAGTAGAACTACTAGGCAGTTGATATTAGTCAGCAGTTAGCTGGATACTAAGGAGTCAGCTTACAGTGGAAGATTACCAAGTTCCTAACATTTAGGGTGCGTTATGTCGATTAGCAACCAACATAACACGATTATAACTTTCCGTGCAAAAACTACTCCACAACAGACATTGGGCTTACGGCCATATCACGTTGAATACACTGGTTCTCGCTCGATCACTGAAGTTAAGCAACGTTGAGCCTGGTCAGTACTTAGATGGGTGACCGCTTGGGAATACCAGGTGCTGTAAGCATTTAGTGACAGATGTGTGTTGTGGTGCAGTGGATATCGCCTCGGAAAGAGAAATCGGTGAGCCGAGTTCGAATTCCAGTTGAATACTCTGCATTCACTTAAGCACTGGTACCCTTGGGAACGGTATTAATTTGTCCCTTCCCTCCAGTTATGGGTTAAATAACAAGTGTAAGACTTGGGGACCCTGCTCTTGAAAACAAATCCTAATGAATCTTGATATTCGAAAAAGAAAAATGGTGTAAAAATAAAATAACCTTACCCCAAAATCACTGGTTATGACCTTAAAATGATCCCATAAAGATTGATAGGTCGTTAAACCTCGAAACAAACAATCAGATATATTTGTTTCACTTCGGGTCGGTTGAAAAGTGAGGCCAAAGAGGTGCAGTTTGTTTCTCTCAAGGAGACTTGCATCAGCCATGATGGTTTTCTCCATCCCACTATGTTTAAATATGTTTAGATAAACGTCATTTTTAATTATTCTCTCATATTACCACTTCAAAGTTCTTGTAATATTAGTAATGTCTAATAAGAATTACGAGACGGTTTTTCATACATAAAATAATCGTTTACTAGCAAAACCCACGGTATTTCCACAGAAAGACAATTATGATTTCCTGGAAAGATTTTACTTTGTCATACTACAAATGATAGAAACGTCTTCAAACATAGAGGTATTGGATAATAAAATAACGATAACACAGAGTGTAATTTTATTAAAATATCTATAAAAGTAATGTCCATAGAAGCTATTTTACTGTAATCTTATATTAAGCGGCGTATGCACAGACCCTAACCAAAATACTGTACGCTATTTTGTAAGAGATTTTGAAAGAGAAAATATTTTGCTTTTTTTTTATTACTGAAAAATCATGGCTCCTGTGTCCATTGTAAACAGAAAAGACCAACTGAGTAATGGCCAAGGGTGTAGAGGCCAGAAATTTTGTTATTAGGTTGTGGTATACAACAACAAACCTACCTATGTTTACTATATTGTACAGTACACACGCATATATGCACACACAATTACTGCTATAACCACCAGCATAAGCTGCTACTGATACGGTAATGCTATAGGCTCTCTCCTACTCTCTCACTTTTTACTGCCCTTCCACTTGGTAATGGTGAGAGAAAGGCTGAAGAGAGTAGCGTTTAAAAAGATAGAGGGGAAGGAAAAGCTTCCATAGAGAGTAAGTGGCGTAACGAACGAAGGAATTGAGTAACTAACTAAAGAAGGAACAAGCAGAATTATTAGATGATTCACTTCTGGAGTCTCACAAGTTAATATTAGACAAATCGTGTAGTATGATGTCTTTTGTTAAACAATTGATTTCCTTGCAAGAGCGGGATTCTGTGGTGAGTAAGAATAACAGTAAGTTTCTTTTTTCCACTATTTTCAAATTTGCAAGCAAGTGTGAAAATCTATTTTTTGACCAATAAAAAAAAGATTGCAACCGTGATGAGGAAAATATCAACAAAAATTTTGCAAGCAAGTTTGATATTATTTATAAACTAATAAGAAATAACAAATTGAACTTTCACTGAACCGTGTCATGTTTCTTTCTGCCCAGGGTCCTGGGCATGACAGTAAACTGCATCCGGCAGCAAGGCCTCTGATTGGGAGATTGTGAGAAGGATGGAACCACCTCTTAATTGTTGTTGTTCCCAGGTCCACCCTGACCCAGAGTGGTAGCACCTGTTAGGGTCCCAGCTATGGGCAAATAATTAACCCCCCAAACTGGTGTCAAAACAATATGAAAGTATAAAAATAGACTTTTATAGAAAAATATACATTTTTGAAGAAAAAATTCTCAGCAAAACATTTTTGAATACAAAACTAGAAGATATTTTCAGTTTTCTAAAATAAAAAAGAATAAAAACAAAAAAATTTCGTTAAAATCTGACTAAATCAAACTTCTCACTATAACCAAACATTGAAAAAAACCCCTTAAAACCCCACCTTTTTGGCATTAAATAACCCACAGAGGTGTTGATATGCTGTTAAACAAAACTCAAACTCTTCCTGCCCAAAAATGAGCCGACCATGTGATCGAGTTGTCTACATATTTCACAGTTTTCAGTCAGAAAGAGAGAGAGAGAAGGAAGCTTAGAGCATTTAACACAGCATAATGTAACAGAAATTATCGACTGCCGATCTAACACAACTGTCTCTGTGACCCATATTTGCACTCCTTCACCTTTTCGCGTGTTGTTTTCTCTCTTACTTTCTCTTCGCCTTCTTGCCATACACAAAAGAAAGAGAGGAATAAGTTATTGCTAATACTTTGTTGATACACACAGCAAAAATATGGACTTATTCCTTTTTGTACAAATCACATTTTGCTGAACAAATGAACTCTTAATTATTTAAAATCTTTACTACAACTTCTCTGAGAACATTTCATATAAACAATTTGATGTTATGCTTTTCGATAAATAAATTTTCATTTATTAATACAAACAAGACACTTTTATCTTTCCAAACTTCTAATAATCCTAAAATGTGGGTAATTCAGTCATGTTTGGCACAAGGCCAAGTTTTTTAAACATGATCGAGATCCCTATAGTTGATCTCCTCATGCATTGAGTTTTATATCAAATATTGTCATCTTGTTGTGTATGTACATTTTAGGTTCAGCAAGGTTCATTTGTTTAAACTGGTGCATCTACCAACTAAACTTTGGGTCTCAATTCAGCATTTGGTTTAGTTTGAGGTTAACTTTCTAAATCAGCCCTCAAAGCACCCACGTCTGTTGGCATTCTGACTACCACTTTATTATGCCGTTCAATTTGACATCTGATAATCAGTCAGTTACACAGAGTTTAATGATTTACAGAAATAAATTCGATCACAATTTCTTTAGGCTTAAAAAATGCCATACTTATAAAAAGAGAAAACAATATCCAATGCTTCCAAAATATTAATTCATGTCCTGCTTTTTTCCCAAGCTCACCTTATAGAAACAATACTTTCTCAGGCCAACAAACACAACAAAATATAAAAAGAATCCAAAGAAAACGTTTAATTTCCATCATTTGAACATCCCATTATATGACATTACGCTGCACATGAAAGAATTCTCTTCAAATATGAACTCTGACGTTTTTTAAATGATTAATAATTTCCGTTAATCTTATGAAAAAATTGTGAGCGTTCTTTTCTAGTTACCAACAATGTTTTGTTTATAGATACATTATTTAAAATAAAATTCATTTCATCGTTTTGCCTTGATAGAGTCCATCACAGGACAAAATGCATAGGTGAGAAAAATATAGTTTTTCCTCTTGTCTTCTTTATTTGACCATATTGTTCTTAATCTCAGATAATAACTGATTATGTTTTTATTTATATATATTCATATATATATATATATATATATATATATATATATATATATATATGAAGATGGCTCATGTAAGC
Organism: Ascarosepion bandense; assembly: GCA_037127315.1. Classification (NCBI taxonomy): domain Eukaryota; kingdom Metazoa; phylum Mollusca; class Cephalopoda; order Sepiida; family Sepiidae; genus Ascarosepion; species Ascarosepion bandense. The sequence goes on from JBBBDQ010001420.1 coordinate 1,628,947, forward strand.
CAAAAGCTTAGAACCAACTTAATAAAGAATTATCCAAATGTTGGAGAAATTTTGTCTTTATTTTCAACTGAAATTAAAGCCAAAATACGATGTTTAGAACAGCTCATAATAAAACATAATAGACATTCATTGTTTCTTTTATATATATATATATATTTCATTTTTAAAAGAGTTATTTCGCTACCATGGTTTCTACCATGAGTGGTGTCTTCAGGCGATTTTTAATAACTAAGAATAATAAGTTATTAAAAGTCGCCTGAAGACACCACTCATGGTAGAAACCAAGGTCGCAAAATAACTCGTTTAAAAATGAAAAATATTCAAAAGTTCTACAATATAATTGTATAGAACACTTTTTAATACAAATGTGTACTGGTCTAACCCTATTAGGACCAAAAACTAAGTATTAAACAATCTATATATATATATATATATATATATATATATATATATATATATATATATATTTTAATCATATCACCCCGAGCAAGGCGGTAACGCCACTGATGTGTAGGGGGCTACGTAAGAGTGAAAAGATTGGAAAAGAGAAAGCCGGAAACCACATCCTAAACAGGAAACAAGGGATGAACCTCTTCACCCGTTCAATAGACGTGGGTGGAGTGTGAACCGGGCGATAATATATGTGTGTGTGTTTAATTGTGATAATGTTTAGTGTCAAGGTTGTTGTTTTCTCAGTGGTTTTACTGATAAAATGTATTTTGGCAAGCAGGATTTTTATGGTAAAGGGCACAATATCAAAGTGGAGATAGTATTGATAAATACAAAGAGTTTGTCTCTTTAATTGAGCAGATTCCTGTCGACTTTAAAATTTTGTGAGGATACTCTTAAGATGTTCTCACTCATCAGGGCTACTAAATAGTTAAATAGTCCTGACGAGTGAGAATATCATAAGGGTGTTCTGACGAAGCTTCAAAGTCAGTTTAAAACTGCTTTTATATATATATATATATATATATATATATATATATATATATTACAAAGAATTTGTTTCTTTAACTGATTATCACATATGTAGCACATTAAATGGCGTGATAATGTTGTGGTTGTGTGTTTGAATTTGCATTTTAGAGGAGTATTCACTTAAAGTTTTAAAATTGTCTAATATATTTACCAATCTTATATAAATAAGACTGTTAAATATATTCTGGCATAAAAATTATATAAATAAAAAAAATCTGTATTTATTGGTTCAGAACGTCCGACAAGAATAGACGATATTTGTTGTCTCCTATCATATGTGAGTATCTATCTCACACAAAAATAAAAATAATCCGTAAAAATAAGAAACAGGAAAATTTCGTTGGAAACAAAGACATGAAGCAACATAAATGTGGCTCTGCAGAAGGATGCTGAGAATACAGATGCTTAATTTTTAAGAAACAAGTTTTAAGGAAAATTGAAACAAAAAATGCATACTTAAAACCAGAATGTTGAAATAAGAAGGTAAGAGGGCTTGGAGAATTTGACACTCACAGGGCATATTGAAAGCATGAGAAACAGGGAAACCGCGAGTTTTTTTGTTTTATTTTATTTTATTTTATTTTATTTTATTTTATTTTTTTTTTGCTACAACTTACACGCCTGAAGATGATCTTGGAAGGAGATTGAAAGCACTTGGAAACATTAATAAATGGATAATAAAATCAACAGTAAAAGTTACCGCACATTTCTTACATCTTTCAATTATAATACATGAAAGACTATCCAAGATTAAAAACGGATTTTATTAAAAATAAGCAGACATAATTTTTGCAATTTATTTAATCACACATACACACGCATATATATATATATATATATATATATATATATATATATATATATATAGCAGTAAAAGAGGTACTGGTTAGACTAGTAGACGGTTATTTTAAAAAGAGCTTAATGCACAATCAAAAGAACTGCATATGCAAAGCCAACTATATATATATATTGTCTATGTGTATTAAATGGGAAAATGCGCGCATGAAAAGTAATATTCTTAAGATTATATTAAACATAGAAAAGTAAAGGACAAGATAAGTAAAGTAAGAAATTTCTTATTTTTTACTTCACTAGAATATCTTGTCCTTTACTTTTCCAGGTTTAATAAATTGTCCTGTTCTTTTCCAGGTTTAATATAATCTTAAGAATATTACTTTTCATGCGCGCATTTTTCCATGTAATCCATGATTTTTCCAGACATTGCTATTAATGTAATATAAATTTAATGCTGAAAACCGCATTCAAAAATATTAAAAAGAAAAAAAATTATATGCAATTGATTAAAAAACCAATGAATTGATTATTTATAATTAATTCTGATAATCGATTCTGATAAAATGAAAAGTGATAAGCAAAGTTTGACAAAAATGATAAAAGATATCAGAATTTAGGATAAAAGGGTCTTGTTTGTATTAATAAGTGTAAATTTATTTAATTTCAGTTTTGTTGCTTTAAAATAACATTTATGTTTGAAAGTTCTGCATAAAGTTTTCTTTTGAATGGGTGTTTAAAAGTTCGGTTTTCTTGATGTCTTTATGAGTGTGTACTATCGTAGTAGGCGAACCAATTCGTCCTGAGTGCGAATGAAAGTGGAAATGTTTTTGTTGCTCTTTCTTTGAGGAGAATCAATTAGTGCAATGTGAAAGAGAGAGTGAGAGAGTGTGAAAAAGCCGGTTACCTGGACTTGGTGTCAGTCAGACGACTAGTAGCTCCCTGTGATGCTCTTTTTTTGTTGACCGTACATGAAAAAGAAAGAAAATCAATGAATTCATCGAGAAAGAAAGTAAGAAAATTCAGGTCGCCTGTAGACAACCTGTGGCTCTCTGAAGAGAAAAAGAAAAATCACGCGCATATAAAAAAAAAATCACGCGCAATTATACGTTTGTGGAGAATAGAAATGGATCTGTGATTCTCTGCAAGAGAAAAGGAAAAAAAACATGCGTATTTATGTGATTGTGAAAAATAGGATCGGATCAATTTTGAAGATTATTTTTCCTTGCTCCTGATTGGCCATTAAATAAGAGGTATCTATTTTGTTTTCACAGATGTCAGCACACTGTAAAATTTAGTGAACCAACTGTCTTATGAAAGGAGCTTTTTATCGGTGAATGTATAAATGTATATGCATCTTTTATTGGCTCCTGGAAATGTATAGGTGTGTGTAAGCTCGGATTTTCTGTGCAATCAAATCTTACGAAATCCGACAAGCTCTCCAATCGTTTTCGATGTATGAGTTTTCAAAAATTTAATTACTAGAACTGAAGTTAGACTACCTGCACAATATGTTGGTGTATTTTTTTATTATCATTAACAATAAAAATTTAAATTTAAAAATTTAAATACCTGGGAAGTGTTCTAAGAGAAGACAGAAAGTGCGACACAGAGATCCGAAGGCGAATTGGCATGGTGAAGGAAGCATTCATGAAGTTGAGTAAAGTATTAAGAAACAGAACAGTTTCGCTGGAAACAAAGAAGAGTAGTGGTTTGCGATGTGATGTCGGTTCTTCACTCTGGCAATGAATGCGGGACAATATCATCAAAGATGAAGGAAAAACTTGAAGCAACTGAAATGTGGTTCTACAGAAGGATGCTGCGAATATCATGGATCGAGCATGTTAGCAATGATGAGGCTTTGGAAAGGATGGAGACGAAAAGCAAATTAATACTGAGCATCAGGAGGAGACAGATAAAGTTCCTGGAACATGCAATGAGGAAGGAGGGCTTGGGGAATCTGATACTACCAGGCTAGATAGATCGAAAAAGAAACAGAGGAAAGCAGCGGATAACATATTTGAAGGGCCTCGACAGGTGGATGACAGAACAGGGGTTGCGTGGGGTAACAGGAGTGCTAACAGCCACCAGTGATAGGGTGCGTGAAAAGCCATGATCGCCTACGTCCTGAATGGACAAGGCACATAGAAGAAGAACAATGACAACGCTTCATGAAGGAAGAGAGTGATATGCATCATCATTTTGGGGAGGGGCAATGTAATTTTGTGAGGAAACGTTAAGTATGAGGTTAAAAGTTTAAATTTTTTGTTAAGGGTTCCACGAAAACAAGTGAGATAAGCTAATGCACTTTTGACATTTTATTTAATTTCCTGTACGTCGAGCAAAAACAGTTAAAGAGTAAATTTCTGTTTGGTTTCGGTTCCACCGCTCGCTTCACTCGTAGGTTTCTTCCAGACAAAAATACACAGAGTCTTAACTCAATGCTCTCTCTCTCTCAGTTGCGCACGTCACCAGGGTCACAACAACAGTATTTACCAACCTTCCCACGCAAGGTTAGATGTGACACAAGGTCATTTTATAGTGGGTCTTCCCGGCTATATAGGGTCACAACAACACTGGCAGCTATTATCTCAGACCCTTTTTATGGACAAAAATCCATTGCCGACGCACCAATCATCGCCGTCGGTCTCATTCTCACTCAGCATAAAATGACAGGTCGAAGAATATTCCATTGACGCATCTGACGAGATGACGAACTCTCTGGCGTGGGTTTACGCACGCATTCATCACAACACAGCTACCCGACAAGCAAAACACGTTGGACGCTTTGGCTCTGGTAAGTGTGAATGTTTATCGTCACAATCAGTCAGTTAAGTGCCATACGCATTCTCTCAGCTTCCAGACAAAAATAAACGGAGTCGTAACTCAATACGAATCTCTATACCAGTGCACGTCACCACGGTCCCAACGGCACTGACAGCCAATGTCTCAGACCAAAACCATTTCCGACACACCAATCATCGCCGCCGGCCTCGCTCTCACTCAGTCTCCGTCTCGTGCCAATTAGCATTAAATGACAGAGCTCGAAGAATATACTTTTCTTGGACCAAACTTGCGAGAGGAGAGGACCCAGCTGACGAAACGACGAACTGTCTAGCGCGGGTTTACTCACTCATCCATCACAACACAGCAACCCGACAAGCAAAACACCTTGGACGCTTTGGCTCTGGTAAGTGTGAATGTTTATCGTCACAAACAGAAATCACCCCCCTCTCGATTGAAAATGAAATCCTTGTGTGTTTATCTAAAGTTCGACATCGAATTACGTATTTTTGTAGCAAAAAAGACAGGCACAGGTTTCACATTAGAGAAGCATGTTTCACTTTATCAAAATGGCTCTGGAAATAACCTTTTTTACTCCATTCATTGGTTCACAGAACATTTTGTCTTGATTTACCTGATGTCTTTTCAACATTGTCAGTCAAAGGATAAAATAATAATAAACTGATGCTGCAATTATCCGTCCACTTCCTGCAATAGGATTATTAAAAAAAAATAGCATTATCGAAAAATTTGACAAAAAAGTATTAATTTTCTCTTAAACCTAGTTATTCAAAAATATATACTTTGATATCTACCACGTGAACTACAATGAAAATAAAATGAGAAAAATATGGTTACATATAATTTTGTTTTTGCACAGGGGTTTCTTGAGACATGTAATTTATTTTAAGGGTATAGGATCAGTCAGTTAAGTGCCATAAGTGATACACGCTTGGGCGATCATGTCTCGAAAGAGACATGACTGACTGGGCAGAAGATTATCCCACAGTAGTTTGCCATTGCTTTCTGCGGTAGACTGGTTGCCGACCAAGGCTATAGAACCCAATCTGTCCTGCTATTTAACCCATAAGTGGAAGGAAGAGACGGATTAATACCTTTCCCAAGGGTATTTGGGCATAAGTGAATACAATGAGTTCAACTGGAATTCGAACTCGGCTCCCCGGTTTCTCGTTCCGAGCCGATATCCACTGTACCACAACGATACAAATCCTATATCATCCAACAGTTAACTAAAACACACAAAGTAAAATTGCACACCCGGAAAATCGGATCCAAATGACTAAAAATATTACAAAATTATCCATTAAAAAATAATAAAATATATAGTCAAACAGTACATTATAATTTCCACTGGCCTTAATCGTTTGGAAAATATCTACCTTCCAGCAGGAATCGAACCTGCATACTCCCAACATCGGGAAGATGTCGTCTTAAGATCAGTCGTGTCTTTACCAATCGACCCATGAAAGATTTCATGGTAAACAAAGTTCAATTTAACTTTTGTATAGTCATTCTCCAGATTTTATCGAACGATTAATATCCGCTCAGATTGTATCGAAATATAAACAAACTCAATCGAAGACAATATTACAAAATGATCCATTAAAAAATAATAATGTTAAACAAATAAAAATTCATATATGGAGTGGGGAGTTGCAAAACATCTAAATCTTAGGAAACTGGAATTAACTTATTCTGCATGCTATCGATAAGATTGAGAGAAAGCTTGGCGAGTTTAGCACCCACATGACACTGGATACAAGGTAAGGCAGGAGAAACAGCAAATAACCTACTTGACAAGTTTGAGTAAATAGATGACAAAATAAATAAAAAAATATGAATAATAAATGGTTAGAGTTCACTTAGAGCAACAAATGACGGAACGTTGTGGAGAGTCATAACCACCAGCGTCCTGGATTATTATGGCATAAACAAAAAGATTTAATAAGATTAGCTTAGTTTGACACACGGTCAGTAATTTGAATCCCCTCGTGAGGATCGAAATCACTAAACAAAAGTAATGCTTTACTAGATTATAAATGTATACAGTTTAAGTTACTTGAGCATAGGGTCAAAAAAGGTCACCCCTGTGAGACTCGAACCAACTATCCAAGTGAATGGCCTCGTCAAAATAAATTACTGGCTATCTCTCTATGCGAAGTATTCAACGAAAATGTGTGTGTGTCTCTGATATCAGCTTCTTCTCGTGATAAGGTTAAACATCTTCGTCCATAAAAGAGTTACAAACCTCTGATAAGACTTCAGCCTCGTTTCCGTTTCATTTCTTCTCGCATTACTTTATTTTTTTATCGTCTGCCTCTTCCAATATCCACTTCTACTTTCATTTGAGAGAATCTATTTCCTTTCCTGATCCAATTTTCTATTTCGACATGAAACTTTTCTCTCTCCTTCCGTCTTTCACAAACGCATACACATTCAGACACAGAAAGCAATATCTCTCCTGTCATTCTCATATAAATACACAAAAAAATATGTAAAAAAAGAAAAGAAACTTTCGATAATAATACTTCTTATTACAATAGCGTTTATTTTTCCGTAGTATTTAACGACCTTGAATCAAATCATAGTCCAAAAAAATGGCTCAAAATTCGAAAAAACGAAGGACGTCGCGTTCACAAATTACACTTTCCAAAATTCAGGTCTTCTGGCACCGCTTCATGCGTTGTTTCAAAATGTCTGTCAGCTTTGTCTTCTCGCACATCGGCCTGACCGGAAGCGTGGTAGCCTACAGTATCCTTGGCGGTTGGATATTTATGGGCCTTGAAGCTCCCCACGAACGAGAACTCAGGGATGAGATAGCCAAAATCAGAGGCCATTACGTCAGACTCATAGTAAACGCTTCCGAGATGCCTTGTGACAGCGATAAATGCCTTACGAACGTCACCTACAAATACATCACCGAATTTGAGAAAGAAATCGTCCAATTTATTGACGACACCGGTTGGAATGGTCTTGGTGACGAAAAGGAACTTCAGTGGTCTTACACAGGTGCCCTTCTTTACTCTGTGACGGTGATTACTACCATAGGTGAGATTGTTTTTTTATTTTTTTATTTCTTGATCCCACATTTCTTTCTTTCTTTCTTTCTTTCTTTCTTTCTTTCTTTATTGTTCCATCCTTTCTTTCTTGTCCCCTCCACTCTTTCTTTCTTGCTTTCTTTCTTTTTTCTTTCTTTCTTTTCCTGCCTTTCTTTCTTGTTCCTTTAATTTTGTTCCTTTCATTCTTTTTTTATCTTTCTTTCTTTCTTTCTTTCTTTCTTTCTTTCTTTCTTTATTTATTTATTTATTTATTTATTTCTTATCCCTCCTTTCTTTCTTTCTTTCTTTCTTTCTTTCTTTCTTATCCCTCCTTTCTTTCTTTCTTTCTTTCTTTCTTATCCCTCCCTTTCCTTTCTTTCTTTCTTTCTTTCTTTCTTTCTTATCCCTTCTTTCTTTCTTTCTTTCTTATCCCTCCTTTCTTTCTTAACTGTTCCTCCCTCCTTTCTTTCCTTTTTTCTTTCTATTTTTGAGTTCTTAAATAATCTGCCGAACAAATGCATTTACCGTTATCTCTAACTTTTATCTGCTAATATTCTTAAGAATTAATTTGTACATGCGTTTCTCTTCATGTTTGGAATAACTGTGTCTAAAGAATAGACCAAATGTCGACAAACTACAACCCCAATCCTCATTCTCTTTGTATTCCAAGGGAAATAGGGAAATTCTGCCGGTGTATACATACCATCTACTCTTGGACGAATCATCCTCATTTCCATCGTATTCCACTGGTAAAGAGTGAAATTCTACCCGTTTAGACATTTTTAGCTAAGACCTACCATATCATGTAGACCGGGATGAATAATTCTTTTCCCGATCGTGTTCCATTGTTGAAAGGAAAAATTCTGCTAGTTTTGAAATTATAGCTAAGATCCACCATACCATGTACACCGGTTCGAATCATCCTCATTTCTTTCGTATTCCATTAGTAATATGCAATTCTATTGTAGCGGATAAGAAATTAATTAAAATCAACCTTCTTCACTTTTACAAAAATTCACAATGACGTGTGAAATCCTGGTTTTCCCAAATAGAAAAAGAATTGACCATCTGATTAAAGAAAAAGTCGAAACTAGATTTCGCAAGTAGGTGCTAAAATGATTTTTGACGAATGGCAGCGACTTGCAAGATCAAAAAGGACTTCGCGAGTAAGTGCGAAAAATCTAGATTAAAATAAAAGGACTTCATCAACGTCAGTCGAGTCAGTCAGATGGAAGCAGCGAGAAAGACAAATCTAAAAATATAACTTCAACATCAAGCTGACCGGGACATTTGTCCTCTTTCTCTTTCTCCTTATCTCTTTCAACAATTACTACTACGGCCATTTTGTTCGAACTCTTGATACCCTTAACTTTCTCATTGAACATTAATTTCTACGAATTCTTGTTGTTCTTTCCTTTTAATAAATTAGTATTTTAACATACAAAAAAATGTATATTTTATTATTCCGCTCTTCTACATTAATCTCCATATTCCGACTGATGACCAACCTGCTGATGATGATGATTCCGCATAAAACTTGTAAGCTGTGAAGAGTTCGGTTATGTCTGGCACAAGGCCGAACCAAGAAACATTAACCATCTCCCTACGCTGCACTATCAATTTAGATATTTATAGCTTAGACCCATCAAACCATGTACACCAGTACGAATCTTCCTCATTCTCTCTGTATTCCATTGTCAAAGGGCGAAATTCTACCCGTTTAGACATTATAGCTTAGACCCATCATAACATGTACACCAGTACGAATCTTCCTCATTCTCTCTGTATTCCATCGTCAAAGGGCGAAATTCTACCCGTTTAGACATTATAGCTTAGACCCATCATAACATGTACACCAGTACGAATCTTCCTCATTCTCTCTGTATTCCATCGTCAAAGGGCGAAATTCTACCCGTTTAGACATTATAGCTTAGACCCATCATAACATGTACACCAGTACGAATCTTCCTCATTCTCTCTGTATTCCATCGTCAAAGGGCGAAATTCTACCCGTTTAGACATTATAGCTTAGACCCATCAAACCATGTACACCAGTACGAATCTTCCTCATTCTCTCTGTATTCCATCGTCAAAGGGCGAAATTCTACCCGTTTAGACATTATAGCTTAGACCCATCAAACCATGTACACCAGTACGAATCTTCCTCATTCTCTCTGTATTCCATCGTCAAAGGGCGAAATTCTACCCGTTTAGACATTATAGCTTAGACCCATCAAACCATGTACACCAGTACGAATCTTCCTCATTCTCTCTGTATTCCATCGTCAAAGGGCGAAATTCTACCCGTTTAGACATTATAGCTTAGACCCATCAAACCATATACACCAGTACCGAATCCTTCCCTGCATTCTCTCTGTATTCCATCGTCAAGGCGAAATTCTACCCGTTTAGACATTATGGCCTTAGACCCATCATAACATGTACACCAGTACGAATCTTCTCATTCTCTCTCTGTATTCCATCGTCAAAGGGCGAAATTCTACCCGTTTAGACATTGGCTTAGACCCATCATAACATGTACACCAGTACGAATCTTCCTCATTCTCTCTGTATTCCATCGTCAAAGGAGGCGATTCTACCCGTTTAGTGTTAAAGCCTTGCTTAGCAAACCATGTACTACCAGTACGAATCTTCCTCATTCTCTCTGTATTCCATCGTCAAAGGCGAAATTCTACCCGTTTAGACATTATAGCTTAGACCCATCTTAACATCACACCAGTACAGATACGTTCTATAGCATTCCATCGTCGAAAATTCTACCCGTTGGGTATTGTGGAACCCATCATAACATGTACACCAGTACGAATCTTCCATTCTCTCTGTATTCCATCGTCGGGCGAAATTCTACCCGTTTAGACATTGTAAGCTGCGTTAATATTAACATACTGAGTACGAATCTTCCTCATTCTCTCTGTATTCCATCGTCAGGAGCGGTACGTTTAGACATTATAGCTTAGACCCATCTGCCTTAATACCTGGTAGAATCTTCCTCATTCTCTCTGTATTCCATCGTCAAAGGTGAGGTCACCCGTTACTTTATAGCTTAGACCCATCAAACCATGTACGCCAGTACGAATCTTCCTCATTCTCTCTGTATTCCATCGTCAAAGGGCGAAATTCGTTTAGACATTAGCTTAGACCCATCAAACCATGTACACCAGTGAATCTTCCTCATTCTCTCTGTATTCCATCGTCAAGGGGCGAAATTCTACCCGTTTGAACATTGTGGAGCCATCATAACATGTACACCAGTACAGAGTAACTTCCTCATTCTCTCCTTCCATCGTCAAGGAGCGAAATTCTGCGTTTAGACATTATAACCAGAGCCATCAAACCATGTACACCAGTACAGTCTTCCTCATTCTCTCTGTATTCCATCGTCAAAGTGAAATTCTACCCGTTTGGAGCATTTATAGCTTAGATAAATACTTGCTGTACCAGTACAGATCTTCCTCATTCTCTCTGTATTCCATCGTCAAGGAGCGAAATTCTGCCCGTTTAGTGTTATAGCTTAGACCCATCAAACCATGTGCACACCAGTACAGATCTTCCTCCTCTGTATTCCATCGTCAAGGGAGCAAATTCTACCCGTTAGACATTACCCCCTTTATAGCTTAGACCCATCATAACATAACACCAGTACGAATCTTCCTCATTCTCTGTATTCCATCGTCTGAGCGAAATTCTACCCGTTTAGACATTTATATAGCTTAGACCCATCTTAACATGTACACCAGTACAGATGTACTCATTCTCTGTATTCCATCGTCAAGGGCGAAATTCTACCCGTTTAGACATTATAGCTTAGACCCATCATAACATGTACACCAGTACGAATCTTCCTCATTCTCTCTGTATTCCATCGTCAAGGGCGAAATTCTGCGTTTAGACATTATGGCTTAGACCCATCAAACCATGTACACCAGTACAGATGTCCTCATTCTCTGTATTCCCATCGTCAAAGGGCAAATTCTACCCGTTTGAATATGGCTTAGATTACATCTTAACATATGTACCAGTACTTCCTCATTCTCATTCCATCGTCAAGGAGGGCGAAATTCTACCCGTTTAGACATTATAGCTTAGACCCATCCAAACCATGTACACCGAGTACGAATCTTCCTCATTCTCTCTGTATTCCATCGTCAGTGAAATTCTGTTCCAGACATTATAGCTTAGACCCATCTCTTAACATGTGACCGCACCGAGCGCGAATCTTCCTCATTCTCACCATTCCATCGTCAAAGGGGCGATTCTACCGTTTAGACATTATTCTTAGACCCATCATAACCTGTACACCAGTACGAATCTCATTCTCTTAGTTCCATCGTCGGGGCGAATTCTGCCGTTTAGACATTATAGCTTAGATTACATCATAACATACAATGGCACACCGGTACCAAAATCTTCTCATTCTCTGTATTCCATCGTCGGAGGCAGAAATTCTACGTTTAGACATTATAAACTTAGACCATCTTGAAAAGCCTTACATGGTACGAATCTTCTCATTCTCTGTATTCCATCGTCAAGAGGCGAAATTCTACCGTTTAGACATTATGGCTTAGACCCATCAAACCATGTGTACACCAGTACGAATCTTCCTCATTCTACTCAACATTCCATCGTCAAGGAGCGAAATTCTACCGTTTAGACATTGTTCGCAAGCTTAGACCCATCAAACCATGTACACCAGATGCTTCCTCATTCTCTCTGTATTCCATCGTCAAGGGGCGAAATTCTACCCGTTTAGACATTTTGTTATGGCTTAGACCCATCATAACATGTACCAGTACGGAAATCTTCCTCATTCTCTCTGTATTCCATCGTCAAAGGGCGAAATTCACCCGTTTAGACATTTATGGCTTAGACCCATCATAACATGTACACCAGTACAGATGTTTCCTCATTCTCTCTGTATTCCATCGTCAAATGGCGAAATTCTACCCGTTTAGACATTATAGCTTAGACCCATCATAACATGTACACCAGTACGAATCTTCCTCATTCTCTGTATTCCATCGTCAAAGCGCGAAATTTCTACCCGTTTAGACATTATAGCTTAGACCCATCATAACATGTACACCAGTACGAATCTTCCTCATTTCTCTGTAGACCATCGTCATGGGCGAACAACGTTTAGGACATTATAGCTTAGACCATCATAACATGTACACCAGTACGAATCTTCCTCATTCTCTCTGTATTCCATCGTCAAAGGGCGAAATCTCTACCCGTTTAGACATTATAGCCTAGACTCATCATAACATGTACCAGTACGAATCTTCCCTCATTCTCTCTGTATTCCATCGTCAAGTTGGTTAAATTCTACCGTTTATTTATAGCTAATCATCATAACATGCATACCAGTACGAATCTTCCTCATTCTCTCTGTATTCCATCGTCAAAAGTAAAATTCACCTGTTTGTGACATATTATAGTTGACCCATCAAACCACACCAGTACGAATTTCTCATTTTGACCATCGTCATGTTTAAATCACCTCCTGTTTAGAGACAGAAGTTCTGACTCATCAAATCATACCGAAAATGAATCTCCTCATCTTCATATTCATCTACAACAACGCACTGTTTAGAAGGTATTATAGCTTAATCTTATCAAACCATAATCATACGAATCTTCTCATTCTCTGTATTCCATCGTCATACAAAATTCTACCCAATAGACATTATAGCTTAGACCCATCATAACATGTACACCAGTACGAATCTTCCTCATTCTCTCTGTATTCCATCGTCAAAGGGCGAAATTCTACCCGTTTAATATCATAGCTTAGACCCATCAAACCATGTACACCAGTACGAATCTTCCTCATTCTCTCTGTATTCATCGTCAAAGGGCGAAATTCTACCCGTTTAGACATAGCTAGACCATCAACCAAGGCACCAGTACGAATCTTCCTCATTCTCTCTGTATTCCATCGTCAAAGGGCGAAATTCTACCCGTTTAGACATTATAGCTTAGACCCATCAAACCATGTACAATGCAGTACGAATCTTCCTCATTCTCTCTGTATTCCCCATCGTCAAAGGGCGAAATTCTACCCGTTTAGACATTATAGCCAGGACTCCATCAAACCATGTACACCAGTACGAATCTTCTCATTCTCTCTGTATTCCATCGTCAAAGGGCGAAATCTACCCGTTTAGACATTACAGCTTTAGACCCATCAAACCATGTACACCAGTACGAATCTTCCTCATTCTCTTCGTATTCCATCGTCAAAGGGCGAAATTCTACCCGTTTAGACATTATAGCTTAGACCCATCATAACATGTACACCAGTACGAATCTTCCTCATTCTCTTCTGTATTCCATTGTCAAAGGGCGAAATTCTACCCGTTTAGGACATTATAGCTTAGACCCATCAAACCATGTACACCAGTACGAATCTTCCTCTATTCTTCAGCTCCATCGCTGCAGGCGAAATTCTACCCGTTTAGACATTATAGCTTAGACCCATCAAACCATGTACACCAGTACGAATCTTCCTCATTCTCTCTGTATTCATATCGTCCAAGGGGCGAAATTCTACCTGTTTAGACATTATAGCTTAGACCCATCATAACATGTACACCAGTACGAATCTCCTCATTCTCTTGCCCCATCGTCAAAGGGCGAAATTCTACCCGTTTAGACATTAGCCAGGACCTATCATAACATGTACACCAGTGAATCTTCCTCATTCTCTGGCCCATCGTCAAAGGGCGAAATTCTACCCGTTTAGACATTATAGCTTAGACCCATCATAACATGTACACCAGTACGAATCTTCTCATTCTCTCTGGTGGCCCCATCGTCAAAGGGCGAAATTCTACCCGTTTAGACATTATAGCTTAGACCCATCAAACCATGTACACCGAGACGAATAATCTTCATTAACTTCGTATTCTATTGGTAAATAGGGAAATTCTGTCATTTGTTGCTAAGACCCACTATACCTTGTACACCTAAATAATGACTGAGACTTTCAAAATATCCGGATATCTATCGGTCAGTGTTTGTACAGCACGTTCTTTTTTATTTATTTATTTTACTTACAGACAAAAGTTTACATCAGTATTTGTGCATAATACTCTCTGTTCTCCAAAGTTTTACCGCCTAAATGTTACGGATGCGTTTTATACACGAAAACTATTAACTTTTACAGCCATTTGCGTTGACCGAAAACAGTTTATGAAACTGCATGACCGAAACCAGTTTATATCTATGATCCAAACTGTTGCGCAACAAAATTTTATATCTCTGACCAAACGCTGTATCCATAGAGATCTATCTTAACTGAATCTGATATATCGACCACTCGTCCTTGCCTTGAATATTGCTACCACATCTGCTCTGGTGATCTTGCTATATATTTAAATATTTTTTTATAAAATCCAAAGAGGAATCTGCAATGTTATTGATCCTCACCTGACACCTCGGCTTCAGTCATTTTCCTACCGCCGTAATGTAGTTTCCCTGTGCCTTTTTGACAAATAATTTCATGCTAACTGTTTTGATGAAGTTTTCTCTGTGGTACGTAGACTTCATTAATTTAAGCGCAGTACTAGATTGGTAGCTAGGTCTCATCATTTTAAAGATGAAAATCCTAGAAGTTCTGTGCTGGCAGTTTTTTCTCTCGCACTTCTCACTTGTGGAACGCTCTTCTGGCTTTTTGTTTCCCAGTCAAGTATGATGTTCAAAAATTTAAATCCAATGTCAGTCGTTATCTTTTGTCTTCTTAATTCATGTTTTTGTATTGTCCTTTCTCCTTATTTTCTCATATTCTCTAACGCTAGTAAAGTCTTGCGTCTTAGTGGCTTTATTGCCTAACTTTGAGTGAAATGATCTTAAGCACAGTTTAGTCAATTTCACTGCTGTTCGCGTCAAATATAAATGTCAATGTTTCGCTTCTTTTATATGTCACTCACGGACGCTGTAATAATGCCCACTTCTCTTTTACTCAACTACAGATAAATACTCTCCTTTTTTTTTAGAGTAAAATTACTGGCAGCAAACTACCTGCATACAGACAGGTCACGAATTCAGCAGATATACAAAGATAGAAAGGGGCGTAAGACAAGGATGTGTATTTTCACCGGATCTATTCAACTCGTACAGCGAGACTATTTTGAGGACTGTAGATATTATGTCAAGAGTTGTCCTCGGAGGCCACAATTTGAACAACCTAAGGTACACAGATAATACAGTGCTGATAGCAGACACAGAAAGGAAACTACAAGACCTCCTACAGAAGGTAGCTGAAGAGAGTGATAAGAAAGGACTACAAATAAACTGCAAGAAAACCGAATGCATGGTCATCAGCAAAAAGAGCAACCCAAAATGCCAAATACCGGTGGGGGAATCAAGCAGGCACAAAAATTTAAATACCAGGGAAGTGTTCTAACAGAAGACGGAAAGTGCGACACAGAGATCTGAAGGCGAATTGGCATGGCGAAGGATGCGTTTCAGAAGCAGAGTAGAGTATTAAGAGACAGGAAAATGTCGTTAGGAACTAAAAAGAGAGTACTGGATTGCTATGTGATGTCAGTTGTTCAATATGGCAGTGAATGTTGGACAATATCAACAAAGAAACACTTGAAGCAACTGAAATGTGGTTCTACTGAAGGATGCTGCGGATATCATGGACTGAGCATGTGAGCAATGAGGTTTTGGAAAGGATGGAAATGAAAAGGAAATTAATACTGAACATCAGGAAAAGACAACTAGAGTTCCTGGGACATGCAATGAGGAAGGAGGGCTTGGAGAACCTGATACTAACAGGCCAGAAAAAGGGAAAAAGAGACAGGGAAAAGCAACGAATAACATATTTGAAGGACCTGAGCAGGTGGATGACAGAATGGGGGTTGCGTGGTGTAACAAGAGAAAGCGTGCTAAGAACCACCACTGATAGGGTGAGTGGAAAGCCATGATCGCCTACGTCCTGAAAGGAAAAGACACAAAGAAGAAGAAGAAGGTTCACACTTTACAAAATCCGGGGATCACTCGCAGTAGAGGGTTACGTTAAGAGACTGTTTATACAGACAGGCGGGTTAGATAATGGTCACCCCGAGCCTTGAACAGGTTAAGATTGTAGTGATCGGGAAAACATCTTCTTGGCAGAAGATGTTCGTGTGGAACTTACTTTTTGCCGATGGAATTCGGAGGAAATGTGGGTGGTTTGCTGACATGTAATTTGCATGGCGTGTCATTGCCGTGCAGGTTTGAATTCATGAGACCAGGGATTGTAGTTCGTCCGAGCACTTTCCATGGAAGTAGTGACAGAGCAGCTGGAAGTTATCCACATCCCGCCTGTGAGTGGAGAATAATTTGCACCCACAAGGGCTTGGACACGCTTTAGGACTCTATCTAGATTGGAGAGTGGGGTCTCATCCCTGAAATTTTGGTATACAAAATTGTTTCTCCGAGTGTGGACTTATTTTCGCAATAAGCCTGTTGCATTTTTATGTGAACATATAGCATGGTGTAGAAGGAAAGTAATTTAAACTCACCTGAAGCGAGCTGAATGTGTCACTCTCCTCATGCCAATGACATTTCCACCGAGCCTCTCTACGGTATATGATTTCATTGAATTTCTTTTAATGTGTTCCTCTCAAATTTATATTTAAATTAATTTGGGGTCATCAGGAGAGAATGTGCACAGTTTCGGGGCCTTCAGGAGTGAATGTGCACCGTTTCAGGGTTTTCAGGAGAAAATGTGCAACGTTTCGGGTCCTTCAGGAGAGAATCTGCACCGCTTCAGGTTTAAATTTTCTCTTTCAAAATAATGTAAAATTTTTAGTCGAATTGGATTCAATCGAAATGAATTAACTGCTGCAAATTCTGCGTATTATACACGAGAAATTTTTATTTATTATTATTTCCCTAGAATTTCAAAGGCCAAAGTTAAGAGTGTGGATTATACATGAATAATTATGATTGTGCTTAACTTTGTCTGGCACAAGGTTACATTAATGGATCCAATACAGTTGACAGAATTTATTATAGTGAAATCTACAAATATTCTATAGTAAAGTATCTTTTCGTATTTTTAATCATTGTTCACCAGCAAGGCTATAGAGCCACTAAGACGCAAGGTTTTAGTGAGAGAATATGAAAAAAGAAAAAATACTATTATTATATGGTTAGTTGTTTTTGTTTAGCGGCATATCAACCTCTATGGTTTATTCAATACTGAAACCTAAATATTTTTATTTTATTTTGGGGGATTATAATGGTTTAGGGATATTAGTTTTACTAATTAACCTATAGCTGGGGGTAGAAGAGGTAGATTCATACCTTTCCCAAGGGTATTTGCGCATAATTAAATATAACGAACCTCGACTAGAACTAAAACTCGGTTCTCTGATTAACAATTCCGAGCCGTTATCCATTACACCACCCAGACATATAAGTTTACAGCACCTAGTATTCCTAAGGGGCTACCCATATGAGTACTGACCAGGCTCGACGTTGCTTGACTTCAGTGATCGTACGGAAATCGGTGTTTCAACGTGAGAGCAGAAAAGGGAAAGAACAGACATTAAGAAGACAAAAGGTAATGATTGGCATAGCATTTACTAAGCTTACCTACGATGGCATAGGGCTATCAGTCTGAGAGCACTCAAGAAAGATCGAAACTCACTCCAGTAGTAATAGTGCGCGATGTTGCTGCTAATTGCTCCACAGCGACGTATCGTATTTATTTCCGTCAGTTAAGTGCGATACGTGATAACACGCTTTGGGTGATCATGTCTCGAAATAGACATGATTAACTGGACAGAAGATTATCCCGCAGTAGGTTGCCATTACTTTCTGCAATAGACTAGTCGCCAGCCAAGGCTATAGAACCCAATCTGTCCTGTTATTTAGCCCATAACTGGAGGGAATTAATACCTTTCCCAAGGGTATTTCAGCATAAGTGAATTCAAGGAATTCAACTGGAATTTATTTAAGGCACCCAAATTGACACTGGTGTCAGTCAGTCAGTCAGTCAGTCAGTCAAGTGTCATACGTGATACATGTTTTGGGCGATCATGTCTTGATAGAGACATGACTGACTGGGCAGAAGATTATCCCGCAGTAGGTTACCATTGCTTTCTGCCGTAGACTGGTCGCCAACCAAGTCTATAGAACCCAATCTGTTTTATTATTTGACCCATAACTGAGGGAAGAGACGGATTAATACTTTTCCCAAGGGTATTTGTGCGTAAGTGAATGCAATGAATTCAACTGGAATTCGAACTTGGTTTCCCGATTTATTGTTCCGAGTCGATATCCACTGCACCCCAACGACACTGGTGTAGGTTATTTAAATGGTACATAAAGAATTGCAAACTTTATACGAAGCCTCAGTGTAATTTCTCAATGTACTATTTTTAAGCCACACACACGCGCGCGTGCACGCGCACATTGATGCTATCAGCCCATACATCAAGATGTTCAGTTGAAGATATATTCCACATGTTGCAGCTGCTATCTCCAGCGATAAGACAAAAAAAAGGAAGAAAATTCTGAGTGGAACAGGCCTTAGACTGAACATTTCTTTACGCATATCAATTGACTTGAAATAACCAAAGGATTGTTCGGCTTCTAAAGAATAAAGAAACCCGACTTTGTTCGAATATCTTAAGTGAAACCTACTCACGACTAGGAATTATTTGGCTTACGGCCATATCACATTAAAACACCGGTTCTCGTATGAGCCTCGAAGTTAAGCAATGTCGAGTCTGGGCAGTACCGAGATGGGTGACCGCTTGGGGATTGCAGGTGCTGAAAGCATGGATGTGTGGGTGGCATAATGGATAATGTCTTAGGGTTGGAAATCGAAGAGACGAGTTCGAATTCCAGTCGCGTTCGTTATATTCACTTCCGAAAATGTATGAAACCCTGTCCCCCCAGCTATGGATTAATTAGTTGAACTTGTCATTATTATTTTTAAAAAATTGTTGCAATCTAAATTTTTTTCTGGCCTTAAATAATCTGAAAATGGTCGAGAAGTCGTAAAAAACAAATTAATCATCAAAATTATTTTCAAAATATAAAATTGTTTAATCTAAAAACTGAAGACAACTTAAGACTATAATGTCAATTAGGTGGAAACAATCAATTAGATGTAAACCATCTTTTAGATGTAAACAATCAATTAGGTGTAAACAATTAGATGTAAACAATGTTTAGGTGCAAAAAATTGTATGCAAACAATTGATAAGGTATAAGTAATTAGGTGTAAAAATCAGTTAAATGTAAACAATAAATTAGGTGTAAATAATGTTCTGAGTGCAAACAGACAATTAGGTGTAAATAATGTTCTGAGTGCAAACAGACAATTAGGTGTAAATAATGTTCTGAGTGTAAACAGACAATTAGGTGTAAATAATGTTCTGAGTGCAAACAGACAATTAGGTGTAAATAATGTTCTGAGTGCAAACAATCAATTAGGTGTAAATAATGTTCTGAGTGCAAACAATCAATTAGGTGTAAATAATGTTCTGAGTGCAAACAGACAATTAGGTGTAAATAATGTTCTGAGTGCAAACAATCAATTAGGTGTAAATAATGTTCTGAGTGCAAACAATCAATTAGGTGTAAATAATGTTCTGAGTGCAAACAATCAATTAGGTGTAAATAATGTTCTGAGTGTAAACAATCAATTAGGTGTAAATAATGTTCTGAGTGCAAACAATCAATTAGGTGTAAATAATGTTCTGAGTGTAAACAATCAATTAGGTGTAAATAATGTTCTGAGTGCAAACAATCAATTAGGTGTAAATAATGTTCTGAGTGCAAACAATCAATTAGGTGTAAATAATGTTCCGAGTGCAAACAGACAATTAGGTGTAAATAATGTTCTGAGTGTAAACAGACAATTAGGTGTAAATAATTAATTAGAGGTAAACAGTAAATTAGATGTAGACAACAAATTAGGTTTAAGCAATCAAAAAAGAAAAGTTAAAACTTGTTTACACCTAATTTATTTTATTTTACTATTGTCCTCATCTTTGTTGTTGTTATCAGTATCGGTGCATGAATTTGGTTCAATCTCTGGGGTCAGTAAGTGTGTACTTGCACTCGGTGGAAACAGGAGGGCGTGTGATGAATACGGAATTAAAAGTAACTATTCTGTTCACTTTTACAAAAATTCACAATCCTGTGTGAAATCTGAATTTTGACAAATAGGAAAAAAAGAATTGTCTTCGTACTGAAGGAAAAAGACGAAGCCAAATTACGCGATCCTGTGTTAATTATTTTCTAATCAATGAAAGGGAACGATTTACAAAACTGAGTGAAGTTAACAAGCCTGTGTGAAAGACTTCATTGAAATATATATATATATATATATATATATATATATATATATATATATATATATATATATAATAAATTATGTTTTAGAACATGTACATAATTTCTTCTATATATGTCCTCTTCTCTACAATCATATGGCTGTTTCAGTGTTTGGGACCCAAACACCTCATCGGGAGAAATAAAGGTTTGGAATCATTCTCTGTTTATATTTGGTTCGTTGTTGTCGTGGGGGTTGGTTGGGGTTATTGGTAATTAAATTAATGTGTTTCTTGTTTTGACCGTTCGACCCTCAAAGAATCTGGTGCAACAATTTCGCACTTACACACCAGATTCTTTGAGGGTCGAACGGTCAAAACAAGAAACACATTAATTTAATTACCAATAACCCCAACCAACCCCCACGACAACAACGAACCAAATATAAACAGAGAATGATTCCAAACCTTTATTTCTCCTGATGATGTGTTTGAATCCAAACACTGAAACAAACATATGATTGTAGAGAAGAGGACATATATAGAAGAAATTATGTACATGTTCTGAAACATAATTTATAATAAATATTCATTGCTTTATACACCATATCTCGAGCACTGTTTTAAATTAATGTTTTGGATGGAAAAAAATTTTCTTTTTTCTCTCTTCTTTCTTTACTCACTCGGATATATATATATATATATATATATATATATATATATATATATATATACTACCGGCCATGATTATTAGACAACCACAGTGTTTTAAAAAAATTATGTATTTCGGAGTATTTTTTTAGTATTTATTGCCAAGTGAATAATTGTAAATGAAAATAGAATGGTTCTTTTGTTAATATTGCACAAGAAGTGTGCATCAAATGAATTTATAAATATTTAATAATTACCTATATTGCAGTTTCATCAATGAAAAAATATGAAAAAAATTTAGGGTGATTCGCACGAATTCATCTTTGCTTCCTTGCCTTGTAAAATTTTGCAAAGTAATAATAACAAAAGAATCATTCTATTTTCATTTGGCAATAAATACTAAAAACAGTATGAAATACATCATGTCTTTTCAAAAAAACGGGAGTGGCTTCATAATTATGGCCGTTAGAGTATATATATATATATATATATATATATATATAGAGAGAGAGAGAGAGAGAGAGAGAAAGAAAGAGAGAGAGAGAAAGAGACAATGAAATCAGTCAGATGGAAGCAGAGATCAGATAAGACACCACCACAATGTAAGGGAGACATTTCAAGTTCTCTTATATTCTTTGAATGATATAGTATTTTTGTTGTGTGGAGGCTAAGGTAGGACAGTCTATTAGAAAATAATAGAATTAAATGCTTTTATATATGTTCTTTTGTACGGTGTTTGTTTAGCCTTGACGTTAGAATTTATCCATTTCTCATGCAGACAATTATCGACCCCTCTCTCTTCTTAAGTTGAACGTGACATTTCGGCTGGTTTGGTTAAGTCTGGCACAAGGCTTATGTCAAAGGTTCTAACAAGGCAGGCAGTCATGTACTATCAGGCAACGAGTTCGTCTCTCGTCTCAACGTATGCAGTCGCTGCCATTGACCGCTTTCATTAATTTGCATTTATTGATATCCAAATAAAACCTGTGTCGGGCAATGATACGGATGACAATTCAGTGACTCTCCTATCTTTTTAGCTTTTTGTTGTCTAGCTCCTGTAAATTAATGACATTTCCAAATCGGGTGATCCCCCACTTTTTCTAAATGCTATCATTGTTAACTACCTGATGAGACATTGTGCTTTCAATGTCGAAACAATATGTACAATTTTGTAGTAGTTTGTACATGTTCTAACATAATCATTAATAATATATATATATATATATATATATATATATATATATATATATATATGTGTGTGTGTGTGTGTGTGTGTGTGTTTTAGTCATCCACGTACAAGCCTGTTTCGCTGTATCACAGCTCATCAGTGTGGCTAGGCATGTCCACTTGTTTCTGGCCGGGATCGAAACTCAACCGATTTGGTGTCAGTCGGAGTCGCTACCCACCTAAGCCATAGGCGCATGGAATCAGAGAAGGGAAATTTTAACGTGTTGTATATAAGCAGTGTATACACACGCCAGTCACCGAAAGAACTCAATTCATTTATGAAAAGTCACGCGCATATATATACATATATATATATATATATATATAAATATATATATACATGCGTGACTCTTCATAAATGAATTGATATATATATATAACTGTAACTTTGTCGTTGACGACGTCTCGAAGACGAAAATATTGATTAGACTAAACTATCACCCGGTTCACACTCCACCCACGTCTATTGAACAGGTGTAGAGGCTCATCCCTTGTTCCCTGTTTAGGATGTGGTTTCCGG
Source organism: Ascarosepion bandense (assembly GCA_037127315.1). NCBI lineage: Eukaryota > Metazoa > Mollusca > Cephalopoda > Sepiida > Sepiidae > Ascarosepion > Ascarosepion bandense. The sequence continues at coordinate 1,652,265 of JBBBDQ010001420.1, forward strand.
CTTTCTCTCTTCTAATCTTTTCACTCTTACGTAGCCCCCGGCACATCAGTGGCGTTACCGCCTTGCTCGGCGTGACATGATTAAAATATATATATATATATATATATATATATATATATATATATATGCGTGACTCTTCAGAAATGAATCGAGTTCTCTCGGTGACTGGCGTGTATATACACTGCTTATATACCACACGTTAAAATTTCCCTTCTCTGATTCCATGCGTCGATGACTTAGGGAGTAGCGACTCCGACTGACACCAAATTGGTCGAGTTTCTATCTCGGCCAGAAGCAAGTGGGTGCGTCTAGCCACACTGATGAGCTGTGATACAGCGAAACAGGCTTGTGCGTGGATGACTAATATATATATATATATATATATATATATATATATATATATATATAATCAACGGTCTTTATTATAGTAGGATAAAAATAAATTATTTTTTATTAAGATGGATTACAGTAAATATCGTTCCGTTCAATACCACATATTTGCTTAGGGGTTGCCTGACTTTATGTGGAGTATCTGTTCTCAAATACTCATTTTCTGTCCGCCGACCGGGTTTGGCAGCAATGACCAGTTAAGTCCAGCTTTGTACCCAGTTACCGCATAAGTGGGGACTGGGTAATATTTGACCAATGGCCTGAGCGTACGCGCTCAGGTTCCCCACGTTAAAAACCTTGTGTCACAACTCGCTCCAGTGGGGGGGGGGGGGTAAATCCCGACTTTATGTGTTTAATTCATTCAACTTTTTAGCAAGAAAAATTTCAAGTTGATGTTAAAAATTACCACAAAACATTGTTGATTTACTTAAAACGGAACAATCTAGCATGATATTTTTATAATTTGTATTTAGCTGCATTGAATTTATTTTCAATTTTTCTACTTGAATTGTTCACCTATAGTGCATAGGATCCATTATGCTACATAATTAGGCTAAAATAAAATTTGTATTTTATATGAATATTTAGTCAATTAAGTGCCATACGTGATACACGATTGGACGATCATGTCTCTTTCGAGACATGACTGACTGGGCAGAAGACTTTCCCGCAGTATGTTGCTATTACTTTCTGTGATAGACTGGCTTCCAACTAAAGCTACAGAACCCAATCTGTCCTCCTATTTAATCCATACCTGGAGGGAGAATAGACGAATTCATACCTTTCTTAAGGGTATTTGCGGGTAAGTTAATGTAACAATTCAACTGGAAAAGGCAACCTAAAGAGAATTCCGAACTGAGCCCTTTATTTAATTTACAGGAATAGACTACTCTCTTGGTGAAATCTCGTCTAGTTCTTATTTTTAGTACTGCTCAGTTATTGCTCCGTTTCCATGGAATCTGATTCTACATTGCCCATCTGCTCATATTGACGCGATGGGAGGCAATACGAAATGGAGGCCTCAGAACCGTGATACGGACACGTTCAAGGTCGAACTAGAATTCTCCCTGATCCCAATCATATCTATTAATATAGATCAGCACCTGGATAGATCCTATTTCCGGTTTTGATGCCACTTGATCCCCCAAAAACACACTTACTCCACATTCCCCTTCAGTTACGGTGAATGCCACTTAAAGTTGGTTGGTTGGTTGGTTGGTTGGTTGGTTGGTTGGTTGGTTGGTTGGTTGGTTTTGTTTTTATGGCATATCAACCTCGGCGGGTCATTTATTGCCAACTAAATTTTATTTATTTATTGCTGGTAATACCTTTTTCTTTCAACAATTTATTGTTGTTTTTTATATAAGTTTTGTGTCTAGTAATACTTTTTTCTTTTAGAGTATCAAGATTCATTGGGATTTGTTTTTAAGGGCAGGGTCTCCAAGTCCTACCCTTGTTATTTAACCCATAAATGGAGGGAAGGGACGGATTAATACCTTTCCCAGGGGTACCAGTGCTTAAGTGAATGCAGGGTATTCAACTGGAATTCGAACTCGGCGCACTGATTTCTCTTTCCGAGCCGATATCCACTGCATTACAACGCACATCCGTCACTAAACGCTTACAGCACCTGGGTCACTTAAAGGATCAAATTTCAAAAGAAGCCATCTGCTGGTATATCAAACAGAAACACTTGCGATCAAGTTAAAAGAAAACACCCCTTTCCTTTTTTGTGTGGGTGTCCATAGTATCACATAGATAAAGGGTTCACTTCGCAATTTCTTGCAGGTTTACTAAAATCGACATGTGTCTGCATATATATAGTGTAAAGAATATTAGAGGACTAGATAACCACAGTTGTGTTTTTCTTCTTCTTATTTCATTAACCTAACGATGTTTTCTAATCATTTCAGTCCAAACAAGACAATAAAGCCGCTAAACTGCAGTGGGGTAACTGATTCTGAAAGAATATAAGGAGCTAAAACAATTAAAGAACAAGAATTAAGAAGTCAGATGATAACGATTGACATTGCATTCAAATATTCGAAAAGAAAATTGTCTGGAATGCAAGAAGCAGAAAGGGAGTTCCACAACCGAGAACCTGCATTGATATTGGCAATTATGGCTCTCCACAACTTCCTCTCCTTTGCGTCTATTAATAAATGTTGTCTTTTTGTAATCTTTTTCCGTTTTCTGATTTACACAAGCTCGTCAAGTAAGTTATGCATTGTTTTCCTCTACTCCTCTTGCCTTCAATCTGTCCTATGAGTATCAGATTTTCCAATCCGTCTTTCCTCATTATGTGTCCTAGAAATGTCCAGCAAACATTGCTGCAGAGGAGTCAAAAGTGTATACAATAATAGCGGTGTCAAGGGAACAACCGTCCTTTTGACACACCATTTTTTTTATAATTTAGTAAATAACATCACCGTGGGAGTCAAAAGTGTACATAGTAATAGCGGTGTCAAGGGAATAACAGTCATTTTGACACTATTTTTCCACCCTAAGTTTTCCGTGTGAAATAGTATAGTGCCAAATTTTGTGCTGGGTGTGGCAGGTGGGTCGTAATTTGGAGAAACCTTGTCTAAATGATTATCAGGGGTTTAATTACTTGTTTATTTTATTTTTCAGGATACGGTCATATAGCGCCCAAAACCGACTGGGGTCGTATTGTGACCATCATCTACGCCATCTTCGGCATTCCACTGACCCTGCTCTGTTTACGCACCATCGGCTCTCTCATGGCAGGGACATTCAAATTCATTTACTACCACATCTGTTACCGGCTGTATTTACAGTGGCAGCTGCTTAGGCGCTTCGTCATAGTCAAACAACGCGAACAACGCCTACGAATGCAGCAGGCTCGGCTGGCTCTCGAGGAACTGATCGAGAAAGGAAATGAAATGTGGAGGTCAACCGAAATGTTGCTCACGAAAAGAGGTGAGGAAGAAAACAGGGACGAAGAACTGTTGTCCACTTACAAAGCGAATAAAGCATTGCAGAGGAAGGAAATCGCTCGAGACCGCGTCGGTGCCCGTCGTCTGAAATCGCAACGAAAAAAACGGAAGGGCAAGCAACTCGACATGAATTCTAGTAAGAAAGTCACAAGTAGCGACAAAGCAATGTCCGTTGCCTATGAAGGCGAAGTCGAGAGAGCCTCCGATATCGAAGAGGGGGATTTTAAACAAATCTCTCAAATGGAAAGTGTGGCAGATCCAGCAAGAATCAGCACAGATCGAAGGTTGTCGAATAAAGAAATACGCAGCCGTGTACCTCAAATCCGGGTACCTATTTCGGTAACCCTTCTGATTATTGCCGGTTATGTGTTTCTTGGTGCCGTTCTTTTCTCTCTGTGGGAAAAAAACTGGGACTACCTCATTAGTTCTTATTTCTGTTTCGTCACCCTGAGTACGATCGGCTTTGGGGACTTCGTTCCGGGATCAGATGTGGAGTCATGGTCAAGTGCAGAGAAGCAGGCCATCTGTACTCTGTACCTGCTTTTTGGGATGGCCATGATTGCCATGTGCTTTAATTTAATGCAACAAGAAGTGATTCTTAAATTTACTGACCTTGGTCGAAGAATGGGTCTCATTGAGGAAAAACAGGTGTCAAGTTTGGACGAAGCCTGCACAGAATAAACAACACTGTTCTAATTGGATTTGAGGACATACAAGACCTCACCCCAGTTTACATTATGTATTAGGGGTGTATTATTCAAAACTAACATTTTTTCTAGGGGTCATGGCCTCTTTTACAATGCACTTTAGACAATCATAATTGTCTACTTCTGAGCTTCATTTCAAGGAACAAGTCTTTACACTTTAAAGCACTTTAACTAGTTTTGTGCTATTGAACAGTAGATGGAAAGTTTTGCATATGTCATAAAACAGTATGGAGTTTTGCATATGCCGTAAAATGATATTGAAAGAATTGTATATGCTGTAAAACGGGATGGTAAGAATTGCATATCCTGCAAGATTTGCATATATCATAAACTGGTAGGGAGAGATGTGTATATGCTGTAAAATGGCACAGTGGGATTTGCATATGTCAGAAATGGTAGGGAGAGATTTGTATATGCTGTAAAATAACATGAAGAGATTTGCATATGCTCTAAAACATTCTGGAGAGATTTGCATATGCCATAAAATGGTATGAGTTAATAAAAGAAACAGTAAAATATGTATTTTTTTGATTTGACATATCCTTTTAGGACAAAGGTGATCATGGTTACCACAACTTCCTATTTCGTGTGGTCCTTGGCAATTTTCTTCCTTTGCTCTCCCTGTTCTGCCATCCATTCACACAAGTTAGTCTCAAGGAAGTGTGTCGCCGCTTTCCCCTATTTCTCTTGCCATCAATATGCCCCGTGAAGTTTTTTTCTAAGCCCTCTTTCCGGTGCTAAGTGAAAAATATATACGCTACTCGGTGTCGCTAATATGTTAAACTTTAAGCATTTTTTGAGATGGGAGAAACAATTTTAATTGGATGTTGATAAGATGTTTATGGCCCCAAATCATTTATTGTTGGGGAATGAAGCTATTGATTTTATTATTAATAGAAGCCATTCTGTGGGTGCTGTGGGGCCATAAAACAAATTGAGAATTTTTTCTTCAAACGTCCTTTGTAAACATATTTTGTAAACATCTGTAAAAATACGTATATAAAATGAGATTTGTCGTAGCCATATGGATTTTTCGAGACTCATTCATGCAATTGAAAATTCCTTGAATGTTAAAAATGCAAATTTGACTTTATTTTTTATCCAAAATATACAGAAGAAAACATTTTATCAGATTTTTGTAGATTTTCATGATTTTGAATTTTCACTGCATGTATTGAAAAAATACATTTATAACATTGATAAATTACTTTTAATTATATTAAAAAAGGGTTTCATCAATGATTTCAATTCTCCGCCATAAACTAAACAATAAAAGTACCAATTGGCGGAGGAGGACAATTCTTGCATCTCCAAATTAAGTCAACAGTTGAATAAAAAGGACAAGATAAACATTTAAATAAAGCGAAAAACAAATGAATGCAAACCATTTTATTTTTAGATGTTCAATTCAGAATCATTACAGAACAAAGATGATATCTTGAAAAAAAAACACACACTAATCAGAGGGACATTTCACACGTTGAGAACAAATATTAAAAAGTTCAGATGATACAAACATAATTTTACCGTAAATCGTTCATGTGTTGAAATACTAGAAATATAAATATAGTTACTAAAGAGAAGTTGAAAATAAAAAATGCACACAATAATAAAATAGAACAGTTAAAATAATGAGAATAAATGATTTGGGGCCATAAACATCTTATTAAATTTGTTTCTCCCCTCTCGAAAAATGCTTACTGTAAATAAACATAAGTTTGACATATTAGCGACACCGAGTAGCCTATAAATATTTCTGCGTTTGGACCTTTTTGATTTTGGACCTTTTGACTTGTAACCCTCCTCCTGCCTCATTATGTGTTAAATGGGTTTCAGCTGTCGTTTCTTGATTCTGTCATCCATTCAAACAAGCTCATCAGTTAAGTGTTCCGCTGCCTTTTTCTATTTTTCTTGCCCTCAATATGCTCCGTGAGTGTTAAGTTTGCCAAGCCCTCATTCCTCATTACGAGTCGAAGGAATTTCACTTGTTTTTCCTGATTTTGGGTAGAACTGTTCTTTCTATTGACGTTTTCGTTAAAACATTTTGCTTCACTTTTTGTAATCATTTCACCCCAAACAAAGTGATAATGTCACTAAGATGCAAGGGGCAACTGGGAGTGAAAGAGAATGAAAAGAATTTAGAAGAAACCTGAAACGCAATCCTAAACAATGAACAAGTAATAAAGCTTTAGTTCTGTTCAAAATACTAAGGAGGAGTGGAAACCGGGTCATAGGTGAATCTATCTCCTCCTATTGAGAAAAAATAAATGGTAAATAACATTTCCGAGTTTAGGCGGAGACGTTAGAAGTATAAAGTTGAAATAGGCTTTGGAAGGAAACAGAAACAGAATGTTAAACAAGAAACAAGATTTCTACTTCTATTCAATAGACGGGGAGGAGATTGAACCGAAAGATGGGAGAACCTATTAAGGTAATAAATAAATAAATATATGAAATAATACATGGCGTCCATAAAGTTCGTGTGCACGTTAAAAAATTTATAACTTTGTATTTGTGATAGAAATAATCTGTAAAAAATCTTATAAAGTTTAATGTACTTAGTTTTAAGTGTTCATTCTTTACCACAAAATTTGCAACAATTTTTAGATAAGTAAAAATTCACTCGACAGGAACGGCGAAGCCCGAACCGTTGCATTGGATATATCTAAGGCGTTCGACAGAGTTTGGCAGTGTTCGAAGTGTTCGAAGCCATTATCAACGCCGAGGTGGTTCAACATCTCACAGCACACAGGCTCCTCTCGGACAAGCAGTATGGTTTCCGCTTCACCAGGTCTACTGCTGATATGCTAATGACCATCACCGAGTACATATATCAGGCACTCGACAGGAATGGTGAAGCCCGAACCATTGCCTTGGATATCTCTAAAGCGTTTGACAGAGTTTGGCATGCTGGCCTTCTATGCAAACTGTGGAGCTATGGTATAACTGGACATTTGTTTGAATTAATCCAGTCATTCCTATCTAACCGCACATTGAAAGTGGTATTAAACGGACATGCCTCCCAGAACTACCATACGAACGTGGGTGTCCCTCAAGGCTCTATCTTAGGTCCTACACTTTTCCTGATATACATTAATGATCTCCCTGATTTCATAAGAGCCCAAGTAGGTTTGTACGCCGATGACACCACAGTTTATTCTCGCCTTCTACAAAAATCTGGTGTAGGCGTCAAAGCTAACCTCGCAGCCGAGATTGAAAAGGACCTCCAATCCATAGTGGACTGGGGTAAGAAATGGCTAGTAAATTTTAATGCTTCTAAAACGAAGCTACTCTCAATTAACCATCATCGACAATCTCACCTACCTCCCATTAGCATGGACCAGGCTTGCCTCCCAGAGAGTAAAACACTACGCCTCCTTGGTCTCACACTTTCAGCGGACCTCAAATGGTATGACTATATCGAATCCATTACTAAATCCACTGCTATGAAAGTCGGTTCTCTGTGTAGGGCCCGGAAGTTTTTTCCCTCTAAATCTATCCTGCACATATATAAATCTACCATCCGCCCGTGCATATCTGGTCGGGTGCCCCTGCTATTCTCCTCGGGCTTCTCGATAAGGTTCAGAGGAGGGTCTGTAATGTGATAGATACCGACTCGGCAGACCGCCTGCAATCTCTCTCCCACCGGCGCGACGTGGCTTCCCTGTGTCTCTTCTATAAATACTTTCACGGCTTCTGCTCCGATGAACTTAGATCACTGGTGCCCCCTAAATACGAATTTGCACGAGATACTAGATTAGCAACTAGATCCTACCCTTTTACAGTGAAACCGATAAAATGCAACCGCAACTTCTACTCCAACAGTTTCTTTCCTCGTACTTCCCGACTGTGGAATTCCCTTCCACACGATTGCTTCCCCGACGGCTACAATCTCCAGGAATTTAAATGTAAGGTCAATAGACACCTCCTAACAAACTAACTCGCTCCCATTCTTTCAAACACTCTTCCCATCTGCCCAACCCTCATCCTCGCTATCCTTACTCATCTGTCACCTTCCTCCTGACATTCCCTAAGTCTAACCACTCCTTCTCTTTACCTTCCCCTATGTAGCCCCATGCGCAATAGTGGCAGTGGAATACCTTGCTTGGGGTGAAATGATTTAAAAAAAAAAAAGTAAAAAAATATTTTCTTTTTTTCAGAATAAATTTGATCCATGGCATCAACTGACATGTGAAAACAATTGTTTATGCAACCAAACCTAGTTCATTAGAAGACTTGAAAACTAAAATAACTAATGTGATTTATCATTTCAGGCATTACTGTAAATCAGTTAGCAAATATTTTCCGTGAACTGCAAAATCGTATTACCCTTTGTATTGCTAATGATGGAGGACATGTGGAAACTTAAATAAAATTTCAATAAAACCTTAAAAACTTCTTTCTAATCCTTTTTACAAATTATTTCTATCGCAAATACAAATAAAGTTATAAATGTTTTAAAGGGCACACAAACTTTATGGGCACCCTTTATAAACAAAAATAAGTAAATAAATAACAAATAACGTTTCAGAGTTTTGGCGGGAAAGTTAAAAATACAGAGTTAAAGTAGGCTTTGGAGGGAACCGGAAACACAATCCTAATCAAGAAACAACGGATAATTTTCTACTCCAAACTGGGAGAGTGAACCGGGCGATAGGCAAATCGATCTGTTCTTAGTTGCTCCGTCAATGGAATTCTCAATATCCTTCTGTAGACCCTTAAGGATTTCATTTAAATTAAAATCTGGCCACTTCCTACAATGGCATTTTGAATAATCTTTTCTTAATTTGTCCTTACTGAGTGCGGTTAAAACGCCATATTTCAAGACCGTAGTAAACAACAGGAATGTTATTAATTTTTATCTTACTCATCATCCGTGACACATTAATGAAGGCAACTGGAATCCGTTGCATTCACTTACGCGTTAAGTAGTAACACCTAAAAAGCTTGCTTAATTTTTGTCTAATTTTTTTTCATGACAAATGGAGTTGTTCTTTAGCCAGTGTTTTCAACCGAATTATGTCTCGAGTTAATTTAGTTTTGACTTCTACTCTTCGGAGTATTTTCGGTTTTAAAACTATCTTTAAGGTGCTTAATAATTTTCCATATTGTAATACCTTTTCAATTTTGGGGCTACGTTTTTAAGTTAAACAAATTTCTTCACTACAATTAAGTTTCTCCCTAACCCTATTTAATCTGTTAAACTTAGGAATTGTTATTAAAATTATTATATACTACAGAGTCCCCAATAAAAAAAAAAGCTGTAAATCTATATAAATAAAACTAAAGATGTGTGTGTGTGTGTGTGTGTGTGTGTGTGTGTGTGTGTGTGTGTGTCCATGAGTGTATCCTCACTGATTTTTATTAACATACACTTCCTCATTTTTCATCCGATTTGTTTCAAAACTTACACACCCCTTAGAAAATTTATTATTCTACACAACAAAGGGAAAGAAACTGCATGTGGCCTTTAATCTTTGTTCCAATTTCTTATGTTGAAGTATTTTTGACGATAAGCTCAACGCAGTAACCTCTGCATGGAGAATAACTCTTTAAAAAATACAAAAGTTATCTCCTGTATTTAATGTCTGCAAATGTGGCTCGTATGAAAAAAAGAAATTATCCATGAGAATTCTTACTCTTCCCTTTTCGCCGGGTACTTACTGCTAGTTCAGAAATAAATTTATTTAGCTATCATGAGCCATGCACAAACTGAACAATCATCGTAGATATTCGAAATCTTTGTCTGAATATTCAACACAAAATTGTAAACGTGGTAACCAGGAGACAGTAGCTTTGCGGATAGTGTCAAGAGGAATTTCATTCTAAGTTTCAGTTAAGGTCCATTTCAGTGAATCAATATCGAGGCCGATACCAATAAAAGGGAATGCAGAAAGAGACATAGAAAGAGATTTGAGATTCGGGCCAAGAGAACTCCGACACATCCGCCTTAAGCCATACTTATCAAGAAATTACCAAAAATCAACTGAACAGACTTCGTTAACTATACTCCAGACAACCCTTACCAGTTTAACCAAATGTCGCGTCCAATTTAGGGACAATTTAAATTGACAATCTTGCACGTACACTACTAGCGAAGACATTGTATAATATACTTGAGATAAATCGTAATACTTTTTTTTATTATTCATCATTCTTTTCCGAGTATTTAATTATTTTTATTATGACTGTACGCCTTCTTTTTGTTCAGATTGAACCGAGACGGGATATTGACGATAAAGCTCGGCCTGTCTGCGATCAATTAATCACAACGTGGGGCAGAACAAACCGAAGGCTAAAGAAAGAAATTCATCGATCAACCACAGTGTTGAACGTTTCGGACGACCGAGGAAACGAAAAGAAGCTATCTGTGGTTTTGGTGAATCATAGGCTGCTAGAGCCTGCGTTACATAGTAATCCATAACATTCAGATCTGGACACTGAGATGGATCAATTAGAGTTGGTGTGCTTTCTCAAAGAATCAACATGCCGCTTTTTTACTGGACACCCTGTAGAAATACCAGTGAAAATTTCACGGTTTTCATACATGAATTTTCCAATAAATTTTAATTCTCAAGTTAATGATTTAGTAATCTCGTGGCGAGTTCTGCGATTATAAAACATCCGTAGAAATCTTCCTATCCCATCGTTACATATTTGAGTTTAACTTTAACAAAATATTGCAATAACAATCATACTTATGAATACTTTTTTAAGAAGTAAGGGGGTACAAATGATTTTTTTTCATTTCCCTGACAGATGTTAAACACTTCTATCTTTCTTTCTTGTATTTTCCTCGTTAAAGCCAAGTAGTGTTTCTGGCATGTCTTTTCCGTCTTTCGACGCGATCAAAATAAAATAGTCCATTATTTATGAGGTACTGGTAGGGGGTAACGGTTGTGCTAACTAAAGGAGGGACAAGCAGATTTATAAAAATTGTTTTGAGTATTTTCAATTGACTCCAGCATAAAATATTCTATATATTTTCCCTATTTTGGATTTTGCTTTTAAATTAAAAAGCGGATTAAAGTCAAATAATATTACGTTTTCTCGTATTATTCAATTTTTGTTCATTTATCTGGGGTTTATACTCTAATAATGAACAACAAAACAGATAATTGAGACAGAAAAATATGTTATAGTAAACGTAAAGATACAAACTGGAACGCAGGTTAGTAATCCAGGAATACGATTAGTAAGGAATATATATATATATATATATATATATATATATATATATACAAGTCTTTGAAGTGAAGCCGTACTGGGATTAGTATGTCCACGTCGGAACTGACGGGTGCTGTATAACACTATTTTGGCTGAGTGGAGCTCAGAGCTACTATATGTACGAACGCGGTATTCTCTGTGAAACTTCGGTATCGTTCGGTATCTTACAGTAACCTACGGATCGCATACGTTTCTCCTATCTCACTATGACAGGAATATATGTATACTCAAGTCGAGTCCATTATCATGGAAAAAAGGGAGATCCCACAACAGTTTTTATGTTTATTTTTTTGTAAAGCTTTTTCATAATCTTTTTTCTTCTCGTCAAAAGTTTTTCTATCGGAAGAATATTTACACTACCTTTAGGGATGTGTTTGATTATATTGGTGGGGTGATTTGCTCCGGTGTTTACATTTCTTAATATTGTGTTTGGTTTCATGTATGGGGAGATGGTGTTGGTTAATAAATTGTGTTCCACGTCTAAATATTGGACAACATTTTTATTCATTTCGACCTCTATATCGAGATTGAGATTTTTCAAGAATTTAAAAAGTATTTCTTACTTTGTAGTTTATTGTTTTGTTGTCCGGCAATATTATCAGTCAGTCACCTATATATATTTCGTGGTCGTTTATGTGAACTATTTTGTTTATTTTGTGTGAAATAAATAAATCCATTAGCTCGGAAACCTAGGCTCCGTCAAATGAACCTTGTGGTACGTCAAAGGCGCCCTTTTTAGATTTTTTATCCATACTTCGTCATTGTGGAATAGCACAGATTTGCGGCAATGTAAAATTGTTTTTATGTGTTCCGATGGTATACTGATTAAGTTTTTAACCAACTTTAAGTAATATTTTTCTCAGAAATTGACGAAGTAGAAGTTTTTAAAATTTAATAGCATATTTCATGAAAACTTATCTTTCTTTGTTTTTAATTTTCTGGAACCAAGAAATACATTCATTTATGAATCTCTATTGGTTATTTTGCATAGCAATCCTTAGTGAATCACATATTTTTTAGGATTTCTTGGCTTATTTTTCCTAATTCGGTTTTTGTTGGGTTGATAAGTTGTGTAAAGATACAAAAGGTGCTTATCTCCCTTTGGTCGAGATAAAGTCACGTGTCACACGACAACCACTCTTAACGTTACTCCTGATGGTAACCCAAGTGCGAGTCACATTCTTTCAGCTAACAGCAACCCAGGAAGAAGGTTGTTCTCTTCGGCCTAGGTCTTTGACCTAGGCAGAATCTGTCTACGACCATGTTCCGCTGGATCATAAAACTCCTGCCGTCCCGTAGAGGACATCGATGAAGCCTGCCATATCCCTTTGGGATACAGATGAATTCGGCTCCTCCAAATCTGGATTCATGACAATGGCCGAAGAGAGGTATCTTCAATTTGAAACTTTTTTCCCTTTTGTTTCTTCTGATACTTTGCTTTGCGTTGGACAGAATAGATATGTGTTTTTCCGCGTGTGGACACAGAGCTAAATCACAAATATTTAATTTACAAAAAACACAAACTAAAAAAATATTTACAAATATATAATTTTTGCATTCAAATAGAAAACATAGAGCTTACTAGTGACAGGCGAAGTGTTACGAATGGAAAGGCAAGGAGTGGGTGAAGTAATTTTTACACGTTTGGCTAGCGAGTATTCTAAGTACTATTTTGTGGAAATCCTCAAATGTGTATATAAAGAATAATTTTTTGTTTGGTCAATGAAAGAGTCAAAAAATTATTCTTTACCCATTTAGTTCCATGAGGTTCTCTTTCAGGTATTAGTTGGTCGGCAACTTTTAGCAGAGATTCTTTCGACTGGATATACAAATCCTGAATCGGACTGGAGTTGATAATGTCAGCAAATCCTTTTAACAACTACTCTCTTCCCAAAACCTATTTTTATAGGGGTTAACACCTAATTTGAATATTTCTCGAATAATCTCGAATTTTCTAGATTTTTCTGGAATATTCTAGGATTTCCAAATGTTCTGTTTCTAATTTCCCTATTGTTACAACTACTTCATGAATTAGAATTTTTTGGAATAACAAGACTCAATAGAAACCATTACTATAAATTTTAAGATATTATTATTATTTTTTTATATATATAAATGCATCCTCGTAACAATAGGATTTTGTAACTTCATTTATTTTTTTCATGTAGTCCTTTGTATGTGCGTCTGTGATACAGTGGATATCGGCTCGGAACGATAACTCTGGGGCCGAGTTCGAATTCCTGTTGAATTCGTTGCATTCACCTACGCTCAAACACACTTGGGAAAGGTATTAATCCGTCTATTCCCTCCAGTTATGGGTTAAATAACAGGACAGACTGAGTTCTATAGCCTTTATAGGCAACCATTCTACCGCATATAAATTATGGCAACCTACTGCGGGATAAACTTCTGCCCAGTCAGTCATGTCTCTTTCGAGACATGATCGCCCAAGCGTGTATCACGTATGGCATTTAACTGACTGACCGAGTCCTTTGGGTTTATCGTATAAATATTGCTTGTCTTGTCTCCTTTGACTAGGATTTTTTTTTGTTTTTTGTTTTTTGTTTTTTTTTTTCATTCTATTTACTTCCGCATTTAGCAGACTTTGGAAGTTATTTACTTTGCAAAATTGATTTTATTTTTGTCCATTAGACAAAAAAAAAATCATATCTTTTTCAAAATTGGTTAGTTCGTTAATTGAATGTAGGTAAAATTCCTGGTTTTAAATTTAAATTTGAAATTTTCCAAGTTTTCCTTGCCCCTTAGGTATTTTTGTAAGGGAAATAGTATCTTCCATCTCACTCTGGTGAGAAATCTTTCGATTTTGTGTCATAAATTTTGCATGTATTCATGCTTGTTGGGGACAGGTATGTTTTTCAGCGAGTCCGGTAATTTGAATTCCTTTGTTGTAGTTTTTTTGCAAGTATAACGAGGTACCGCCACTCATTTTCGATACCAAAGTTTTAATTTTTTAAAAATAAAAAAAGTATTCTTGAAGCTTTAATTGAAAGCTGTTTCTGAGTTGAGGTTGCTTAATAAATTTCGATACATCAGAAGGTATTTTCGTAGGCTGCGTTCAATTTACTCTAACATTGTAATTTGCATCTAAGTCACAAAAGGTCAAATTTTGAGTAATCAACAACTCTTTTTAACTAATAACTTATATATGCAAAATATACAAAGATAAAACAATGTTTTTTGAAAGGATTAGAAGTTCTTAGTTCAAGTGAATGTTGGATAAATATGTTAAAGAATGGATTTACAGTTCAGATCAAGATTCTCTATTTTATAAAAATGTTCTTAAATGATTTTACAAATAGAAATTGGGGAAAAAAGTGTATGCACATGTGCGTTGTAGTGCAGTGGATATCGGCTCGGAACGAGAAATCGGGGGTCCGAGTTCGAATTCCAGTTGAATTCCATGCATTTACTTACGTGAAAATACCCTTGGGAATTCCACAGGCGAGAAATGCGAGAAAAGAAGCTGATAGAGTAGAATTTGCTTTTACTTTTTATTGGTTTCACAGTAAAAGGGTGGGGGGCCTAGTTGCTAATCTTGTGGCTCAAGTAAATTCATATATAGGAGGCACCGGTGAGGTAAGTTCATCGGAGCAGAAGTCGGGAAAGCATTTATAGAAGAGACACAGGGAAGCCACGTTGCACCGGTGAGAAAGTGACTGTATCTTAGCTGTTAAATCGAGATCGATCACATTGTAGATTCCCCGTTGGATTTTGTCAAGGGCCCTGAGGTGGATATAAAATAATTTACGTATCTTTCTTTCTAAGTTGCTCTGATGTAAACCTGTTATTTAACCCATAAATGGAAAAAAGAGATGGATTAATACCATTCCTTTTTCGTGTCAACTGCTCTGATGGGCTCTCCCCCCATCACCCTAGTACCTCGACATATATTTACTCGTGCTACTAGACTGGCATTAAAGTCCCACCCTTTTATTGAATTAGTTAAATGTAAAAAAAAAAAAAACACTCTTCTACTTTTATAGTTTCTTTTTTCGCACTTCCTGTTCGTGGAACTTCATTCCGTTTGCTTGCTTCTCTGATTGCATTTCAACCTTTGGAGATTGAAGCAATGTCAGTTGCCATCTCTTATCTTTTCTTCGACATCCCCTGTAATTTTTTCATTCTCTCACTATAGCCCTGCGCACCAGTGGCATTTCTGCCTTGCTTGGGGTGAATTGAGTATATACAATTTCTACGGTTTAATATTTAAAACATGTTAAAATATTGTTTCTGGCTTTGAAAGTGTTCAGAACTCAAGTGTTTACACAGCCTTGTAAGTAATAAAGTATTTTCAAATCTACAACCACTTCCCCACATATGAAAGTTTAGACCTTTACAGCCTACCATGCCACTTACACTAAGATGAATAATTCATCTTTTTTGCCACTGTTAAGGAAGAAGTTCAACTTAGTTTTTCGCAGGAACCGCTACTATGCAGAACTGACCCCCAAAGGATACTCCCCCAACCACTATGACCTTAACCCTTCAAGTCTACCATTAACTTTTTCGCAGATCTTCCTAATCTGTACTTCTTTCTTCCTCCTTTTACACTTATACTATCCCATTCAGTAATACTACTTTGAGAGGCTCTTGGGTCTTGCATTGGATGAAAAATTGTTAAAAAACAAGTTTATAACTTAAAAGCTATTGTTGAGCTATTAAGTTTGAGTACATTTTTATTTCAATCTGGTTAAGAATGGCTGCTACAATACTTGTTCTTCCCCATTTTATAGGCAAAAGCACACAAATGCATGCTGGGATTTTCCCTTAGCCAATAAAATAGGCCGGTTCAGTTTCATTTGACTCAGTCCAAGTCTGTTTTGTCTTAAAGTTACATTCTCTTGTCCAAACTTGCTTGTGTCAAACTCCAATTCTTACTTTGTGAACGTTTTGCCTTATTGTTAATTTGCCTTGCATATATTGTTTGCTTGCTTGAAATTATTTTTCGGCATTTTTTTTTTTTTTTGTTATTGCAAACGTCATTTCTCTTTATTTTGCATTTGACCATGGTGACTCACTCCAAAGATCAGATTAAAAAATCAAAATACATCTTGCTTCATTTAAAATTTTTATTTTAGATTGATAATCAGTAACAGAAGAAAAAAATGTATGAAGCCTCAAAAAAAAAAAAAAAAAAAAAAAAAAAAATCACAATTGATTCTTTAAAGAAAAAAAAGACATTCTCTAAATATTATAAACAAATGACTTTTCCTTTAAATTTCAATACAGGTTCATTTGCATGCATCCTTCATAGAATAAATATAGGACAATTTTTAAACAGACGTAGTATATTTTATATATAGCCCTGTTTTCTGTAATGCATTTGAAGGGGAAAAGATGGAAAATTTGACAAGTCATCTTTTGCAATATATACATGTGTTTGAGAAATTTAAAAAAAAAATTTGCACTTTCCAACAGGAGTCAAAACTGCATCTTTCAGGGCATAAGTCCAGACGTCCAGAGCAGTCAATCAGCTGAGGCTAAATTTCATGCTTTCAAGCCAAATTTTCTCCTCTAATAAATCTCAGAGTTTTTTTTTATACCTGCATAATTTTGTATCCAAAAGTAAACAAAGAATTTTTCAATGGACTTTTTTATTAATCCAATAGATTCTTATCACTTTAAACCCTCTTGTTAGAAGATACACATATTTGAATAGGCACCAGTGATAAAATGTCAGATGAATAAGAAATCCATTGGAAAATTCACTTTAAGTTTCGATATAAAACTCTGCAGATATAAAAAAAACTTTGAGAGATCAGGAGAGAAATTTCACTTTGCCTGACCAACTGCTCTTCATGGCCAAGTCGGTAGGGCATACTGGGCTAAATGGTAGTTCCCTCTGCCCTGAAGGATACAAGTTCAATTCCTGCTAGAGAGTGCATGCATATATCATCTCTTTTAAAGGCTGTTGTGATTAACACACAGCATCTGTGTAGACAGGAGCTCAAACACAAATAAGAGATTTTTGGGGAGTCATTGGCTCGATCTAGATGACAATAATAACCCAACCCTCTTATGTCACCCCTCCAATTTTAGGATTCGATTTTAAAACCATCCCTTCAGTAGCATTTTAACACTGACAATTGACTTCTGACAAAGTGCCAGTCAAAAGGCGCCTCATGTTATATTTATTTTAATTACTAAATATTAAATCCTGATCCCTATCTTAAAATGTATATATATATATATATATATATATATACACACACACACACACACACACACACATTATGTCAGTATTATATAATTTTAATTTTGTGTATGCTGCACAGTATAGTTGGGTCAGCTGGGCATCATCAGTGAGAAAAAGATCACCAGGACACAATTCACTCCACCAGAAATTTGGAAACAGCATGCTGTACTGATTGACATTTGCACCGAAAATCCTAATACAAACATTTCAGAGCGTTTGGTGTCAATCTAAGCACAGAGCAAAGGATTTGGAATGAGCTAAAATGCGTCTAATAGTGATCACTAGTGATGCCAGTGTGATGTCTCCATCTTCCCACAGGGCCTTAGACTCAATATAGAGACCTACATCAAGTGCCTTGAGGGGAGGTAGTGCTGCCCTGGGTCAAGAGGGTGGCTGATGGAAGACTATGTCTGGCAACAGGACTCTGCACCATGTCACACAAGAAGCAGAACCCAGTCATGGCTGTCAGATAATTTCTGCAATCTGCAACCGTGTCACTTCTTACATTTAGTCACTTAACACCCAAACTGTAACCCCTTTGATTTTCATGTGTGTGTGTGTGGGGGGGGGGATGCAGTTAAGCAAGAGACCAACAAAACTCTTTGTAATACCAAAGATGAACTGAAGGCAAGTATTATGATAGCATTTATTAACCTAAGGAGACCATCCAGACGAGTTGCAAGAGATTTTGAAGTCGTCTGGAAGCCATGGTTGAAGCCAATCATGATTTTATCGAATAAATTTACTCTTTAGTATTTTAAGATATTTTTTGTGTAATCTTGGCAAATATATGTTAAAATGAGATGTCAGTGTTATTTGAATTTTTGCATAATTTAGATGACAATTTATCTATTGCACTGTGTGTGTGTGTGTGTGTGTGTATAAAAGTTATACTAAGATGATGAAAAAAATTCAAGAAAATTATTATATATTGTTAGGCTTTTAGACAAAATAGAAGCATAGAAAAAAAGTAAAAAAGAAAAAAAAAACTGAGAAAGGACAGAGGCATGTTTGTAAAATTACAATTTTTAACAATTTTCTTATGCCATTTTGTCTAATGGCCTAATATACAAAAAACGTTTTTTTGAATTTATTTCATCCACTTAATACACCTGCATTCTGTTAAAAGGATACATGTAATTAAATGACATTTTATTTTTGTCAAACTTGTGAATTTTCATCGGTTTTCACAGTTTATGAATGTTACTTAAATTTGGCACTATTTAAAATAATTTAATACCTAAAGACAAAGAAAACTTTTTTTTACAGGTGATGGTTTCGAAAACCATCTCAATTTATTTGTAATTTAAGAAAAAATAAATTTGGAAATAAAAACATTTTTAAAAAACTGAATCAACTGAACGGTTACAAAAACAAAGTTTTTTTTTTTTAGTCATTGACTAACAATAATAATTGACTTTAAAACTTTTGTTCTGAACATGTTTATGACTCACAGAAATAAAAGAAAATAATGCTTAACAGTACCTAAAACTGATCCAAATAAAAAAAAAAAACTACCCACTTTTCTTTTTAGACATAAAACTTGAGATTTTCAAATACAACTACTGTTAAGTGCAACATTTTCTCTTTTCAAACGGAAACTAAATAGCATAATTACCAAAACAGACAAAAAAAATTCAGTAAATCTTATTGATCTATTTTATTAAGAAACTAGTCTTAAAATTATTCTGTATTTCTTAGTCATTCATTAGCTTTGACTGGAAAAGAAATTCAAGTCTTTGCATAATCAATTTTTCTGCAAAAACTGCACGTACATAAATTAGACAGAGAAGCCATTTTGAAAATTGCAACATCAAGTCACTAAAGTGCTTTGTTTTCTGAAAACTATTTAATAAAAAGACAAACATTTTTTGTTTAAATCAAAAAGCCTATGATTGGGCAAGTGTTATGACCAAGTTGAGGGTCACTATTTGACAGAAATGCTCATAGAATAATATTCATTAACCCTTTGTTGCATATTGGTTACAATTGTAACAAAAGGTTAAGAAATGCTGAAAATGACGATTACTAATTGATTTGAGAAATAAAAATAAAAAAGTAGAAGTAGTTTAACAGAATTCACTGCGTCATAAATTTTATTAAATTTTTTACCAAATAAAATATAAACCAATTTCAATTTCATTGAATTTTTTGCTTCGACAAAAAAATGAATAAATAAATAAATAAATAAATAAATAAATAAAAAGAAATTTTCATTAGTTTTATTTTTTTGTTATTTTATTTTTTCCCATTAATTTAGCTGACATTTTTGGTAGCAATACAAATGGAAAATAATTCCAATGATACAATAATTTGTTCAGAAATAATTTGAATTAGAAAATAGCCATTGTTCTTTGAACAAACTGCTAGCAGGCTACTCTCAGACTTTAACACATTTTTTTTTTCCATATATTTTTTTCCTACTTAGGTATCAAGAAGTTCTACACAGGTATTAAAAAAATCTCTAAGATAGCAATAAAAAAATTATAAAACAAAGAATTAAACTTATTTGAAAGAAAAATCTTGTGACTTTAAAAAAATGCATTACACAAAGAAAGAAATGGTTAAAGTTATTTTTAAAATGTGTTTCTCATGACCCCTTAATTATTTTCAGATTATGCAAAAACATTATTAGATTCACAGAAGAAAAATAAAAGTAACATTTCTTCAGGGGGTTCTGCAATTCTTTAACAGCAGTTTCCAAACCAGTTAGCAAAAGAAAGAGATTTTGTTTTGTTGATGTAACTGCTGAAAATATAAAACCCATCTTTGTTGTGTTTAAAAATAAATGAATAAATTACTATGTTTATATCTTTGTTTTTTTTTTTCACTGTGTGCCCATTTAACAGATGATTTTTAGAAAGAAAATTTTAAATCAAGTGCAATACTAAATTTCTCATTCACATAATTCTTTCAATTTTAAAAAGTTATATAGGATATATTGGGGATTTTCTTGAATATTTATAAGTTTTTGCATTATTATCCGTTAGTCATTAAGAGGGTTGCTTGTAATCAGCAAGTCAAGTGATTTAAAGAAGTTAAGTATAATAATCAATGACCAACATTCAAAAATTATACATTTATTCATCTCCCATGTGTAGCAAATAAGTTTAATAGTAATTTTAACATTTTTTTTAAATTTTATTTTCATCATCATTATACAGTAACCTTGCAATATTCATCACACAAGGAAAACAATTTTGATAAATATTTTTTGGTAAAAATTGTACACCAGCTCATCTTGTACATGATAAACATCTCAGAAATGCTTTACAAGTTTACTAAGAAAATAAAAAAAATCATACAGAAAAGTGAAAAAACATTTTATGACATTGGAAAATATCACAATTTTTTAAAAATTGCATATGAATTATGTAAAAATTAAAACTTAACATATATATAGATTAGTCATACACAAAAAACTATCTATGCCACATAAGTATATATTCAAATAGGTAGTAGTAAACATCAATATATATATATATAAACTTAAGTTATATTTGTTTTATGAAAACTGCACTAAAAGTAACAGAACACATTCTATACTTTAACTTGAATTAATTAAAAATAACTAATTATGCCATTGGTTAAAATAAAAATAGTATTCACTTTCTCCCAAAAAAGCGTACAAAAATTAAAATACCACTTCAATTATTTGTTATAGCTAAAATCATTTTTGCTATCATTTTATTCAGTGTCAAATATAATTTAACTGAAGTGACAAAAAAAAAAAAAATAAAAAAAAAAATTTAAAAAAAATTAAAAAAGCAAAAAAAAAGAAAATAACTGAAGCCAAAAAAATGCTTTGAAAATTAACGACGCTAAAAAAAAAATTAACAAATCCCCCTAAAAATTAACTATTGAATTTCCCCAAAAAACAAAGACAAAACAAAAAAAAAAAATTAATGAATCCCCCCCACAAATTATCTAAAGAAGCAAAAAACAAAAAATAACACTAAAATTATTTAAGTCACATAAATAGAGACCAATTACAGCACAAAATTTGTAAACTTAAATATAAATAAGAAAGACAAATATTGAGTATTTAATCAGCAACATGACAGCACTTGTCAATTGCAATGGCTGGCCTTCATCGTTATCAAAGTAGATAGAGGTTAGGTGTATTAGAAATCTATCTTTGGATAGAATTATACATCTGAACATAAGTATGTTACAGAAGAGAATTATTTTAAGAGGAGTCATAAAAGATCAGGCGAAAATAAATTAGAAAATATTGGAGATGGGGAATACAAAAAAAAAAAATTCAATAGAACACAAAGGAAAATATATCAATTTGGAAAAAAAAAAAAAAAAAAGGGTGAACCTGAAGCAGACTACAACTACATTAAATTTCATTGTTTTTTTTTACTTTTTTCAGTGCAGTCCTATCGATTGTTACTTAAACTTTCTGATTATCAAAAAAAATTTTGAAAAATTCAAATATTTAAACAAATTTGGGTGGGGGGTCAGTTTCTCATACAATGTTAAACTAAATCGATCCTCCATTTTCAATCCACCATAAGGTTGTATGAGAAACTGGTCCCCCCACCACCACCCAAAATTGTTTAAATATTGAAATTTTTGCAAATTTTTTTGTCATTCATAAAATTTAAGGTGTAAAAGATAATATCGCACTGAAAAAAGTCCAAAAAATTTGATAATGAACAAATTTACAGGTGGCGGTAATGTCGTACCGGCAACTGGTTTCAAAATGGAGGCTCAATTTACTATAACATTGTATGAGAAACTGATCCCCCTACCTCCCAGAAAATGTTTAAATATTGAAATTTTTCAAAAATTTTTTTTGTCAATCATAAAGCTAAGGGAGTAATCGATAGGACTGTGCTGAAAAAAATTAAAATAAATGAAAAAACAACAAAATTAAATGTGGTGGTAGTCTGCTTCAGGTTCGCCAAAAAATGTTTTAAAAAGATGTTAACATTAAACATTCCTCCTGTACGAGTAATTTTGTGATTATATTTTAAGTAGATAACAAATCTACTCAAGCATATCTACAGAAAATAAACTACTCGAGTAGGTAAAAAAAAATACACACACACACAAACAAAAAAAAGAAAAAAAAACATTTAAATTAGTCATGAGTGTAGAAAAAAAATTTTTCAGCTGAATGACCAAAGTAAGTAACTGGGAGATAGGAAAAAATTCTTAAACATCTTGTTTAGTTGGGATAAAATTGCTTCTAATTTGCATATGAAATATAACACAAGACAACTAATTGAAGAAAGTTTTTTCTACCATTTTGTTTAAATTTTCCGAAGTACACAAATTTAATCATTTAGTGAATTTTCAATATTTAGACACGTAAACAGATGCCATACTTAAAATAGGAACTTCTGAAAAATAGATTCTTGTTTTTACATTTTAAGTAAGTTTAAACAATTCATTTAAGCAAATCAAAAATTTATTTATATATTAATTATAAACCAATTAGTAGATTTTATTTTTCTGCTTCAGTACAACTTATATAAAATGATCTACTCATAAAAAATAAGGAAAGTTTTTTTTTGGAAATAATTTTTTGTACATTTGCACTCTCTAGACTTTCCTTAGGCTGCAGCATTTGTCAAAATCAAAAAATATTTGTCCTGTTCATAATATAAATAGAGTGTAAAATTGATCTCCGACTTTTACAGAATTGTTGGACTTGGCTGCTATTTACAAATGATAGAAAAAATATATCAATCAAGGCAAAGTCTAAAGAATGCTAATGTATAAAATTATTACCCCAAAATTTTTTACTATTTTTTATGAGTGGATCTGTTTATTTAAGTAGAGCCCCCACCCACACACACTTTAACTGAAGTTCCCGTCCCATCTCATTTATACAACTAATTTTAAGTGACTGGATTTTGTTAAGTATAAAATAAATGTTTAGATTAACATTGAAAACAATAACAATTGGATAAGACTTATGTCATGGATTTAAGTCCTGCTGATGACTACAAATGCTTATAAATGTCTTATACAAAAAAAAAAAAAATGTTACTATATATTATTTATTCCATGAATTATTTGCATAATATATTTAACTTTGTTGTTTCGGAAACATTTTGACAGATTCATCTGTTAATCTCATTGTTGTTCCCGTTATTTAAATTTTCATCAAAAAAAGCATTTTTTTTTTTATTTTGTTTAATCAATTCACCCCAAACAAGGTGATATTGCCACTAAGATGCAAGGGGCTACGGGAGTGAAAGAGAATGAAAAAACTTTAGAAGAAACCGGAAACAAGGGATAAACCTCTACTCCTGTTCAAAAGACTAGGGAGGAGTGTGAACCGGGCGATTTAATAAGTATGGAAGTGATGGTTTTCAATTAAAGAAATCTGTACACGAACAAAGGTTACCAGAATTAAGATCTACATGTATGCGTTTCAATACTGGCCGAAATGTCAGATTTAAGACGTCAAAGACAAAAAATACCAGTTTGAATAATACGTGAAATAATGACAATACTTCATCTTTGATGTTCAAACAATGATTATAATGTAATTATATGTCATTTACATGCGTACTTGTGTTGGTGACATCCATACCACAGTTAAGCTTGACCAGGGCTTTTCATAGGACAATAAAAACAAATTTATTCCCAGTAACACAAACATACAATTTACATTCATCCGCATACAACACTTAAGAAAAAAATGTTTATAAAACAGTTATAAAAAGACATTTGCTGTTTGGCCATTTTAAATGTTAAATAAGCAGGACATCAACACGAGAGAATATGTTTTTATAATAAAGAAAAATAGATATTCCTGAGACTTGTTAAAAGGGACCAAGTAGTAGAGTCATGGGGGGAAATGAATGGAAGAACCCCTGAGACAAAAAAACATCAACAAAGAACTGTCTTAAAGAAGAGTATGGTTTTACAAACATATGACACAAAACAAGAAAATAATAAAAGGCAAGAGACCTTCTTTTAAAGAACAGATCTTATAATAATAAACTTGCACCATTAAACTAGTTAATCTCTTTATTTCTTGCATTATGCAGAAAGAATTCTTTTATATCCGTTGTAAAATATAATCTGGATTTGAACATTTTGAACCCTCATGCCCATCAAAAACAAAAAACGTGCATCAAAAGGCCAGTGTTTTCCCTTGACACCGCTATTGTTTAAACTAGCTTCACTCCTCAGTAACGTTTATTGTTTTAACTTACAGTTTCTGATTATGATAGAATCTCCATTTATCTTGTTTCCTGGTTGTACGCCATATTGGATTGTTGCGCATTCACTCCCTTTTGTTTGTGGGAACTTATTGGCCTTGATTATGGCTCCCAAGTGTAGTGTAAAATCTTATAGTGACAATTTGAAGAAAAGGAAAACCATCACCAGGGAAAAGAAATTAGACATTGTTAAACGCTCTAAAAACCTATTGCCCTTGATTATGGCTCCCAAGCATCGTGTAACCTCTTCTGATGCTGGGGCTTTGAAAAAAAAAGGAAAGCCATCACCAGGGATGAAAAATTACAGGTAGTTTCCAGCTTACACAGAAAATTACGTTACAATGCATCCCAGGAACAGAACTTTGTTGTTAGCCAAGAAGCCCCTGCATTATATTGAATTTTTATTAGTGATTTTAAAATATATTTTGCATTGCTATCTCATAGGTTTTTGCTAGAATTGATCCATTTTAACCTGTTGAATGGGAAATATGAAATTAAATTTAAAAAAAAAAAAAAGAAAAAAAAAGGACTATATAAAACAAAAATATGGGTGTATAATATTTTTAAAAGAAATGTAAAGAGTTCTACCAAGATGATGATATTTTACATACAAGAAAATCATGCCAGGCAACATTTTAAAGAAACAAGTATCAAGATCTGTAATGTGTCTCTTACGAAGCCAAAATAGTCATTAAAAAAAATTGATGAATGTACCAGGAAATGGTGTAGCGTTTAAGACGACGAATATTTACAGAAATAAAATGGTCAACCACCACATTTTCAAATGGTTAACAGTTTGTTAAATTACATGAAGCTAATATTTTGATCAAATTGAATGGCTGCGTATATTTTATCACACTTAATCTAATAAACAAAATAAGTGAACACAAACTTTTTAAGAAAAAAAAATTTAATGAATTGAAATTCAAAATAAAAAAAATCCATGTAAAGGACTGAAACACAGATCAAATTACAACATTTAAAGGACATCACAGAAATGGTACTGGTAATGCTTATATTTGGTATGGCAGTGTTGAATAATAAAACAACAGGTTTTTAGTCACCTGTATTTTGATCAAGAAATCATGGAAATATAGTGAGCACCTCATTACATCTGGGAAATTATTTTAGTCTTTTTTGTTTTTTTAAGTACCTAAAAGCAAAGTGTAATTCTCAAATAAATAAAATAACAAAATGCCAGTAAAAAGCTTGCTATTCAGACCGATTTATCAAAACATTTCTATGAAAAATAGAAATAGCGTTTTGACCCCCTTTCTACTGGGAGAAGGAAAATCCATAATACTAAAAGGTCTGAGAAACAAATTTGCTAAAGACTTCCGTACACCATCTCAAAATTACCATGAAATAAAAATATCTTATCTACAGAATAATGAAATTCATTAATATAAAAAAAATAATAAAAAAACACACACACATTACAAAATTAAAAATTCTTTTTTTATAAAACATGCATAATTTATTTTTCTAAAACATACATAACAATGTATGTAATGAATTTCTGCGAGAATTTTACTTTTTTTTTCTTTAAAGAACAGTTCTTTACCATTCTAAAATGATTTCTATATGATGGTTACAGACCTAATAAATGATATTGTTTGAGATATTGGGATGCATAGTTTGTTGTATATATATAAAAAAAAAAAAATTAAAAAAAATTAAAAAAATCAAATCCACAATACATACGACTACACAATTTTGATTGTGCATGTGTACATACATTTTTGTTTGCATATGTATATATTTCTGACATCACACATGAATATTTTTCCTAGCACCTTATTTTGTGTACAACACACAATAAATATTGAAAAACAGTTCATACTTTTCAAACATAAACAACATGACAGACATTTCTGTATTAATGCTAAAACCATTTTACAAGATGTAAAAATACATAATTCTTTGAACAATCAACTGGTGAGCATTCTTAGAGTTGATTATCTAATTATTCAAATATACAATTAAAACTTTTTGAGTTTACTAATACCAGAATTTACCTATCATATTTTATTTTTCTATGGTTTGATGACACTACTTAAATTTGTAAGAAGTAGGTAAAAATTTGTAAGAAGTAGGTAAAAATGTTTGGAGAGAATGATTTTTGCAGCTTAGTATTTATTATACCATCTTTAAACCATGACATTTGTCAGAATTGAAAAATATTGATTTTTTTTCTTTATGATTTTAGAATTGGGGTTCCTATTCATAAAATAAATACTGTCAAATCGATCACTGATTTCTTAAAGAGCTGTACTTTGTTTTTATTTATAAATGTCAACTTTGAAACCGTGCTTACATCATTGATACTATTATGAACTGGGAATAAGACAACATCAATAGTATGCAGTTTCAAACTTTACATGTAAATAAAAACGAAGTACAGGTAACTCTTTAAGAAATCAGTGATTGAATTAATACTGTATTTATATTATGAATAGAACACTTTTTAAAATGATAAAAAATACAAAAATTAAAAATCAAAAAATAAAAATCAATATTTTTTAATTCTGATAAATCTTATGGTTAGATGAATGCTAATCTACAAAAATCATCTCATCCCCTATTTTTAACTTTTTTTTATGATTGGACCAGTTAATTTAAGTAGTGCTGATCCAATTGAAAATGTGTTTTTGATTCATTTTAACATGAATCTAAAATGGATACAATCTATATTTATTGGTAAGACAATTAAAAATTTTCAAGCTTTTAAAAAAAAATCATTTTGAAGTTGTAAATTCTGTAATATTTTAAATAAAAATTTAATTACAGCATTAAAAACAGACATAATTAAATTAAAAAAAATGATTCAACAGGAAAGACAACTACCATAGTTGGTATGAAAATAAGCACACACCCACCCACCCCTCAAAAAAAAAAAAAACGAAAACAAAAGACTAAAGGGAAGTAATTAACTGGCTTCGTGACTCATTAATCCGACAGTGCTTTTATTTATTTACCTTTTAAGCTCTGATGAGTGAAACATGAAACTGATTGGCGCATTTCATTTCTTTTGGCTTCTTGTTTTTCTGTAAACTATATTATGTTTTTCTATTGTTTAATATTTTTTCATTATGTCTGTTTTTATTGGTGTGATAAAACTGTACCACTAATAAGATTATCAAAAAATTAAATATAAATTACCTGAATAATAATTAGCAATAACAAAAAAAAAGAATGTAAGCCGGTTTAAGCATTATTAGAGAACGAGCCTATCAGGTAAGTAATGTTGTGAGTGTATATGTGTGTGTGTGTATGTATATATATATATATATATATATATATATATATATATATATATATAAAATATAAAATTTTTCTTTTTTTTCAGCGGTCTGAATGAGACAATATAAGTAAATTTACACTGTTGAAATAAATCCCGATTTATAACCATCTAAATATGTATTGAGTTTTTCTCTCAATATATTTAAATGCTCTGGATAATATCCATCGAGCTCTCTATTTTTATCTAATTAATAATTTATATTAATTGGATAAAATCTTTTGGATTATCCTCTCAGTCTTTATGGGTCTGCCATTCTCTTATATATATATAAAAAAAAACAGGTGCGACATAAATATTTACTGATTATTTAAACAAAAAATTGAAATATACCTATTTGTTAAAAGTTTCAAATTTTGCATAAGGCTTTCTGACATTCTTTAGTGTTATTGATTACAGTGTAACTAAACATGGCAGGTGAAACAAAATATGATCAAATTCCTGCATTGAATATAAGCTGGCATGAAGAATTTTAGGGGTGATAAAACAGTTGAAATTTTGAAAAAAAATAAAATTAAATAAATAAAACTGTTTTTAATACATAGAAAAGGTTTCAAGAACAAACAGCCTCACCAAATTCAATTCCAAAAAGAAATCATTCCGTTTATACAAGGAGAGTCACTGAATCTATCAAGGTGAAGAGAAATCCAGGAAAAAGCTGGATATTTCAGATAGGTTATGGAAGAGGATTCAGAGCTAAAACCATACAAGATTCAATAACAATGAGTGCCCTCAAGTGCCTCCAAGTTAAAAAAAAAATAAAAATAAAAAAATAAAAAATTTAGAAGATACACAGATAAAATCTTTGGTTGGTTGGATGAGAAGTTCTTCTCTGTGGAGGATGTTATCAACTACCAAAATAATAGGGTTTATGCCCCTTCACCAGAACACATTTCAAGCAACAGAAACCAGCTTGTATCATGGTTTGGACTGCTGTTACTTTTCATGGTTTGAAATCTTTGGCATTAATTGAGGGAGTAAAAGTGAATAGCAGAGTTTATCAGCTAATGTTGGAGAGAGGGGGGAGAGGGAGAGAAAGGGGGAGAGAGATGTTTTGGCCTGGTTATCAGCCACCTTTGGAAGTTGCTATGCCTTCATGCAAGAGGGAGCTCCCACAAAAATGGCTGATTTGACAAAGCTGGTGCAAGAGACATTTCCGTATATTTTTTTGACAAGTTAACATGTCCTCCATCATTCCTTAACATTAATCCTATGAACTTTGCAAAATGGCCCATATTTAATTATGAGAAATGTTTCACATATCTTATAATTAAATGTGTCAAACCTGAAAGAGAAGATCTCACAACATCAAAGTGCAATTTGAGCCAAGAGTTGGTGAGAAGAAATCATAGACTTCAGTTAACAGTTTAAGAGCCATGATGAAAGTAAACGGTGTACATTTTGAATTGTAAATAGATGGAAAATATTTGCAATAAATATAACAATCAGCCTGTAAGATTTTCATTAACCAAAACTTAATTTTATGATGAAATAAATAATGAGTAAATGTATATTGCCGCACCTAGTGTGTGTATATGTGTGTGTGTGTATATATATATATATATATATATATACACCACCAGCCATAATTATTAGGCCACCCCAGTTTTTTAAAAGAAATTATGTATTTTATACTATTTTTAGTATTTATTGCCAAGTGGATAATTCTAAATGAAAATAGAATGTTTCTTTTGCTATTATTACTTTGCAAAATTTTACAAGGCAAGAAAGCAAAGATGAACTCATCCAAATCACCCTAAATTTTCTTCATTCTTCCCTTGATGAAACGGCAATATAGGTAATTATTAAATATTTATAAATTCATTTGACACACGTTATTGAGTAATATTAACAAAAGAACCATTCTGTTTTCATTTACAATTATTCACTCGGCAATAAATACTAAAAAATAGTCTGAAATATATAATATTTTTTTAAACAATGGGGTGGCCTAATAATTATGGCCGGCAGTGTATATATATATATAAATAAAAAAGACAAAAGGAAAAATTATCTTAGCTGATGTGTTTTGACCTCTGATAGACTTTACCAAGTAAATGTAAGGATTTTATTTTGTCACCCACGTTTTTTTCAAAATCTCCAGCCATGTAAGAATTACTTCCCCAAGCCAACATACATGACCATAAAAATGTTAAAAAAATTAAAAGAAAATGATTAAATTCATAACTCCTGTTATTTAAAATATATAACATAAATTAATCTCAAACTAAAATAATTTAATTACTAATTTGTGTTATAAAAAAAAAACAAATTTTTAAGAACATTACTTACTTTTGTTGGTGTCTTCCATAGCTTGCCTGACTTTATAACCAAACTGATGAATATTTGTGAATGTTCCTAAACTAAAAAATTTTGAAAAACAAATAACATTTTCGCTCTTGTATATAAATACTGGTTCTAAAATAAAACCCCTGCATTTTTCTTGATAAAGTCTTTCAGAAGACAAAACATGTTGGCTAAGTTTCACTTTTGTCTTTTTGCATATTGTCTTTTCAGATATACTCTATCTGAAAACTTTTGTGTGTGTGCGCGCACACAAGTAAAAAAGGGTTGAACAAATTAAATTATGAAACAAAGTATGACAAACAAAAATTATTTGTGTGTATAAACAAAAAAGATGTTTTTTTTTCTGTCTACTTGACAGATAAAAAAGAAAACCACTTAATATTGGGCCAAATTAAAGACAATTATGTATTGCATTGAAAATTGTACACATGTTGCCAAGTGGAATGAAAGGGAATTGAGGTAATATTGAAAAGATTTCACTGAGTATTGGCAACCAGGTAAGGAGGAGGGGGTTCAGAGATAAGTTAGTTATAACACACTAATAGAATTTACCAACATCAAAATCTCGAACTGAATGGTATGTTGTGATCACAGTGCGATTGTACAGAACTTTACCATTGATTTTTTCAAATGATGATATTGCATCCATGGCCTTTTCAAATTTCACAAAAATCTGAGAATAAAAAAATATATGAATTAGAAAAAGAAGAAGAATAAAAAGCAAACACAAGACATAAATTCAGTTTAATAAGACTCATATAACCCTTACATTTGCATGCCTATTCTATATCATAAATTACTAGAATTATAAACTTATAGCAAGACAAGTGATTTGACTTGTAGTGAAACCAACTAGAGGCTATATAGTAGGCACCTCCACCCATTTTTGATATTTAAATTTAAATTTTAAAAATAAATAAGTTATCTTCAAGCTTTAAAATTAGCTTTAATTGAAAGCCAAGAGATTAAATTTTAATTCCAGAAAGAAAAATACACTGGTGTATTTTAAACTGAAATTATATAGATTTTAATCTAATTTTTTTCTGAATTGAAAAAATAAAAAATTCCCACCATTTTTGATTGACACATTACGTAAACAGTAACCAAATTTCTGTTTTAAAAATCTTGCAAAAATAAAATATACCTCGCTGACACATCATTTAAGTCAATTTTTAAAATTCAAACTTACCATTATTTGATTTCAATCAATAATAATTGCTTACTGCTAACAATTTACAATAAAAAAAAACTTTTCAACTCAGGTAGTTCTCTTTTATCTGCATTATCGGGGTGACGAAAGATATGGCAGCTGGAATTTGTCAAGAACGCTAAAAGGGTGGCGACCAAACGTGCCAAAATTTCAATTAGGTTAAAACATAAAATTTTCAAGTTTTAATTTGTTTTTTTTTGGTTTTTAACTAAATAGTAAAATTAAAAATTTAACTTAATATTTTCAGCAATTATATAATATTTTATAGAATTTTAGTTTAGATTCATAGTCAAACATTTGAATATGTTTTCTGAGTAAATAAAAATTTTAAAAATTTAAATATCATTTAAAATAATTTTAATTTAATAAGAAAGAATGAAATTAAAATAATTAAACTAGGTTATATTATGTTATTTATTAATAAGTTATCATTAAGTTTAAGGAATGGTAAAAATATCTAATTTTTATGGAAACATGTTATGACTCCTATGGAACATTGTATTTAATTAAATAGAACATTGTACTAATCAAAATGAACATATTTACACCCCAATTTTATTTTTTTATTAATTTAAAATATTTCTGCAGAACGATTTTTATTAAACTTTTCAATTTTAGATAGGCAATATAATCATTAATTCTTAACTAAAAAGTCTACTTGCAATCAATTCTTTGAAGATTTTTAAAACTTTATATATTATTAAATTATTTAATAATAATTAAAAAAAGAAAAAATGAAAACAATTCTTTTAAAATTGTATTATTAATAGAAAAATTTTTTTTCTTCAGAGTCTAATGTCCTTAATAGTTATTATTTGCTCCAGTAATTAAAAGCTTATCAAATTAAATTATATCAGAGTTTTATTGCATTTTTTTATTTTACTCTTTGGAGAAGATTTTCGGATCATGATTGCAAACTTTAAATAAAAAAAAAAATAGATGATTTATATTCCCCAATGAGTCCTGCGTTGAACCAATAAAACAAAAGTTAGCCATCAATATAAAATTTATTAAGATTTCATAAATTTGCATGAAGGGAAGTAACAGAGATAAAAAAAAATATTTTTATCAACATTTTTAAAAATTAAGGATTTTAAAAGTAATTTCATTCATTTGTGAATGAGTACTGAAAGTTTCATTAAAATCCGACAATTATTTGATTTATGTGAGAATTTCTAAATTAGTGAATTTGTCACCGAAAAAAGTGGGTAATGCAATCATTACATTTTCATTGTAAACTGTCGTAACATTTCTTTAGCCGCTAACTCAAGTCAAAACAAAACTTTGACAAAATTTCGAAAATGTTAAAAGGGATCAAAACATTTTAAAAAGTAAGTAAAAATTACTTTGATCTTTCCTCTTAATAATAATATAAACATTTTGAAGGAAAAAGTTTGTTTTAAGTTTGGTACCTTTTTTATTCATACTATGCTGTTTTTGTTATCGATTTGACTGGAAGTACCTACTATATAGTGTTATGTGCTATTTAGAGTTTAAGTAGGACTATTTTTACAAGAGGTGTAGATTGATTTAAAAAATAAATTACTATTACAAATTTACTTTTTTTTGTTTACTAATGTCCGCCCAATAGAAGGCCTAAGAGCCACTCAAAGGTAAGGTTATTAAATAAGGTTCTTCTATAAACATGAAGAAGAGCTAAGAAGTACAGTTTCTGTGGCTAAATAGAAAAGGTAACAGTTAATCTGAAACTTGAAGAAATTAAGATTGTAGTGATCAGGGAAAGCATTCTTTTACAAGGCTGTTCTATAAAACAACAGTTCTTGGGAAGAAGCTGTTCAAAAACCTTCCTCCTTACTAATAGAATACAAAGGGAATGTGGATGGTTTGTTCCAATGTCAGTGGCAGGGTTAGGGTTTCAGCTGTAAAGGTCAGAATTGGTGAAACTAAGGAATGTATCATTGCCATGGAAATAGTAACAGAATAGCATGAGTTTTGCAAAGTTTTGTCTCAGAAAGGGTTTGAAAATAGTTTATGAATTGCTGTCTGGTTAATACAGTGTTTCTCAACCAGTGCTCTCTGGAACACTAGGGTTCCACAAGAGGTCGCCAGAGTTCCATGAGAAAGTAAAAAAAAAGCTCATGCATATTTCAGTAATTTTTGTTTAGTTTTATATTTGTAATTCTACTAATACATGTATGGCATATTGTTCAAAAATCTTTGGTTAGTATAAAAGTTATAATGATGTTGTTCATTTATGTCTATTTTTTTTATGTAGGTTTACAGATTGTTTTTCTTTTGTGAATGAAAACCTTGGTGTTAGGTCTCAAATGATTTTCTTTTTTGCATTACAAATAAATTTGATAAAAAAAGGGTAATTTTTCTTTAAACCAGTTATCTAAAAAAAAAAAAATGTTTATTCCATGAACTACAATAAAAGAGATATATATTAATAATAGTATAGAATAATTTTAGGGGGGGAGCAAGTCATGAAAACTATTTCAGAGGTTCCACAAGGGTAAAAGGTTGAGAAAAACTCGGTTAAGTGTCATACGTAATACACACTTGGGTGATCATGTCTTGAAAGAGATACGACTGAATGGGCAGAAGTCTCTCCTGCAGTAGGTTACCATTACTTTTTGCAGTAGACTGGTTGCCAACCAAAGCTATAGAACCCAATATGTCCTGCTATCTAACCCATAGCTGGAGGGAGAAACAACAGATTAATACCTTTCTCAAGGGTATTTGCACGTAAGTGAATGCAACAAATTCAACCGGAATTCAAACTTGGCTCTCTGATTTCTCGTTCCGAGCCAATATCCACTGCATCACAACGAAAATTGTGTTACTGTGTTAGATTGAGTCATAAATAATTTACATTTTTGGAAACTAATTGTAATAACAAATATATCGTCCTAACTACTATAAGGAGAGAGAGAGAGGGAAGGGGATATCGATAGATTAGGTTGAGTCATAAGTAATTTCCATTTTTTGGGAACCAATTCTATTGACAAATGTATTATCCTAACTACTAAACATCATCATAAGTAACAGTTAAGAATCAATTTGGAGTACAACTAATGTAGCTTAGATGGTCAAGGAGTGATAACTGATTGGCAAATACAAATTTTCATTCAAGAAAAATGTTGTTGAAAGATGTACCAAGACGAGTGTTTATCAAACGTTGATAAAAAAAAAAACAGCCCTTAAATTATTGGTGGAAATCCATCTGCAGCAAAGTATTTGAAAATTAACTAAGTTCTTTTTTTATACAATATGGTTCAACTTGTACAAGGCTCAAAGGACACTCAAGGTAGTGGGTTAAGGTATGAAGAAGATAATGGTTAACCCTAGACTTGTACTGGCCAAGGAAACATCCTCTTGGGATTCTGTTCCATAGAGTGGTGATTTGCAGAAAAAAACTCTTTTAGTGGAATTTACTTCTTGCTGCTTGAATATGGAGGGAGTGTGGGTGGTTTGCTACCGTGCAAGTGGCCATGAGGTCCTAGCCATGAAGGTCAGACCTGTTGGAATCAGGCAATGCAGTTCGTTCAAGCACTTTCCATGGTAGTAGTGATAAAGCTGTGAGAGACTCGCCACATCCCACCCGTGAGAAAGTCTCTGGAGTAAGGAAAATAATTCTTCTCCAACAAGGACTCTGAGAAGCTTTGAAACTATCAAAACTGGAAAGTGAGGTCTTGACAGCTCCTGTCCAAATATGGCAACAATACTCCATTTTCAGCCTGATCTGGCTCTTATAAACGTAGAGGATAGCATGAAGAGTCAGGTATTTACTGGAGTGATACAGGGAACCGATAAATTTACCCATACCTTTAGATTATAAATAGAAATTCCACTTGAGGTCAGGTTTAAGTCTGAGGCCCAATATCATCTCAAGAGAGGGTGCCTTCTTGATGGGACATCTATTCATTGTGATTAGTGATAGTTTGGGGTCTGATTGGTGGTAACAGAATGTAACCAATTTGGTTTTAGAGGAACTGAATGTAACCCAGCCAGTTTTTTCCCCCACTGGGAAGTTAATGTTAAATCGAAAGAAAGATCAGCTGCCAATCTCTGATCATCAAGACTTTTGGAAGTGTACCCAGATATTGTCATATCATCATAACAGACATTTATAAATGTTACACACATCACAATCTACCATAAACCAACACTTAGAAAAGATAGTGAAAAATCAACAAGTTCAGTGTATAGCAAAGACAACAAAGCATGTCTATCTAATCTAATCTAAACTTATTTATAAATGCAACTTTGTGTGTGTGTGTGTGTGTATCCGTTACCTATAGACTCCAAAACGGCTAAACCGATTTTCTTGAAAATTTACACAGTTGCACTATAAGCGTCTGCGAGTGTTCTTAGCTAGGTTTTGTGTTGAGGTACCCCCAATAAATATCGAAAATTGAAAAAATCGTGTTATAGAAGGAGTGGTCCGATTTTAATTAAATTTGATACACTCATAGACAAAGACATAAAAAATGATATTCAGAAGTTTCAAGGTTGCAGTTCTAACAATAGTGCATAAAATCGATTATATATATATATATATATATATATATATATATATATATATATATAAAAGGCAAGATATTTGTGTGCGTGTGTGTGTGTGTGTCTGTTTATCTGTCTGTATGTCTTTTATACAAATCCACAATTTTTATCAGATTCTCACCAAACTTCACACAAATACTCTTTAGGCTGAGTCTGAGCTCCAGGACCATGGATTAGTTTTAAAGCTTTCATTACACCCGAGCAATGCCGGGCTATACTGCTAGTTGTTGATAAACAAAAACAGAAATTATTTATAAAATAACCCAATAATATGATTAGAGGTTTTAATGGCTAAAAATTGAAGTATTGATATCTAAACATCAAGTATTATTTGTACTTACAGTAGTGTTATAACCCTTCTTCAGCTAGATTGTTTTTTATGGTTTATCAACCTTTTGTATACTAATTCCAGCATTATCCATGACAGTAACTGCACCTCCAAGCTTACAGCACCTGGTATTCCCAAGCAGTCACTCATCTAGGTACTGACCAGGCTTGACATTGCTTAACTGGTGATCATATGAGAACCAGTGTTTCAACATATGATCGTAAGTCTTTTGTGCTTTGTGGAACTGACTCCCAAGAGAATGCTTCCCTGATCACTATAATCTTAATCTGTTCAAGTCTAGGGTTAGCCATTATATTCTCCACATGTCCCCATAAACTGTGACTCTTACTCTGTAACCCCATATTTTGAGTGGCTCTTGGGCATTGTACATCATTGTATAAAAAAAAAAAAAGTATGTGGGAGATTTTTATCTTTTCAAAAATAATCAAATATTTATGGTGAGTTGAAGTAAAAATGAATGGGACAATGAGAGATTAAAGTAATAGGAAAAGCATTAATTACTATTCAAACTATATTTTGGGATTTAGAAAGAAAGTAAAAAAGCAAAAATAGTCTTAAAAAAGGCAAAAATAGTCTAAGATAAAATGTTATTAACT
The DNA here is from genome assembly GCA_037127315.1 of Ascarosepion bandense. NCBI lineage: Eukaryota > Metazoa > Mollusca > Cephalopoda > Sepiida > Sepiidae > Ascarosepion > Ascarosepion bandense. The sequence goes on from JBBBDQ010001420.1 coordinate 1,689,243, forward strand.
TACAATTCCTTTTCCTTGTCCTTCTTTCGGTAGAACACTTTGCACAATATTTCCAAATTTGGAACATCTAGCTACCAATTCATCTTTCACAACTGGAAGAAGTTAAAAAAAGAAATAAATTTATAAGAAAAGTAAAAAATATATATTCAATATTTTTGCTCTATATTCGAACAATTATTATCATAATTTTCATTTCACAAAATGAATGGCAAAAACACAAAATAAAATGGCAGGTATTAAATAAGTAAATGACAAAATGGAAAAAAAAAACTCATACAGTATGCGTTTCAGCTCTCACAAAGACTTCTTCATATGTGAAGGAAGAAATACAACAAATACTGGCTACAATTTTACATCAAGAAATGCTGAAGAAAACTTAGCTTCAAATTAAAACTTTTTTTTAGATTTTTTTCCTTTTAATTGATAAAGTAATTTATAAAGGCAAAAATGTATTCAGAATCTTCCATGACAAATTTACATCCAGGATCATACAATATATCTCCTTTCCTATGAAAAACTTACTATTACAAAGTTGCATATTTAAAAAACAATACATTATGGTGAAACACACCTATTCCTCAAATAATGGACTTTCCCTCCTATATTAATAAGAGTTAACAGGAAGTTAACCCAAGAAGTTCTTGAGAAGTTTTTGACGTTTGTTGTCAATTTCAGACTTCTCCGACCTTGTTTTGGCGAGTGTCGGACTTTTTGTTGGATTCAAAAGAAAAAAAAACTTTAATCACTTATTTGGATTGACTTCATTTTAATAAGAAAAGACCTTTTTGTATAGCTAAGTTTATTTTTATTTATTTTCTTTTTCGTTTATTTACTTTGTTCTTTTCTTTTTTTTATTCTTCTAGCTTTTTTGTTTTCATTTTCGTATTTTTGGCGGCCATATTTGTTTTTATTTAGGTCGGCCGTTTTGAGTTTATTTTTTCTTTTTCTTTTTTTTTCAGTATCTGTTTGGCCTTAAGTGCCATATTTATATTTTTTTTAATAGTAACTGTCCCTTTTTGACCAGAAGCTGAAGAATTAGCTGATTTTTATTTTTCTTTCACTTTAACTTTTCTTTTTTTCAGCCCCTCCCCAGTTTTTCTTTTGCGGAAGTAGCCGTTAGGAGACTTTTCGCTTTCTTTTTGTTTGTTTGTATTTGTTTTCTTTGTGCATTTGATTTAATTGTAAATTTGTAAAGTTTAATCATAGTTCAATTTATTTTTGTTAATTCTTTTTATTTTGTAAAGTTTAGTTAAACCGCTTAAATTTAATTTTAGCCCCTCCCCCTATTTTTTTAGTTTATTGTAACTTGTAAAGTTTATTTTTGTATAAGTTTGTTTTTCTTTTATTTTTTAACCTCTCAAGAGGCTAACCTTTTTGCCGTCTAAGACTAATTCTTAGTTTGGTAAAAGTTTATTTTTTTGGCCGCTAAAGGCTAGTTTTTAATTTGCCAGGCGTTTTTATTGTTTGCCGTTATTGGCCAACTTTATTTGGTAATTTTAAATCCTTCGGGGTTTGTTGTTTTAATTTGAAAACAGTTTTTTGTCCTCTTTGTTGCTATTTTGTGTATAGTATTTATTATTTTTTTATATTTTATTTTTTTTTTTCTCCCAGGTTACTCCCATTTCCCACCCTTACCCATACGTTTAATTTAGTGTGGTGGAAAAATACAAAAAATTTGCTGTTGGTGTTCTAAAATTTTAAAATAGCCGACAATAGTCAGTCAATCAAGAAAAAATTAAGCCTTGACCCCCCCTGGAAGGGGCCTCCAGATAAAACTGATGAGGCATTTCCCCCACTTTCTGGGAAAGAAGAAAATGACAAAGAAATTATGAAAAAGACACCAGTGGCCGAGAATGGCAAAAAGAAGGTTAATGAAAAAGAAAAGACTCAAAAGACGCAAGACAAGACAACGAAAGATGCTGAGGCTGGGGAATCGCCCTGTAGCTGGAAGTCCCCTCCGAAATGCAAGATCAATCTGGCGGAGTTCTTGGAGAGAGCTAAGAGCTACGCACACCTTGTAAAAGAAGGTGGGCTCTTAGAAGATCCCCATGAATTAAAGATTGAAAAAAGAATAGTGTCAGTCTTCGTGGTGGACAAGCGTACGCGCAAAATTTGTCGCTCCACGAAAGACACAGTGATAAAAGCACTGCAGTCAGTCGGGGTTAAGCCCTTGAGAATAGTTAAAGGTGCGGGCTTCTTCATGTGGGACGTACTGCTACCCACGCCAGAAGATTGCCTCAAAATGGCGACTGAAGATTTAATTACAAAAGAGTACATAATAAGAACAGAGTACGATGGCAAAAGCAGGACCAGAGTAGCAGTATATGAGGTTCCTCCTCAGGTTATCGGGGAGCATCTGGCTGCCTACTTTTCGCAGTTTGTAGTAATTTTAGATGCCTCCTGCGATGACCTGACCGGGGGATGGTCTTTCGAAATAATGATCGACCGCTATGCCTTCCTGACCATCCCCAACTGCCTTGACGTAGGAGGCCTGAGCTTGCCGGTGATCGTGTCCGGCTGCAAGCCGAAATGCTGGAGGTGTGGGGAGACTGGTCACCTCTCCTCCTCCTGCCCAGAGAAGAAGGCCTCTGGAAGCCAGGCTCCAGACGACCAAAATCCCCCTCTGGCCGCTTCTGTAACATCCGTCTCGCCTGTAGTGTGCATGCCAATACCCAGGACCGGTGCGGTAGTTTCCCCGGTTGGGAACAAAAAAGTTCGTTCACCCCCTGAAAAACCGTCGCCAGCTGCAAGTGCAGCCACGGAGAAGGAAAAGGGGGAGTGGCTGGTTGTTGGCAGGGCCAGGGGGAAGCGCCAAGCAGCGGAACCTCGGACCCCGGAGACCCCAAAGACTAAAGGCACGAACAGCCCCACTCCCTCCAGCAGCAAGAAGGGTGATGCCTCGGCCTGGTCGGCTCCGAAACTGGAAGAGCTCAAAAAAGCATTCAACCCAGGTTATGAGAAGATGCAAAAGATAAAAGAGCTGAAAAAGCAATTAGAAAAACGTCCTTTTCGCCCATCAGAGGCATTAAAAAAACAACTGGCACAACGTCCATCCTGCTCCTCAGCCTCTTCCCCGTCCTCCCCTCAAAAGAAAAAATCAGACAAAAATAAAATTCATTCTTCCCAACCCACTCCCCGAAAATCGTCCCCTCGTAGTCGAGACCCCAGCCCAATCATCAACTATTTTCGTGTTTCTCCATGCCTCTCTCCCTGTCCCTCTCCCCCGAAACAGATGCCCCCTCCATCCAAAAGACAAAGAAGTCTTTCCTCAGAAGATAAGGAGGCTCGAAAAAAACCAGCAAAACTGCCATACAGGCAAGGGGAGGACATCTGCCGCATCTCCCCGGCTCAGGCCGAAAGAGCCAAAAGTTTTGGAAATGGAATAAAGCAGCTGATGGCACTGTTGTCCATGAAGAAGTGTAGTGAGAAAGACATTGAACTACCAAGAAATTTCCCCGAAGCTCAGAGGCTATTAACTGTCATTCGCACTGGGCCGGGGGCGCGGCAGACTTGGGGCATGGTAGAGGAGGCTGCCAAAGTGATTCCTATGATTCCACCCATCATTACAACAAAATCGGACAAACTTACTAACCTTGAAAAATTTTGTTCTGGACAGGTCCCGGTTTTAGTTCACCCCTCCCTCTATAGGGCTCTAAAACTAACCTTTCCCTGGGATGTTGGCGGCGTCTCCTCTGACGGCACCATCAAGAATGAGATAGGCCACGGGTCAATGGGAGAGGCTGTCGGCATCCTTTCCCCATCCATGTTCTGTCCAGGACCCCAACCCTAATTACGTATCACAATGGCTCTCTGGTTAGCAAGCGTGAATGCCTGGGGGCTGAGGTCAGAGTCTCGGAGGGTGAGACTCCTTCATGATCTCCAGCGTCTCGGGGTGGATGTTTGTTGTGTGCAGGAGACCCGGTTTTTTGCTGGCAACTATGAGGGCATACTGTCTAGGGATTACGATCTCTATTCAGCATGTTTTGATGGTCGTTCTAGAGGTGTTTCCTGGCTAGTGAGCAAGTCATTAGGTGTGTTGTGTGCGCTTGCCTTCGCAGATCCAGCGGGCAGGATTTGTGTGCTGGATATTACCATAAAGGAGAAGTCTTTTTGGCTCATTGGGGTTTATGCGCCCAATGACCATGCGGAGCGTCCTGCTTTGTTTCGGTGGCTTGAGTCGTTCTTTGGAACATCGAGGCGGGTAGTTTTAGCGGGGGATTGGAATGCCGTCCTTGACCCTGAGAAGGATCGTACAGGAGAAAGATCGGGTACTAACAACCCGGATGTGAAACTATTTCGGGAATTTATCGACAGGAATGATCTTGTCGATAAATACCGAAATGAACACCTCCGGGAGGTAGTGTGGACTTGGACTAATAGGGGCAGCTCGGATTCGAAGGTACGTGCAAGCTACCTCGACCGAGTCCTAGTTAGGAGAGTTTACGTAGGGCTCTTAGGTTGTCCAAGTTTCCATTCAATAGTTTACACGGATCATAGGCTAGTCCGGGTTCGTGTTAACGTAGATAAGCCTAAGGTTAAGTTGGCTGGATACTGGAAATTGAATGCGTCATTATTTGATAGCCAAGATTTCCAGGAACAGCTGTTACTAACACTAAAGCGGGAACTGACGGGAGCTGTGGTTGGGAATAAGTGGTGGGATTCTCTTAAATCCAAAATTAGGTCGTTTGCTGCTGACTATAGCTGTCGGCTCAACTTAACTAATTTAGCGGCGCAAATGGCATTAGAGAAAAAAGTTGATCGGGCAGTCAAATCCCGTAATAGTGGGGACATAGCCTTAGCTAGGGCCGAGCTGGCCTCCTTGCTTATCAAGAAGGATCAAGCTCTGGTAGTTAGGGCTAGGTTAAAAAGAATGTCTTCTGAGGCAACGAATATGGCCGCAGAATTGCGTGCAGAGTAAGCTAGGCAAGCAGCCAATCAGCATATCAAGGACATCACATTGCTGGATGGACGTACCGTAACTACAGACGTGGGTATATGTGGGGCTTTTCGGAATTACTTCCAGGATCTTTTCACCAGGGAGCCCGGTCTGAGCTCTGCTCAGTTCGATACCTATTTGGCTGACTCTCCCCGCCTCAAGGCAGCTGAAGCAGCTAGGTGCGAGGGGCCCATAACAGAGTCGGAAATCTGTGATGCGCTGAAATTGGTTGGCTGGGACAAAACTCCAGGATTGGATGGTCTACGAACTGTACTTGAGGCAGTCGTCCGTTCTTGTTCCTCTGCTGGCGCTCGTTTATAACAACTGGATGGAGCAGGGGTCTATACCTCGACGCTTCACCAGGGGTGTAATCAAGTTGCTTTGCAAGAGCAAGGGCAGTGGGGGTGTCATAGATAATTATCGGCCTTTAACGATGTTAAATACTGACTTAAAGATTTTTGCCAAGATCTTGGCCGGCCGTTTGCAGGCTGTCCTCTCTAGTCTGATTGGCCCCGAGCAGACTTGTGCTGTGACGGGCAGGACTATTCAGGACAACCTTCATTTGGTACGCCTGATCATCGAGAAAACCGACACTGAAGCCGCACTGATCAATTTGGATCAGTCCAAGGCATTCGATAGGGTTGACCATCGCTTATTGGAATCTGTCCTTTCTGCCGCCGGTTTCGGGCCGTACTTTCGCTCCTGGATCCGACTGCTGTATGAGTCCCCCGGTGCGCTGGTGGAAGTGAATGGGGTAAGATCGAAGCCCTTCACTTTATCTCGCTCCATTCGTCAAGGTTGTCCACTTTCGCCTTTGCTGTACGTTCTTGCGTTGGAGCCATTCCTTCGCAAGTTAAAGGCGAATCCGGTCCTTCGCGGAATTTCCATACCTGGTGCTACCACCTCGGCCAGGTACTCGGCCTATGCTGACGACGTTTTGGTTTTTGTGTCGAGCAAAGCCGAGATTGACGAAGTTAGCAAAGAAATCAGATGTTATGAGATGGTGACAGGGGCCAAGATCAATCACGATAAGTCTGTTGGCTTGCGATTGGGTGCGTGGAAGGGAGTTTCTCTTCCTGGACCTTTCCTCTGGACGGACGGGCTGATCAAGATTCTCAGTGTCTTCTTCGGTCCTGATCTCCAGTTGGAAATGAATTGGTCGGAGGTTTGAGAGAAGGCCGAGTGCGCAGTTCGTCTGTGGACTCGGAGGAAGCTCTCCTTAAAGGGGAGGGCGGAAGTATGTGCCTCGCACATCTACCCGATTCTCCTTTACCGACTCTCGGTACTTCCTCTCCCGTGTGCCATTCATTTGGGCTTAATTCAGCTCTTGTTCTCCTTCCTTTGGGGAGAAGGCAAGTCTCCCAAGGTACGTCGCGAGATCTGTTGCCTTCATCCGTCTGAGGGCGGTCTGGGCATGCCTAGCGTTGAGATTCGTCAACACACGCTTCACATTAGATTCCTGGATCGAATGTGTATGCTGGAGGATGAGAACGGCACCCTCGTTCAAGAGGACGTCCATAAAAACTTTCCATCCTTGAGAAGTGTGCATTTGTCGGAGGAGGAGGCCGGCCGTACTCCTCGTGGCAAGTGCTCCTTCTATAAAGAATGTCGTTTGGCTCTCCAGTTTCTCTTGTGCGTTACGGATGGCCTCTCCAATGCCCAATCGTTGTCTCTTAGGGCATTATATCAGGTTTTAGTTAGGGGGGCCGTTCAAGATGAACTGATTGGCAAGCTCGGGCTTACGAAGCAGGAGGCTTGCTCCATATGGCCATGGGCACCTGGGTTGAAATGTCTCACTAACGATGAGGCATCACTCACCTGGCTGATGATTCGAAATGCTCTCTGGGTAGGCAAGAGGCTTCATGCAGCGGGCCTAACTCTGAAATCAACCTGCGTGCATTGTGGGCTGTCGGCAGAAACTGTCGATCACGCCTTCTTCCACTACAGTGTTGTTGCTCCGTTGTGTAAGTTTCTTGAAGATCTCATGGTTCGTATGCTGCATGGAAAGTTCTTTGTCCTTGAGGCTAGTTCTGTTTGCAGCAATGTCGTACCTCCGTTATCTAGGGCTGAGCACTATGTGCTCTTTTGCTTACTAGGTGTTATGCAAGTCGTGATTTGGACGACGTGACAGAAGGAATTCTATGGTGATGAGAAGTTTACCTCTTCCCAACTGATCTTGTTCTTTAAGCATCAGCTTAAAGTCAAGATCAGGACGGAAAGGAAACGACTCACTCCATCTGAATTTGGCAAAAGGTGGGTGAGGCTTGCGTGTTTCTGTCGAGTGAAAGGTGCTGATCTGGAGTGGTTGTTTGATGCTGGTTAGGCATCAGGATATTGGGTGTGCTGGGCCGAACATGTGCACCCCGTCCCTGTTAGGTTAGTGTAGGGAAAGTTTGATTTTTCTGTTTTTGCTTCAATGTTAACTTAGCTAGGTTATGATTGCTCATTGGCCCCTTTTTCTTTTTGTCCCCAGTTTTCCTTTAGTTTAATCCCCCATCCCTTCCCACTTTAGGTGTTCAACAATGTTAGTTCTACGGTGGATGCGTGGCGACTTTTGTTATTTTTCAAGTGTGCTTTTCGTTTTTTGTTATGGTGTTTAAATGTGTGAGTGATTGTGTGAGTGATTGCTGATCGGATATATGGTATTATTATATTTCTAAAGCCACGCATTATATTTCGTCCGGGGAAGTGATTTTGCTGTCACAGTATTAGAGTAGTGGGGGGCTTTTATTACTAATACAATTTTATTTAGTTTCTTGTATATATTGTATATCATTGTATATAAACATTTGGGGATTTTAAATGTTATTTTCTGCCCATGCCCTCCACTGAAAATTGTACATATGGGAGTTAAGTAGGACTTCATAGAGAACCTGAGGTATTATGGTGGACGTGGTAAGATTGGTAAGTAAAAATGTGGTATTATGGTGAAAGGTTTATTGTAAGCGTGTCAGGGTCAACGAAAGTGAATAGCTAAGTTAAATTAGGACAGTTGAAGACCAGCCTTCCCCATCCCCGTTTTAGGCCTTGTGCCACATTTGTACAAATAGTACAATAAATAATGAAGTTCTTGAGAAGTTTTTGACGTGTTTTTGTCATTTCAGGATTTCTCTGACTTTACTTTGTCCAGTTTTGAACTTTTCAGAAAAAAAAAAAAAATTGAATCCCTTGTTTGGACTAATCTTTTTTTTGACAGAAAAGACCTTTTCATTTTTAGAGCTAAGTTTATTTTAATTTATTTATTTTCGTTTTCTTGTTTTGTTCTTTTCTTTTTTTTCTAGCTTTTTGAATTTTATTTTCGTATTTTTGGCGGCCATATTTGTTTTTGTTTAGGTCGGCCGTTTTGAATTAACTTTTGTTTTCATTTTTCTTTCTCTGTTTTTCGTTTTCCATTTTTTGATTCTTATTTTCAGTTACAGCTCTGTTTCGACCGCCATATTTGTTATTGTTTTTGTTTGGACAAGACAAGTTCGTCCTTTTTTATTTTTTCTTTATTTAATTTTTTTCCTTTTTCAGTGACCAGTTCTTGGCTGTTTTTGAACTTTTTATTTTTTGTGCATTTTTTTCAGCCCCTCCCAGATTTTTTTTTTACCGAAAGTAATCTTTTAATTTACTTTCGCATTTTATTTTGTTTCCCCTCCGTGCTTTTTTCCGCCTATTTAGTTTAATTCTTTTCCCCCATTTTATTTATTATTTAAAAAGTTTCTTGTACTGCTTTTATTTTTGTAAAGCTCTATTTGTTATTATGTAAGCCGTTCTTGGCCTTTTTCTTCTATATTTGAAACCTTTTTCTTTCGTATCCTTTTTTTTGCTGCTTTAGGCGAATTCTTTTTATTTTTTCTATTGTCTCCCTCTTTTTGTAGGTGAGATTATTGTATTTCTCCTCAATAAGTTGTTTTTTGTATTTTAAACCCTCCTCTTTTGTAGGTGGAATTTTTTTTTTTTTTTGCCTTTCAAGGGTAATTGCTCTTGAATTTAAGTTATCACTTGTACCCATTTTTAATTCTTTCGAGTGTTCCTTTTTGTAGTGTTTATATATTTAAACCCACCTCTTTTGTAAGTGGGTTACATAGTAATAATATATAATTTTGTGTATTGAATTCCTTTTTATTTTTGCCTCCTCTTTCCTTCCCCTGCAATAGTTTGCATTATCCCCCCACCTTCCACTCAGCTTTCCTGTCGTATTTCCCCCCTCCTCTCCCCTCCCCATCCACTGAAATTAGTTCATAAAAAATTAAAAAAAAGCTAAAATAATTTTTAAAAAAAAGTTATTTTAAGATGGCTGCCGCTGATCGGCCAGTGAGGAGGGACTTATTTGGGTCCTCCTCAAAGAAGGATCCTCCCAATAAATCAAAAAAGGGATGGAAAAAACTTATAAAAAAAATAATAACGACCAGACTGAAAAAAATTCCCCAGCTAAAGAGCAACAGAAATAAGACGAAACTGAAAAGACAACCGAGGAGTCGCCCTCCTGCTGGAAGTCTCCTCCATCGTGCATCATAAACCTCAAGGAGTTCTTGGAAAGGGCAAAAGAGTATGATCATCTTTTGAAAGAAGATGGACTCTTGGAAAACCTACAAGAATTACAGAAGTTTGAAAAGAGAATGGTGTTGGTCTTCATGGTGGACAAGTGGTCACGCAAAATTTGTCGCTCAACGAAAGACACAGTGATCCGTACACTGACGTCCCTGGGTGTCAAACCCCAAAGAATTATTAAGGAAACAGGGTTCTTCATGTGGGACATTCTGTTACCCACTGCCAAAGACTGTGAAGAAATGGTTTGCCGAGACCTAATCACTAATGAGCTTATAATCCGAACTGAATATGAAGGCCGGCGAAGGACCAGACTAGCTGTCTACGAGGTCCCTCCTCAAGTTGTCGGGGAACACCTAGCTGCGTTTTTAGGGAAATATGGCCAAATCGTAGGCGCTACATTCGACAACTTGAACGGGGGATGGAGCTTTGATATCATGCTCGATCGTTTGGCCTTTGTCTCCGTCCCCAACTGTTTGGACTTTTGTGGCTGGAAAATGCCGGTTATTGTGGCCGGCAGAAAACCAACCTTTTGGAAGTGTGGTGAGATTGGTCACCTTGCTGCTTCCTGTCCAGATAAAAGCCCTCTGGACTTTCGGCCACTACCGACCCAAATACCCCTTGGCCTGATACTGATAGTTCCGCGGGCGCCTGTAATGGGCCTGCCAGCGACACAGACTGGTAGAGTTAAACCTTCGGTTGGGGCTAATCCCACAAACCCCGAACCCATCTCCTTCTGCAAGTGCGAGTCAGGAGAAGGTGGAAGGAAAGTGGTGTGTCATTGGTAGAGGTAGAGGGAAGAGACAAACAGCGGGGACTCAGTCCCATGAAGCTCCCAGGAACAATGGCACCTACATCCCCATTTCCGCTGCCAGTTCCAAGGGCGATGACTCGGCGTCTTATACGAGTAGGGCGTCCGACGTCCAGAAGCTAAATGAACCTAGCTGGGAAAAGATCATCAAAATAAAACAACTAAATGAAGAGCTGAAAATAAAATCTACCAGCGAAAAGATAGTGATCCCAAGATCCTCAACATCTGCCCCCTCCAGCCCTTCAGCTAAAAAAATAATGGCCTCTCTACCAATGACTAGATCATTGACCCCTACCAAGCTGACTATACTTATACAAAAGAAAAATAAGTCCCCATCTAACTACACTCCTGTTTCCAGTCCCATCTCCAGTCCCTCTCCCTCGCATACACCAAAAAAAAAAAAAAAAAAAATGGAAAAGACTACAAAGTCCCTCATTAGAGGACTTAAAAGCCAAAGGCTCTATTCAATAAAGGAACAGAAATCTGCAAAATTTCTACCAAAACAAGCTGATCGTGCAATTGAGCTCTCTAAAAAACTAAGCAGTTTAAAAATCTCCTTAATTTTAAAAAAGTATATGGACAAGATGTTGAGGATCCAAGGAATTTCCCAAATGCCAAAAGGATCCTCACTGTTGTGAGAGCAGGAAAAGGTTCCCAAAAAGTATGGGAAATGTTGGCGGAAGCTAATGAAAGTTTACCATCTGATCCTCCATTATCCTACATCAGGGACGATCTCTCCGATAAATTGTCACAATTTTGTTCAGGGAGGCTCCCAATTTTTGTTCACCCCTCCCTTTATAGAGCAGTCAAACTAACGTTTCCTTGGGACATTGGTGGCCTGTCTCTTGATGGCACTATCAAGACTGAGATGGGCCAAGGCTCAATGGGACAGGCCGTCGGTGTCCTGTCACCTGAGATGTTTGGTGCAGTTCCTCAACCCTAATCGGACTGATAATGGCTCTCTGGTTAGCTAGTGTGAATGCCCGGGGCCTGAGATCAGAGTCACGCAGAGCGTGTCTCAGCCATGATCTTCAGCGCCTCGGTGTGAATATATGTTGTATACAGGAGACACGTTTTTCAACTTGTGATCATGAGGATATACTGTCTAGTAGGTTCGCCCTCTATTCAGCATGTTTTGATGGACACTCGAGAGGCGTTTCCTGGCTAGTGAGCAAGTCCTTGAATGCGGTGTGTTCCCTTGTCTTCGCAGATCCGGCAGGCAGACTTTGTGTGCTGGATGTTACTATAAAGGATAAGTCTCTTCGTCTTATTGGGGTTTATGTGCCCAATGACCATGCGGAGCGTCCTGCCTTGTTTCGGCAGATCAAGCCATTTTTGACGACATCTCCTCAGGTAGTTTTAGCAGGCGATTGGAATGCCGTCCTTGACCCTGATATAGATCGCATAGGGGAAAGATCGGGTACCAACAACCCAGATGTAAAATCATTTCGGGACTTTATCGACAGGTGTGATCTTGTTGATAAGTACCAAAATGAACACCCCCAGGATATAGTATCGACTTGGACTAATAGGGGCAGCTCGGCTATGGTGGTGCGTGCTAGCTTCATCGACCGAGTCTTAGTTAAGAGAGTCGATGTAGGGCTCTTAGGTTGTCCAAGTTTTCATTCGACAGTTTACTCGGATCATAGGCTCGTCCGGGTTTGTGTAAACTTAGATAAGCCTAGGTGTAAATTGACTGGTTACTGGAAATTGAACTGTTCATTGTTTGAAGAGCAAGATTTCCAGGACCAGTTGAAACTAATGATAAAGCGGGAATTGACAGGGGCTATGGTTAGGAATAAGTGGTGGGGATCCTTAAAATCCAAGATTAGGTCGTTTGCTGCTGAATATAGCCGTCAACTCAATCTAGAAAGATTAGCAGCACAAACGGCAGTAGAAGCCAAAGTTGATCGGGCTATCAAATCCTGTGTTAGTGGGGACATAGCCTTAGCTAGGGCAGAGCAGGCCTCCTTGCTTATCAAGAAGGACCAAGCTCTGGTAGTTAGGGCTAGGTTAAAGAGAATGTCTCCTGAGGCAACGAACATGGCCGCAGAATTGCGTGCAGAGGAATTGAGAAATGCTAGCAAAAGGCATATCGCGAGCGTCACATTGCCGGATGGGAGAACCGTGACTACAAACGCGGGCATAGTTGAGGCTTTTCGTGACTATTTTCAGGATCTGTTCACCAGGGAGCCCGGTCTGAGCACTGCTCAGTACGATGCCTATTTGGCCGACTTCCCCAGTCTCGAGGCGGCTGAAGCAGCTGGGTGCGAGGGTCCCATTACAGAGGCTGAGATCTGGGATGCACTCAAGCTGGTTGGCCGGGACAAATCTCCGGGATTGGATGGTCTTCCTTACAAACTGTACTTGAGGCAGTCGCCCATTCTTGTTCCCTTGCTGGCACTGATTTTCAACAACTGGATGAGGCAGGGGTCTATACCCCAACGCTTCACCAGTGGTGTGATCAAGTTGCTGCACAAAAGCAAGGACGGTGGGGATTTGGTAGATAACTTCAGGCCTTTGACGATGTTAAATACAGAGTTGAAGATTTTGGCCAAGATCTTAGCCAGCCGTTTGCAGGCTGTCCTCCCTAGTCTGATTGGCCCTGAGCAGTCTTGTGCTGTGAAGGGTAGGACTATTCAGGACAACCTTCATTTGGTACGCTTGATCATTGAAAAAGTCGACACGGAAGCCGCGCTGATCAATTTAGATCAGTCCAAGGCATTCGATAGGGTTGACCATCATTTTCTGGAGTCTGTCCTTTCCGCTGCCGGTTTCGGGCTGATTTTTCGCTCCTGGATCCGACTTCTGTACGTGTATCCTGGTGAGCTGGTGGAAGTGAATGGAGTACGATTGGAACCTTTTCTATTGACTCGCTCTATTCGTCAAGGTTGGCCGCTCTCGCCTTTGCTCTACGTTCTTGCGTTGGAGCCTTTCCTTCGCAAGTTAAAGGCGAATCCGGTCCTTCGCGGGATTGCATTACCTGGTGCTACAACCTCAGCCAGGTATTCTGCCTATGCTGACGACGTTTCGGCTCTTGTGTCGAGCAGAGCTGAGATTGACAAAGTCAGCAAGGAAATCAGAGGGTATGAGACGGTGACAGAGGCCAAGATCAACCGCGATAAGTCTGTTGGCTTGCGGTTGGGCATGTGGAAGGGAGTTTCTCTTCCCGGGCCTTTCCACTGGATGGACAGGCCGGTCAAGATTCTCGGCATCTAGTTCGGTCCTGATCTCCAGTTGGAAATGAATTGGTCGGAGGTACAAGAGAAGGCAGAGGCTGCAGTTCGTCTGTGGTCTCTGAGGAATCTTTCCTTAAAGGGGAGGGCGGAAGTATGTGTTTCACACATCTACCCGATTCTCCTTTACCGACTCTCTGTGCTTCCACTCCCGTATGCCATATTAATGACATTAGTCAGGGTCTTATTCTCCTTCCTCTGGGGAGAAGGCAAGGCTCCTAAGGTGTGTCGCGAGATCAGTAACCCCCATCCTTCTGAGGGCGGTCTGGGCATGCCTAGCGTTGAGATTCGTCAACATACGCTTCGCATTGCCTTCCTAGACCGAATGTGTTCGCAAGTGGATGAGAATGGTGAATTCTGGGAGGAAGATGCCCGCAAAAGCTTCCCATCCCTAAGAAGTGAGCATTCGTGCGAGGAAGAGGCTGGCCGTTTATCTCGAGGCGAATGCTCCTTCTATCGTGAATGCCGGCGAGCACTCAGTTTTCTCTTACGGGCGACAGATGGCCTCTCTGGCGTCCAGGCGTTGTCCCTTCGGGCATTATATCGGGTGAGGGGGGCCGTTCGGGATGATCTGATTGACGAGCTCGGTTTGACGAAGCAGGAGGCGCGCTCCATATGGCCTTGGGCGCCCGGGTTGAAATGCCTCACAAACAACGAGGCATCCCTCACCTGGCTGGTGATACAAAAGGCTGTCTGGGTCAGCAAGAGGCTTAAAGCAGCGGGTTTGGTTGTTTCACCAAACTGCGTTCGCTGCGGTGAGTCAGTGGTCGAGACACTGTCTCACACCTTCTTTCATTGCAGTGTCGTAGTACCGTTGTGTAAGTGGCTTGAAGACTTCATGGTTCGCATGCTGCGTGGAAAGTTCTTTGTCCTGGAAGTCGCTTCTGTTTGTAGCAATGTGGTGCTGTCGTTGACTAGAGCAGAGCATTATGTGTTCGTATGCTTACTAGGTGTTATGAGAGTCGTGATATGGTCAACGCGACAGAAGGAATTCTATGGGGACGAGAAGTTTTCCTCTTCCCAACTGATTTTGTTCTTTAAGCATCAGCTTAAAGTCAAAATCAGGATGGAAAGGTGACGACTCCCTCCATCAGAATTTGGCAAAAGGTGGGTAAATCTTGCGCGAATCTGTCGAGTGAAAGGAGATGATTTGGAGTGGCATTTTGATGACGGTTAGGCATCAGGATATTGGGGATCCTGGACTTAACATTTTCAACCCCTCCCGAAAGTAGGATAGTTTAGTTAATTTTTCCTTTTATGTTTTAATGATGGTTAAACTTAGCTAGGGTATGCATGGTCATCGGCCCCACTTTTTATTTTTTTTTTGTCCTCTCTTTTTTGGTTTAATTCCCCAGTCCTTCCCCCCTTTTAGGTGACTAGAGATATCAGTTCCCTGGTAGATGCGGGGCATTTTTCGTTTCGAGTGTGTTTATTTTCGTACTTGTTATTGTGTTTGTGTGTATGACTGTTTGAGATCTGCCAGCCCTGCTAGAATTTCGCCCAGCTAACTGATGTTTCTGTCACGGCTAGAGATTGTGGGGGGTTTAATACTAACATCAATTTTGTTTAGTTTTTTGTATATATTTTCATTCATTGTATAAAAATCATTGGGGTTAGCAATTTTAAGTGTTATCCCCCCCCTCCCCGACAAATTGTACATATGGGTTTAGTTAGACTTTCACAGAGTGTATTGAGGCATTATGGTGCTTGTAGTAAGAATGGTACGTAAGAATGTGATGTTTTGGTGCAAGGGATATTATACTGTCTGCTTGGGTCAGTGAGTGAGGCTAGCTAAGTTAATGTAAGACAGATGAAGACCAATCTTTCCCCATCCCCCCCTTTTTTGGCCTAGTGCCGCATTTTTTGTAATTTTTTACAAAAATAAATAATGAAGTTCTTGAGAAGTTCTAGAGAGTTCTTTGGAGTTCAGCAGAACTACTAGGCAGCTGATATTAGTCATCAGTTAGCCGAATACTAAGGAGACAGCTTTCAGTGGAAGATTACCAAGTGAGTTATGGTAACAAATTCTATCCTACACCAAGAAGAAAACAAAAGCAAACTACAGATTCTCCAGGCACTTAAGCCATCAATTAATAGAAACAGCTATGAATACTGTAGTAATCTTCGTTATATTTGAAGCAGAAAAGTCATTTTTAGCAACACAGTTTTCCGGTTAAATTTGTTACCATAACTCACACCCTTGAAGATGACCTCAGAAAGAGGTTGAAAGTACTTGGGTACCTTGAAAAATGAATGAAAATAACATCTGTCAACGTTACAGCTCATTTCTGACATCTTTTGATTGTAATACGTGAAAGATTATCTGTGAGTATGAACAGATTTTATTAAAAATAAGCAATGTTTGCAATTTATTTAATCTGACATGTTTAAAAGAAAATTTGTTGCCTACATACATACATACATATGCACACATATGTTATACATACACACACAAGGTCTGATGAAAAAGTATTGAAACTGGTACTACAAAAAGACAACTACAACACATATCAAGTCGGCATTTAATCTCCTTCAAAGTAGTCCCCTTCTGAAACCATACACTTTATTCAGCATCATTTTCATTGAAGGAAGCATTCCTGGAACTCCTTTTTGGAAGAAAGTGAGCCTCATTACAATTTCTTGGATTTCCTCATTTTGAAATCTTGTTCCTTTCAACTAGGATTTTATTTTTAGAAAAATTAACAATTCTGAGCAATTACTCATCATATCACTCACACCTCCAAGCAGTCACCCATCTAGGTACTGACCAGGCTCAACATTGCTTAACTTTGGTGACCATATTGGAACTAGTGTTTCAATGTGATATGGCCATATTCCAATTTTTGAAAATAGGAAAAATTGCAAGAGGTAAGATCTGGGGAATATGGTGGTTGTCGAACCTGGAGAATGTTGGTCTTCACCAAAAACTGCTGCACAACCTGTGCCAAATGGTTATTGCAGTTCTCCCATAACGGATATCACTGTTGGCATTTTGAGGCAGATTCTCTGCTCAATTTTCTCTGCCATGGTCGCTGACGGAATTCCTGGTGTGGTGAGACGACCACACTACACACTTTCCTTCCAAGTACTTCTATAAACAACGAAAATGAGTAAGAATGTTATAACTTGGTGTGTATGTGCAACATAGTTCGAGGTCAATCTGTGCCAAGTAGTTTCATTCTGCGTACTTTAGCTTTGTTACTATAGCAACAATATTTTTTTTTCTTTTTAAATCGGGCCTCAATATTCTTTTCTAATTTCAACAATTTTTCATTTACTTCAGAAATTTTTTTTTTCAGTCTGTATTTCAACTGAGTTGGTGACATTTAAGTAATAAATAAGTCTTCTCTAACAGTCAAAAACAAAAAGATTCCTAACTGAATTGCTTTAACCTCTATCTTTGAAATGTTGATATAAAAATTTAAAAGATAAAAACAACTTTATTTCTCCCCTTAAGAATTTATGGTTAGCTTTCCCACATCAAAGAAAACAGTTTCTAATAGAATAGATTTCCTCCAAGAACTCTCAAGAATTAAATTATAGACAATAGACAAATTCCAATGTAATTAATTCACAACAAACGACATGAAGCTAAAAAACAGAAATGGTTACCCTGATGAAGTTCTGGTTGTTCATCATCAATTGCATTAAGAATTCTAATAACACATGTAGGAATCAGCAGTAAGTCACAAAAGGAAGGTTCTGAAAAAGAGGGAGAAATTTGGTAAATTTTATATGTGAAACTCTTTTGTTTCTTTGCCAAATGTCATGTGGGAAAAGTTGCAACGAGACATGAACACTGATAATAAATATCTGGTTACTTAAAACTTTAGCATTCAACACTCAAAACCACCCTGTGAATATCAGCTCTCAAAACCTCAGTTTGCATGACTTCTGGCATTGTTTGCAATGATGCGGTCATATATTATGGCAGGGGATGCATGAGGTGGGTAACAGTAGTTATGTTGAATGCTATAGGTCTAAACCCCAACACCTGTATTCTACCATGTCATATTTTACTCTGCAAATCAAGTACTACTGTGTGTGTGTGTGTGTGTGTATATATATATATATATATATATATATTGTTACAGATATAGATAGCCACACACACACACCAACACATATATTGAGATTGGTCTCCGCGTGGTAACAAGGAGATGGTCACATGGGATAGCAGGTCAAGGTTGGTTGACCCAGACACTTTTAGTGACAAATGTCTAGACACGAAATAGACAGAGGCAGCAGGAGCTAGAATCCGCACCAAAGACAAGTCACGTGGAAAGCAGAGATTGGAAATTAGTTGCAGATCAGATCTTGGACTAGTAAGTCACGATTGCTGAGCACTGATAACTTATAAATGAAAAGAAAAACACATTTGAGATAATGGCGTAATTTGACCAATTCATCTCAAGCAACTCTGGATAACAAAAACAAACTTATAAATTCTTATTTGTTGAGACAAAAAGAAGACAAAGCCGAATTGTTTATCAAGGAAGATGGAAAGATAGCAACGAAGAGAAAATAAGAGAAGAAACTGTAATGTTATTTGTATGCTGATTCTTATTTGTTAAAAGAAGAGAAAGAAGGCAAAGCCGAATCGTTTATCAAGGAAGAAGGAAAGATAGTGACACAGAGAAGATAACATGTGAATGAAGAGGTATTAAAGAGAAGAAACTGAAGAATTGTTTGAGTGCAGAAAATACGACACTTGTATGAAGAAAGAAATAAAGAAGAGTGCAGATATTTCAGAATATTTGTATGCTGAAAATACGACAGCCAACTGAAAGAAAATAGAAACCGTCACAAATACATACATTTCAGGTGTACTGTGTTTGAGTCTGAAGTTATATAAAGAAAGAGGAAGAAAGAAAAGACAGTAAAATAAGAGAGAAGGAACTGACAAAGAGAAGGAACTGACAAAGAGAAGGAACTGACAAAGAGAAGGAACTGACAAAGAGAAGGAACTGACAAAGAGAAGGAACTGACAAAGTTATTATATTCTTAGGCTCATGTTAGAACACGCACACTCTTCCACGAATATTATGTTACCACAAACATCATACCACATGTGCTCATAATTATATGATTCTCCCCATTTTATTTTGTGTTAATCTCTTGCATTCATGTTCACCTGTATATTTGTTGATATTTGTCGTAAATTGTTATTTCGACAAAGTTGGGTATCCGAATGTAAGTTTTGAGGTTCAGATCAGAGGACGTTCTTATTCATACTCATATATATTTTTATTTTATTTTAATACTTTGTTACTTATTAAAGCTTTATATCAAAAATCATTTCGCCTTGTCGTTCATCCTTGAATTGTTGGTCAGCACATGTACTGATATTGAAGCAGACCTGGGAAGATTACAGTTCGATTATATCAATCGAACAATGATTTGTTTATCATTGCTCATTTGTCATGATCTAGGAAAGGTAACCCGTATCTGTCCATAGATGCAGAAATGTAAATACTCCCGAATCGACATGTAATCATCTTGATGGTTATAGTCGAGGCAGGCATATGACAGTATATATATATATATATATATATATATATATAGAGTTATATAATTTGCTTGAAGCATTGTGTCTATAAGGTGTATGGGTAGGTATTATAAGGCTAACACAATGCGTTTAGTATAATAAAGAAAGGTAAAAAAGGTGTTGGGTATTACCTATTTATTATTCATTAATATTTCGAGATCAGAATCTCATCTTCAGAATGCTTGGAGAGCTTGACTTCCCATCCATCTTCTGTATATGTGTGTGTGTGTTTAAAATATTAATATTCGAAATATTAATGAATAATAAATAGGTAATACCCAACACCTTCTTTACCTTCCTTTATTATACTAAAAACATTGTGACAGCCTTCTAATACCTACCCATAAACCACTTACATATATCTTTCACATGA
Source organism: Ascarosepion bandense (assembly GCA_037127315.1). NCBI lineage: Eukaryota > Metazoa > Mollusca > Cephalopoda > Sepiida > Sepiidae > Ascarosepion > Ascarosepion bandense. Next base: position 1,708,680 of record JBBBDQ010001420.1, read on the forward strand.
GGTGTTGATGCTAATAAAATAATGCTCAATGTATGATAACAGCTATATTAATAATGAATATACATTTTTCTATTCAATAGCACAACTTTTATTACAAAGCAATTCAGCACCTGATGAATGCATTATGCATAAAACTCGAGTTGTACTAACGATGAGGGAAAATTATATATATAAGTACGTATATTTTGGCAGCATCTTTTCTTTTAAACAAGTTGTGTTAAACAATAGAGACAACATGGTCTTATATATTTTCTTTTGAATTTTTTCATATTTTCTGATTAGACTTTTTACCAAAATTCACTTATATATATAGTATTCATGGTATATATTAATATATGTTAACATGGCTTTTCAAAATACAACACTTCAAGTAGCCATGATTTTTTAACAACCCAACATGAATCACATTGACAGCTAAGAAGTTACTCTTTATCTTGTCTTTATGCCTATATATATATATATATATATATATATATATATATATATATATAAAGACAAGATAAAGAGTAACTTTATCTTGTCTATAACTTTATCTAGATAGATAGATAGATAGATAGATAGTGCATCAAAAATGCTTTTACAATTTTGGGGGTAGGTTCCTGACACCAAAACAAGGTAAAATGTCCCTACAAACATCTGTCCAAAAGGCCATTGTTATACCTCAACATAAATGTTTAAAATGTCTGCTGCTAGCTTCTACGCACACATGTACTCATCAGGATTATTGATTGGCATACGTGGTTTTGAATGCTTTGGCAGGCCACTTGATGAATCGTCCTGCATTTTTAATGTCTGCTGCAGAAACCAATTTTTTAGGTGGTTCCACAGATAAAATTCAAAAGAATTGAGACTGGGGGAACGTGCCTATCCATCTTTCATGGTTGATGCCAGCCAGTGCATCGCGAACAATTCGACTAAAATGTGCTGAAGCCACATCATACATAAACTGCATGTGTCTTCATATTTGCCTAAAATTCCAGCACACACATTAATTGCAAACTGATGCTTGTGTGTAGCCTGTACTGTACCATGGGAATTCCAATTTGCTCACAAATCTTGGTTGTGTAAATTTGTTATTACATCTTTCAAATGTTGTTTCATCCATAAACAAAACCGAAGAGACCAACAAATGGATCGGCAGTTTGTACAATAAACTACTGGCAAAAATTCTCATGTGGTGAGCAATTTATCAGAAGATGAAGGCCCTGCACATGTTGCAAATGATACGGATACAGGGGGTGCTCTTGAAGTACCATCCATGCAGCACTATGTGATATACGACATGCTAGGGCCACTTGACGAGTGCTGATACCTCAAGATAGTCGTCCGACAGTCTGTAGAATGTGTTCTTCGTGGCCAGGCATACAAGCCGATCTCAGTCTTCCTCGAACACTAGTTTGTGGTACAACAAATCCTGTCTCAGCAACATGATGATAAACAGTAGCAAAGAGTGAGCGATACAGATCGGCAGCTTGTACAATAAACCACCAGCAAACGTTCTCTCGTGGTTAGTGATCAGAGGGGGAAAAGTCCCTGCACACATTGCAATTGATACGGATACAGGAGCTGCACTTGAAGTACCTTCCATGCAGTACTATGATATGTACGACATACTAGGGCCACTAGATATGTGCTGATACCTAGATAGTCGTCCGACAATCTGTAGGATGTGTTCTTCATGGTCAGGCGTACTAGTTTGTGATACAACAAGTCCTGTCTCAGCAACATGATGATAAACAGTAGCAAAGAGTGAGCGATACAGATCGGCAGCTTGTACAATAAACCATCAGCAAACGTTCTCTCGTGGTTAGTGATCAGAGGGGGAAAAGTCCCTGCATCTGTTGCAAATGATACGGATACAGGAGCTGCTCTTGAAGTACCCTCCATGCGGCACTATGAGATGTACGACACGCTAGGGCCACTTGATGTGTACTAATACCTGGATCATATCCGACAGCCTGTAAAATGTGTTCTTCATAGTTAGGTATACGAGTGGATCCTAGTTTTCTTCGATCCATAGTTTGTGGTGCCATAGATCCTGTCACAATAACACAACTATAAACAGCTGCAAAGGGTTGGACAACATGGCTGCTTTCAGTCTGGAAACACAATCTGATACAGACGTGCAGCCTCGCGCCCAACACCATTCATGGTTTGATTTGGTTTGGTTTGAGTTTAACGACCCATCAACCATTATAGTCATTTAAGGGTCAACTTTTGTATTTTGGGATCACATTTGTTTTGAAGTTGTTGCATGCATTAGAGTGGCTGTACACATTAGATTGGATACATTTTATTTTAATTAAATTTCATTGTATAGTCCTATTTTCTTTAAATATGCCATTAAATGGTCTATTTTGGTGTGTTCAGATAGTTCTTTTGTTTTTTTTGTGTTGTAATACTTTTTTCGTATAGTCAGCACAGTCAATCATGAAGTGTCTTACAGTGTAAGGGGCATGACAAGCTGGGCACCATGGCGGTTCCTTTTTTTCCAGTATGAATAGATGAGCTATTTTAGTATGTCTAATACGGAGTCGAGAAAGGATAACTTCTTTCCTTCGTGATTCCCTGTATCTATTCATCTAGAGTCGGTTTTATTGTTATTAATTTATTTGAATTGCAGTTGTTCCAGTGGATTTGCCATTTATTTTGGATATATGATTGTATTTTTACTTTTAAATCTGTGTATGGAATCTCATATGTTTGGTCAATGGGCACTTTATGTGCATTTTTGGCAGCTGTGTCAGCTGCATCATTTCCTCGGTTTCCCACATGGCATGTGGCCCTATGTAAAAATCACATCTGCCTGCTCACAATATGAATATTCTGCAATTGTTAAACAGAACACTTCCCAGATAACTCACTACTATACACGTTAAACATTGAAGACAGACTAGCCAGAAATATACACAAATGACAAATGTAACAGTCTACATGGCAACACAGCACCATCTACTGTAAACTTTCTTTAAACTTAATAACTCAAAAAAGTATTTATGGATATGTTTATATCAAGTTTCGTGTTTGTTTTGGTGTGAGGAACCCGACCCCAAAGTTTGTAAAAAGTATTTTCGATACAACATATATCTTTTATTAATATATACTTTTTACTGTTACATCACATTGAGCACTGTTTTATTAACACCTGATAAATATTTATATATTGATGCGTATCTGCACAAATACACACACCCCAACATATATATATATATATATATATATATATACACACACACATACATACATACATACACACACACACCCTTATTTATATCCATACCTATATATCTCATTATCATCATCCCCCTCCTTGACTTTTGTAATCTAAGGGTGTATCCAAATGCATAAGCCACACTCTTTTCCATAATGGTTTATCAACAGCAGCCATCAGCAATTCTGGTACAGTCATTATATATATATATATATATATATATATATATATATATAGCTGTCCAGTCTGTAAACTGGTGAGGATAATCCAACAAGATTAACTTAATATTTTATATTAAGTGTTATATTTATACAGAGAGCTCAATGGATGTTATCTAGAGCAATATGATATTTATAAAGGAAAACTCAACACGTCATTTAAATTGGTTACAAATTATAATTCATTTCAATGAGCTTAATTAGCTCATTTCATCAGAATACACAATATTCCTTTCATTTGATACAAAAAATTTTGCCAGAATAAGCATTTTTTTAACTGAAGAGAAAGATTAAAAAATAAAAATAAAATTAGAAGGAAAAGAGGATCAGGACTTAGGCATTCGCATCAGATCCGCTGGGGGTATTCAGACCAGTTGTGAAGATGCTGACCTCTAAAGAAACTTCTAATTTCATGGATACATGTATATGTATAACCCCATAAATTAACCCACCCATGTACACTAATTTATATCAATATACACATATGCGTAAGTCTGAAGAAGTAATATACCAAGCAACCATTTATCCTTGCAAAGACAATAGCAGGAAAAAAAACATATATAGGAATTTCTGCTGGACCATGGAAACAATGCCTATATAATCACAATCATTTTCTAAACCCCACCTAAAACATCAAACCGCTCTCTTGAAACAATTCTGGAAATTAAAAGACAGAAATCTTTCCCCTCTAATTGAATGGAAGATTATAGGGAAATCTCAAACCCCACAATATCTTTAGAAGCAGATGCAATTTATGCTTAGACAAAAAGATTAGAATTATCAAATTCAGAGGATCTAGCCAATTATTAAATCAGAGAAATGAAATAACTTTCAAATGCAGCCATAAAAATAAATTAAACTGTCTAACACATAAAATCATAGAATCACCCCATTTCGACACACTTGCCAGCTCTCTCACATTTGTGTGGATCATTTGTTGAAGGATTTTACGGACCAAAGAAGTGAAGATAAGGACCTACCATACAATGGGTTAACATGCCAATCTAAGTACACAATGACTTTATATTATTGGTGTACGAAGTTTTTAAAAATATCCTATCATGACCTATGTAATTGTAAATGAGTTCACTATAATGACTTCGACATAAATATTTCACGTGTATAATGGGGCACCTAAGTGTAAGGTGTATGCTTCTTATATATATGAGTGCACCTAATTTTGTGCATGTTTATATACATCATGGTATATATTATTGTGTGTATAAGGGGGCACCTAAATATAAATGTATTTCATATATAAGAATGGACCTAATTATGTATATGTTTTTCCATCATGTGAGAACACCTGATTATATGTGGGTTGTATTAATCTTGGATGCAGTCAACTGTGCATTATACCTTCAGGTACTGATCATTCTACCTGTATGTGTACAGGTTAGTATCAATAATCCCAGATATGCCGGTATATATGGAGATATATATATATATATATATATATATATATATATATGTATATGTATGAGTAATGTTTGTTAAGATGTATGAAAAGAAAATATACCACCTTGTCTGGGAGTTAAGTGTACACAGGCATACATTGTCTTTATGCATAGGGGTATATAAAAAGTTGGTCATATACTTACATATATATATATATATATATATGTACATGGATGTGTATACATGTATGCGTGTATCCACTCCTCATAGAATTGCGAGTGTGTAAACACAATAATTATATGTGGATATAAAGAGATAAATGTAGGTATGAAAAACACATTTATGAACATATATACGTATGGATGTGAGGATGTATGTAAGTATGAGAATATATGCATAATTTGGGAGTATGCGTGAGAATTACTAGCATAATTATATATATATATATATATATATATATATATATAAAAAAAAAACACTATATGCGCGGAAATCCCGTCTTTATGAAATGTATATATGTGAGTATACGAATGCAAGATCTGTATGTAGACATGAAAAAGTGTAGGTCGGTAAGTATGTATAAGCATAAACAAAGTCACATTTGTAAGTATATGTGGGAATGTACGCATATGTGTATATGGATATAAGTTAGCGCACATGGGTGGGTTAATTTATGACATTACACATACAGGGGCCCGACAATATTTTTCGGACACTTTAGTATTCAACTTTCCGAGTACCATAGAGTGGCAAAATTCCTTCAATAGAATAGCATAAACATATAAAGACAATACCTGTAATAAAAATGGAAGAAAATTGATTAGGTAAGGAAAAATATTTATTTTTCATCATTTTTTACAAAACACACGTGACATTTTCTTTCGGACATCGTTGAAAAACTGTTAATAGTCTGTAATATCACCTTTCTTCTCAATAACTTTTATCAATCTCTCTTCATAATGATCAAACATATGCACAATAACATCTCTACGTGTTTCTATTAGTTGTTTTTTGGCATCTAGTATCCGTTCCCATAGTTGAGCCTCTTTCGTTATTTCAGGTCCATCATAGACAAGTTGCGCAAGCATTTCCCAAACATTTTCTATTAAATTTAGATCTGGGCTTTTTGCAGGCCATTCCAAAGTAGTCATATTCACTTTAGCCATCCATTCTTTCATGAGTTTTGACACATGGATGCTGCAATTGTCTTGCTGTAGAACGAAATCATTCCCTATCTCTCTTCTTATCCTTGGTAGGGCTTTCTCGTCCAGCAACTGTTTGTAGCTTTCGCTGTTCTGTCGTCCTTTCAGCCACTCCAACCATATATTTCCATTAGCAAAGATCATACCCCAAACCATAACTCCTCCTCCACCCATCTGTCATTTGTTCAGTACAGCAGGCTCACCCCTTCTCGACCAAGTACACCATCCATCGGGCCCATCAACCTTGAAACGCTTCTCATCAGTAAATATAACCTTCTTAAAGTCAACATACTTTGTTAACCACCTTTTAGCACACTCCAGTCTTGCTCCTTTGTGTTTCTTTGTTAGTGTAATTTTTTTCTTAGCCTTTGCATACTTCAAACCAATCCTATGCAGCGTTCTTTGTACTGTTCGGACGTTTACATCCAATTCACATTTCTCCTTCACTTTTCTTGCTGTAACTTTTTCTCCAGATGTCAAAAGCCGTGTCACAGTCCTCTTCATTCTCCTTTCAGTCCTCTTGCCAATTGATCTTTTCCGTCCTCTCTTCTTTTTCTGCTCAGCGTTTGTCTTCAGCATGTATTTGCCCGTTGATTTCGACAGCTTCAAATCCATGGCGATCCTTCTGATGCTGAGGCCATCATCCCGCTTCTTCCGTGACAAACAAACAACTTCTTTTGAATGCATTTTACCTCATTAAACTTAATTGTTTTGCCAGTAAAATAGAACAGATAATTAATTCTAATGATGACAGGTAAGTGTACAAGCAGAAAATTTGCATACAGCAACATATACATGAACTTAGCTCTTAATAAAATAGGATTTTTTGTCATGTCCGAAAAATAGTGTCGTGCAAGTTTTTGCAAAAATCACAAAAAACTAAAATTATCAAAGCCAAACTAAAAAAAATGATTACACTAGTAGTGGATTTTCACTCCTCAACTACGTACTTACAATCTCAAAAGTTTTTGGCACTAGTAACCACCTTGAAGTACTTTTTTCAAAGTGTCCGAAAAATATTGTCGGGCCCCTGTACACACGTATCCATGGAATTAGAAGTTTCTTTAGAGGTCAGCATCTTCACAACTGGTCTGAATACCCCCAGCAGATCTGACACCAATGCCTAAGTCCTGACTCTGTTTAACTTTTCTTTCTTCTAATTTCATTTTTTTTATCTTTCTCTTCAGTTAAAAAAATGCTTAATCCGGCAAAATTTTTTGTATCAAATGGAAAGAATATTGTGTGGTCTGATGAAATGAGCTAATTACCTCATTGAAATGAATTATGATTTATAACCAATTTAAATGACGTGTTGAGTTTTACCTTATATATATATATATATATATATATATAGTCATCCACAGATAGATCTGTTTTGCTGTATCACAGCTCATCAGTATGGTTAGACATCTGATTGCTTTTAGCCAGGATTGAAACCTGACCGAATTGACATCAGTCAGCAATTCTACCTCTGAGCTATGGCTGCTCAGTAGATGAAGGCAGACTTTTAGCATTTGATATACCATGTAAACATGAGCCAATAACTGAGAGTGATCTAATTCATTACTGAATGAACGAAGCGTAGATGCTAGAGTAGTTAGTGTTTTTTCAAAGTCTACCATTCTTCCAGTGTGCTCAGTCAGGGTGTGAGCATAGTGTGTATATATATATATATATATATATATATATATGAGAGAGATCTTAAAAATAATCTAAAACCTACTTTAAATACACAAAAAATTTTAATATTTTTAGACATATCTTTGGTGGGTGAGAGGGAGGTTAGCTATAATAAGAGCTGACTGTGTCACAATGCCTGCGTGTGATTATGTGACTATGCAGCCACATATGTAATGTAAGCCTGCATTGTACCATCCAATGTGCATACAAATGCACACAATTTCTCTGAGTTTGAAATAATTTCTTCCAACTCGATCCCTACACTGAGCAAAAAAAAAAATCAAAGTTAAAAAACAAAATAATCCACTTTTCTTTACCCTCCTCACCCCACCACAATCAGATAATTATAGGATTTTATTTAAGTTTCCATAAATTATTTGGTAAATTGTTTTCTTTTATAGCTCTTTTTTTTCTAAATTTTAAAGAAATGTTTTTTTAAGTCCGTCACAGAATTGAAATACACACGAGCACTCACAAAAATACATGTATACACAATTTGAATGAAATCGAAACATGTGTCGAGAGGGTTAATGCCACTTTCTTTTTTTCAACCTTTTTAAGCAAAAGCACACCTAAGAGCTAATGAAAATATCACAGCACACTTAACAAAACTTTTAAAGGATTTAAATGTTATAAAATAAAACCATAAATTTAAAGAATGAACACACAATAATTAGGAAGTTAGTTTTAACATTAAATGCATATTAAAACATTAAATGCATATTAAATGCATACTAAAACAAAGTATTTAAAATAATATGACAATATTTTGCAGCACACTAGTGTGCTATGGCAATGGCAGTTGAGAATTGCTGGGATAATAGAAAAGTAATATGCAGCTCTTTGAAGTCATTTTTATGATTCCTTTTGTATTTAAATTTAATAAATTTTCTAATAAGTAGAGAATTTTAAATGGCCAAACAATTTAGATTTAAAATTTGATCATCTTGCTATCAGTGAACAAAAAGTGCTGAGCTAGTGCATATAAAATATGAAAGTCGTATCACACATTTAGAAATTAACAAAATGCTAGCATGGCATATTTTGTGCATTACAAAACACTGGTGTTTATATAAAAAATATTATAAAGACTGGAATCATCAAATTGCATAGAAGATAAATACAATTCAAAATTGGTTTTCAAATGTGGAGATAAGTTTTATACTCACCTAAAGGATAAGAAAAAAATGGATGATTTTGTGCTGCCTGACTTGTAGGTCGTTCACAGCCTTTGCATTGAATCAGACTAATAAAACAGAAAAAAATTAAGCATTAATTTTTTTTTTTAACATTATATAATTAGTTAGTTTTTGGTCATAATTAAATTAGACCACTACACGGTTGTATTAAAATGTGTCCAATACAATTATATTGTAGAACTTTCCAAATATTTTTCATTTGGAAATGAGTTATTACCGCAACCTAGATTTCAAACTTTCTGTATCTTCAGGCGTTATACAAAAATCTATATATGACAATATTGTAAATTGCCTGAAGATATATCGAAAGGTTTAAACCTAGGTCACGGAAATAACTCATTTCCAAATGAAATATATAAGAAAAATCTGCCATTTAATATAATTTCATATCTTAATTAATATTGGATTTATTTTAAACAGTTTGGCTCCCAAAGGCAGGCAACCACATTAAGCTCCCAAAGGCAGGCAACAGCGTTAGGCTTTATCAAAAGTATTAATTCTTGTTTTTCCAATTTATAGAGGATTTCAAGAAATCGTGCACATATAGTCCAAATATGTGATGTGAAATATTGAGCAATCTGAATGAACTGTGTAAAATAAAAAGTGGCATCTCCTCCTCCTACTAAAATGTTCTGAGTTGCCCGGGCAACACCAAGCTATGATGCTAGTATAACATAAAAAAACTTACCAATGAATATCTGAAAAAAGGGTTGATGGAAGCTTTAAATTCCACTAAACGTTTCATAGATATACCAACTGATCATATAAATACAATAGTACATTGCCGAAAATCTATATTATTCCACAATCGTGAAGCATATATTAAAAAAAAAAAAAACAGGGCTCATTTGAAGTACCACAAAGCTTGTTTGATGAAACCAAAATTTTATAATTAATAGGACTATACATTCTAAATAAATGAGATAATCCACATAGGTAACCATGGATTATACAAAGATGATGGATTAATGATAGCACCAGATGACAAAAGAGAAAATGACAAAATAAGAACTCTTTAAACTCTTCAAAAACCACAATTTTGAAATAAAAGTTGAAACAAATAAGTTGTCAAATATTTAGATGTAGAATTTAATCTTCAAACTGTCAATGCCTCACCATATATAAAAACAAAAACAACTTTAAAGTATTTAAACACTAGATCTAACCAGCATCCCTAAGGGAATGGATCACAGACTATAAAAAAATTGTTCCCGCATGACAATCTTCGATGAAAAGGAAAAAAAGATTATGAAAGGGCCTTAAGTGAAAATGGCCATAAAAACAAATTAGAATACAAACTTCAGTAAAAACAAACGAAAAATAATACTAGAAATCACAATATTATTTGGTTTAACCCACCCATTTAACTTAAAAGTAAAATCCAAAAAACAGTCTTGGTCAGCCTACACTATTTGAAGAGATTATCAGAAAAAACTACAAAAGATGTGTGGGCCATATAACATCAGGATGACCTTCAAAAGTAGTTCAACACCTTGCAGATACTTTCAAGTAAGATTTCACATACGGAACATGATTAAGGACTGTGTGTATGCTATCCAATGCAACTGCGGTAAGAAACATAAAGGAGAAACAGGCCGCCGCCTTAAGTTAAGACTGCAGCAACACTAAAGCTGTAACACAAGAGGAACAGAAAAATCAGGCGTAGCTTACCCCCGTATAGAAGGAAAAGAGAGATCCCTGCCACTGTGGGTGAGATGGGGTTGAAATAATAGACAGAGAACATAATTGGAAAATATGAAACTTAAGGAATCAGCGCATATGCTAGGCCACAAAAATCTCCAAAGCCGGCCAAGCATAGAAATGAATAGAATATAGAAACAAGTAATACGGAGTACTAGAGAAAAACAATAAAATTGTAACATGAGGACAGCCATCTAAAATTGTATAACAAATTTTGTTGCATCGTATCTAGTTAAGGCTAAGAGAGGACATCCAGTCTAGTTAGGCTAAAGCCAAATAAAGATGATTCTTCTTCTATGTGGCATGTCCTTTCAAGATATTTGTGATCATGGCTCTCCACAAATTCCTTTTCTCTTGGAACTCTTAATAAATTCGTTTGTTTTTTTTTTTATCCATTTATTCAAGTTTGCTAGGTAGCTTATGCATTGTTTTCCTCTGTTCACCTTGCTTTCAATCTGTCCTGTGAATATCAAATTTTCCAAGCCTTTTTTCCTCATTACGTGCCCTAGAAATTTCAACTGACTCTTTCCAATGTTAAGTATAAATGTCCTTTTTGTTTCCATTTTCTCTAAAAATTTTATCATTGCTCACATGTTCGGTCCATAGCATTCTCAGCATCCTTCTACAGGACCACATTTCTGTTGAAGCAACTTATTTCTTTCTCTGTGTGGAGATTGTCCAGTATTAACTGCAATGTAGGGGGACTGATATTATATGACAGTTTAGTACACTTTTCTTTGTTTCTAACACAATTTTCCTGTTTCATAATACATTGCTTAGCTTTTCAAACTCACTTTTGCTATCTCAATGTCATATTTTCCATACTATTAAGAAAAAAGTTAATACCAAACTAAAACTCCTATAACAAATATTTTTTTAATCCTCAAATAGAACCACATTGCATATGCTATCAAAGCTAAAATCAAAAAAAAGACTGTACAAAATATGAATATACCCTGAGACTAGTTTTTTAAAGGCAAGACAGGCTGGCATCATTTCTTCATTTCCCAAGGTCAGTGACTCCTTGGAGATCTTGTCATCTATCATCTGTAGGGCCAACACACCATATTCACAACTTTCTACACCTCCCAGCTGAAAATAGTCACAAGATATTATTTAAATCAGACAAATTCATTTAACACAATGTTTCTGTTAATCAAAAAACATCTTAAAAAGGTTAGATGAGCATTTTATTTTATATTTTAGGCTGTTCAACATGGGAAAAGGATATATACATTCTTTATATACCAAAACAATGTTAGGAAACTCAATGACAAAGTGGGAAAAATTATTCATGTTGTGTGTTTCATTCTTTAGGACTTCATTGATCTAAAGTGATGTTTATATAACTACGCAGGGAGTGGGGATGCTGAAATTTTAAACTTTTAAATTAATTCTATTTTTTTTTTTTTATAATAGGTATTTGGGTATCAGTTTAGCTAATTTCATTTAGTTTCTTTATATTTTTATCACTTTTGTTATTAACTTTCTGATATTCTGATAATAAATCTGTTAAGAAAGTTGAAATGTTAAAAAAAAACTGGATGCAAATTTACTGTGATTAAAGCACTTTTTGTATGTCTTAGTAAATTGCTTTCTCTTTAAAGTAGAGTGTGTTTTAATTAAAATTATGGTCACGCTCATCATGGTGAGTAACTAATGAATTGAGTGCATTGTTTTGTAAAGGCTCTTAAACATGACATTATTTTTTCTTTCAAGTGAATTCAATGCTGCAGAACACACTTCAGTATTATGGTAAGATAAACAGTATCAGTAGCATAGCTATTCTCAATGTTATTTTTTTCTTATTTATTACTCAATTTGTAAAGATTTCTTTTAACAAAAACTAAAAAGCTACCATGATGCACAAACATATCACATGGCACAATGGAGAAGGAAAAAAATGCCAATGTCAAGAATGCACATTTGTAACATTCTTTATAGATTAGTAAATTTAATTTACCAAAATAAAGCAGTAGAATTAATAGAAGTGGCTGATATAAACTACTACTACTGTCCCATAATTGTTATATTGATTTTCTAATTCTACTTAGATATGGCACAAGGATGAAAGTATGAGGTACCCAGTGAGGATCAAACTCATTAATCAGTTGTAATAGGTTCTAGCAAAACAAGCTTGCTAACCATTATACCACATCAAGGTGCCCACTCATAATTGTTATATTTAGTATATGAAATTTGTATATGACTTATACAATATTTCAATATTTAGTATATGAAATTTGGATTGCAAATGTAACAACAATTATGGGACAGATGTAATGGTTTCCTTTTAAGTAGTTAAACATAAGTATGAAGACAATGGTACATACAATATCTCAATATTAAGTTTAGTGAAGAGAAAATGCTGTCTTTTTTGCTATGATAACCCCTGTCCTTATGTTGAAATAAATAATACTACTAAAATTTGAAAGAGACCATATCTTGCCTATCTCATTAGAAACATCTCAAAACAGAATGTCTCCAATCAATTAAAAGGAAGATAATTTCAATTATTTTTTTTTAAATTATTTTCATTTTCGATAACTAACATTTAAATTGAATTTTTTAAAAAAATTTTCTTTTTAATTTTTATTTTAGTTTTAATTGAAAGCTAAATGATTAAATATACTATTTCCAGTAAGCAAAATACTCTGGTATATTTCAAACAGAAATTATATTCATTGGAATATATCAAATTTTGAGATTTTTCAGCCATTTTTGAGTGATCGACACATTTGTAAAGAAAAGTTAATTCTCGGTTTTAAAAATCATGCAAAAATAGAATATATATCTGTGACCCATTGTTTATGGAAAATTAACAAATTTAATGTTAAATTAATCTGATTTACACAAGTATTACTTATTTATAGCATGAAATTTAGAATAAAACTATTTCCTAATCACAAAGTTGAACTTTTTGACATGTCTGCAGTATTTGAAATGTGTTGACAGCTCGCCAGATGAGCGACAACATAAGTGTATAGAAATCACAAATGATATAATTGTACAAATTTTTTTTCCAGTAAGGGAAAGAAACTCTGAAACATATGATCTTTTCATGTACACGTAGAAATTACCATACAAAAAAAAAAAAAAAATTGGAAAATAATTTTAAAAATACGATTTGTATTGAACTTTTCAATTTTTGATTAGTAAATCTAGTCTTCACTTTATAACTTACCAGTTTAAAGTCTACAAGTTTTGGAAAGATTTTTGAAACTATAAATTATAATTAAAAAACAAAAATGAAAACAATTCTTTTAAAATTTCATTATGAATCTAAAAATTTTTTTTCTTCAGACTATAATATCTGATATTCATATTATTTATTAAGGCAATTTAAAAGATTACCAAATTAAATTATGTCATAGTTTTATTGCATTTTCTATTTTACTATTCAGAGCAGATTTTCAGTCAAAGGGGCCAAATGGTTTTAAAAAATAATACGTGATTTATATTCCCCAATGAGTCTCGCATTTAACTAATAAAACCATTTTTTGCCTACAAAATTTAATTTTTTGAAATTTCCTGTTTTTACGTGGAGGGAGGGTAACAGATGTAAAAAAAAAAATTATTATTAGTAATATATTTTAAAAATATTTTCATATTCATTAGTGTATAAGTGCTGAAAGTTTCATTAAAATCTGATAATTATTTGATTTTTGCAAAAATTTGAAATTAATGTTTTTCACTGGAAAAAAAGTGAGTTATGTAATATTAGATTTTCCAATGTAACCTCTCATAACAAGTTGGCTTCCTGCTAATGAAAATAAAAACAAAATTTTATACCAAAATTTTGAATATGTTAGAAACGATTAAAAATTTTTAAATTAATTAAAAGATAAAATGTTTCCTCTTAATAATAACGAACATTTTGAAGAAAAAAGTTTGTTTATATTAAGTTTAGGGCCTTTCTTCTTCATACTATGCTGTTTTTCTCAGTGATTTAGGGAAGGTACCTTGGAGCCGAGTTCGAATTCCAGCCGAATTCATTGCATTCACTTACGTGCAAAAACCCTTGGGAAAGGTATTAATCCGTCTATTCCTTCCAGTTATGGGTTAAATAACAGGACAGATTGGGTTCTATAGCCTTGGTCGGCAATTAGTCTACCGCAGAAAGCAATGGCAACCTACTGCGGGATAATCTTCTGCCCAGTCAGTCATGTCTCTTTCGAGACATGATCGCCCAAGCGTGTATCACGTATGGCACTTAACTGACTGACTGACCTAATATAAATTAACATTTCATATTAAAAAATGTATCAGAAAAAAAAAAAAAAATAGGACTTTAAAAGTTATAGTTAAATCTTAAAATATTAAAGTAAGGATATATATATATATATATATATATATATATATATATATATATAGTTTAATTACTTAGTTTTTGGTCATAATAAAATTAGACCAGTACACATTTGTATTAAAAAGTGTTCAATACAATTATATCATAGAACTTTTGAATATTGTTAATTTGTAAACAAGTTATTATGTGACCTAGGTTTCTACCATGTGGTGTCTTCAAGCGATTTGCAATAACTGATTTTACTGTTTACTGTTTTTTTAAGAATGTTCACGAAATGGTGTTTTTTTTGAATGCTCACATAACAGGAAATTTTGAATGTGCAATTTTTAAAATTACAAGAAATTATAACCTTTACATACATGGTTGTATGAACCTTATATGTATTTTTTGGTATGGTTACACCTAGTCATAATTTCTGTTCTTTCATTCAATAATTCATTTTTGTTTGGGAATAACATAATCGCTAAGTTTTCTTCCTGGCACAGTCTGCATATTTTGCCACCATTGTGAGGCTTGGCTGTTTTCACTATACTCCATGTCAGGTCTGAGCTTTTTCCATATTTTAATTTCAATTTCCACACGTGGCTAGCCAATTTTGTACAGTTTTTTTTAAGTTTTCTATTTTAAATGAAAACTTGTGATTGAACCACCTGGTCTTAAAGACGTCTTTGGTTGATCCCAAATATATTTTGTTTTGACCATTTAAGTCATGTAACTATACCAAAAAATACCTTTGAGGTTCATGCAACCATGGATGAAAACATAATTTCTTGAAATTTTAAAAATTGCACGTTCAAAACTCCCCGTTTCAAATTGAAAATTAACATTGTATATTTGACCCCCTCTATCATCAATAAAATGTTTTCCTTTTTCACCTTCACCTCCCTCCCACCAACTTTTCCTTTAGTCTGGATAAATCTAACCCATTCATTTTTGTAAAAATCTTTCGATCTGAGGATGTGAATATCATTTTTATATATTCATGAAATAAATTATCATCAATGGATTCGTAAATTATTTTAATTTATTTTCACTTTATATATATATATATATATATATATATATATACACACACACACACACACAGACACTATTTCCATTAAATGGGTTTATATACAAATCTAAGTACCGTGCAACTTTTGCAAGGCCCTGATGGTTCTTTCTGAAAAATTTTCTTTCCAGTAAACATCCAAATGAGTAAACATCCAAGGCTCCATAAATCCACTGCTCGAGTCAGGTTAACATTACTGCGCCCTTGATTATACCACACAGCTTCAGGTGCTCGATAACTTGGAGTTTGGATCTGTCCAACATCCTTTAAGTAAAAAAATAGATTAATTGATTTAATGATTACAAGAACATTAATTTTTAGGCTCTGAGTTCAAAATAGTCCTATAAGACAAGAGCTAAAAGTAGTGGTTCCTAAACAGTGCAGCACATCTTAAAGATACAACAGAAGAGGATAGCAGGTGACACAGAATGATTAAAAGACAATAAAAATTTAGAAACAGTTTCAATTTATGAATTACTTGTCATTGCATGCATGAGTCCCAGTATAAATAGTTATAATTATTGACTGATTTTATAACTGATATTTTTGCATTATATCAAGTTGAAGCAAGACAATCACTTGATAAACGAAAGTATTTGAGTTCCTCACATGAAAGGCTTGAACAAATAAGACTGCAATCTAAGAAACATAACAGTAAACAAACTAATTGATTAAATGGTTCATTTTGCTGGGGAAGTAATTTTATCTCAAAGCAGGTAACTATTTTATTTGCATAGATTATTAAAATGGTTAGTCATTAATCACTTATAAATTTACTAACTTAAGTTGATTTACCTCTCTTTCCACTACAGATGTAACAGGAGCTATATAAATATATAAATATACATTATATTTATTAAATAATTTGATCCCGAATCATCTAATTCTTTTAGAGTATATTTTCAAACTATTAATTTATTTAATAATGTCTGAATTTAGGGTAAGAAAATAAAAGCATGTTCAATTAGGAATTATTCATTAATATTGGTTCTATCATTCTCAATATTATCTTTACAAGGAATCACATGTTTTATAATATTGTTTTTATAAATATCTTTTGGTTTAAAGAAAAACAACAAAGAAAGAGTAGTTTTCTCTATTTCATGTTTTAAGAACATCAAGTTGGTGCTAAAACCTTTGGATTTCTTTTTTATAATCATTTCACTCCAAGCAAGTCAATACCGCCATTGGTGCACAGAGGGTTACAGTGAGAAAAAAAGAAGCCGGGAACACAATATCGGGAATGTAGACGAAAGGATAAGAGAAAGTTGGGAATGAAGAAGATAGAAGATGCACTTAAACTTTTGAAGATTGTATCAGGGAAGCAAGTATATGGAAGGGAGTTCCACAAGCAGGAAGTGTGAGAGAAGAAACTACTAGAGTAGAAGTCGCGGTTACATTTGACTGTTTTGACGATAAAAGGGTGGGATGTATTTGCCAATCCAGTAACACAAGTAAATTCATGTGGTTGAGGCACCAAGGCAAGAAGCTCATTAGAGCAGAAGCCATGATAATATTCGTAGAAAAGACAGAGGAAAGTCACATCTCATCAGTAAGAAAGTAACCGAAGTTGAGCTGCCATATCAGGATTGATTACACTGCGGATCCTCCTTTGGATTTTGTTGAGAACCCAGGGATAAATTGCAGGAGCACCAGACCAGATATGACAACAGTATTCAATGCAAAGACAAATGGTAGATTTATAAATATAACCCAACCTTAATCAGAGGAAGTAAAATCAGGAAAACCTAATTAACACATTTAAAACTACAGATACACTCCAATATATTATGATTTAGACATTTTAGAATAGGAAAAAGGTCATTTAGTTCATTACTACAAGATTTTGGGCATCACTTTTCAAAGAATTTGAAACTCTGTACAAAAAATTCCAAAGGAACCAAACAGAAACAAGAGAAAAAAAAATGTTAATTACAATAGTTTTTACATCACAGTTATAAAAGAGAATAAATATAATTCGAGGATTTTTAATTTTCTATCAAATACTGATTAGCAATAACCCTAACTAATGATATGACTGGGTTCCCCTTATTTATGGCCTTGTGCCATAACTAAACTGATTTAGTAAATAGTAAACATAGCCTGTAAGAGCAGATACAAAATCCCAAAGAAGCAAATAGCAACTGCAATTTCTTGTTTAAAGTGACAAGGGCTTCATCTGATAGAAAAATGGACAAAGGAGAAACTGGCAGCTCCAGGATTGAAGAGGTGACAAGTTTTCATGCAATTAGCTTCTATATAGACATAACATAACCAACATCTTTGTGGTCTAATTTAAATAGTGTTCCGAGATTGGTGTAAGGATACAAATAAGGGTGATCTTGGACTTTAGGGCAAGCAAAAAAAAAAAAAACAGGAGTGTAAAAGTTTTTCCCATGACACTGCTATTCACTGCTCAATATGATTTTTGGTGCAAAGAAACAAAACACAATTCCAAAAATGACCTTAGATTTTCATGGTTAGCTACCATTTTTGCTGTACTGGAATTGCTCATTTTTTAGAAAAAAGATAAATTTATAATCTTGATTGATTGCAAAGAAACCCATCAATTATCAGGTAGGCCGAGCAACTTATGTCAACCATTTTAAATAAACTATTTTTATAAGAAAGAAACGCTTTCAAGTCAAGACTTTTAAAATAGAAGTACCAAATTTTTCCAATTTATCGCCAAAATTCAAATTAACTGAAGTTTATCAATAATACACATTATCAGGAATAGGCTAATATGAGTATTAAGGTTAATTTTTTACATAGCCGTCAAGATAAATTTCCAGATAATTGCGATGATGTGAGTGATGAACAAGGAGACGGATTCCATCAGGATAGCAAATGAAAGAGCAACTAACAGGGACGGTGGAACAAACAAATGATGGAGGACTACTGTTGGAGAATGAAAGAGAATCAAGAAAAAGATAATTTTTACCAGAGTTCTAATGTTCACAAAGGTTTTATTTTTGCTGTTAAAGGATTTAATGAAAATACTTGTTGGATTTAATGAAAATACTTGTTGGTCTATTCAATCATGTTATTTTTAAAGACTTCGGGTCTGATTGTTGTTGAAAAAATAATATTTCTCAATACGTGAACCAATATTTGTTATTTTTTTTTAAATACAAAGAGGTTTCTATGACTTTACTTTGAGAAATATCACTATTTTTCAATATTATAAATGTATAAAACAAATGAAAAAATGCGTTTTCTTCCCAAAAATGGGGCATTTCTGTACAGCAAAAATGGTATCTAAAAAAGTTTCAGTTTTGTTTAACGGCATATCAACCTCTGTAGGTTATTTAATGCCAAAAAGGTGGGGTTCTAAGAGTTTTTTTAATGTTCACTTATACTGAGAAGGTTGATTTAGTCAGATTTTAATGAAATTTGTTTTTGGTTTTATTCTTTTTTATTTTAGAAAACTGAAAATGTCTTCTAGTTTTGTATTCAATTATGTTTTGCTGAGAAGAATTTTTTCCTTCAAAAATGTGTTATGGTAATAATTTTTTCTTCAAAAATATATTGTTGGTAATATTTTTCCTTCAAAAATGTATATTTTTTTATAAAAGTCTATTTTTATGTATATATTTCTATTAAAGTGTGTATATATATATATATATATATATATATATATATTTTTTATCCTGTTTTGGCTCGAGCTTGGGGTTAACTATTTGCCCATAGCTGGGACCCTAACAGGTGCTACTACTCCGGGTCAGGGCGGACCTGAGAACAACAGCAATTAAGAGGTGGTTCCATGCTCCTCACAACCTCCCAATGAGAGGCCTTGCTGCCGGATGCAGTTTACCGTCATGCCCAAGACCCTAAGAAAAAGTAAATTTCTTTTTCAGATTCAGCGTCCTCAAATTACTTAAAAAAGATGTTTGGTGTTTTGACACGATTTCAATTCTTTTTTTTTTTGTAGACTAATGTTATCTTAACTACCTTCACTCCTTGGCAGGTTGACCAGGGCTTTTAATAGGATGATAATAAAAACAAATTTATTCCAAGTAACACAAACAGACAACTTACATTCATTCCTATCAGTCAATTAAGTGTCATATGTAGAACTGATATCCAATGTACCACATTCAAACACATACAACATTTAAAAGAAAAGTTTATAAAACAGAGTTATAAAGAGACATTTGTTGTTTGTTTTTATTTAATAGGGATATTAAATAAGCAGGATTTAGCAGAAGCACCAGACTCATGTCTATCTATTTAAAGATTCTTGAAATAAAGAATCTGCAATGTTATTGGTCCTGGCTTGGCATCTCGGCTTCAGCTACTGCCATATAAGTTTCCTTGTGCATTTTCATGGTAGTTGTTCTGATGAGATTTGCCCCAACCCCAGACAAATTGTACATATGGGGAACAATTTAGGGCTAGAAAGAAATTTTGAGGTATTATAGTGTCTGTAGTAAGAATGGCAAGTAAGAAGGTGCTATTTTAATGTAAGGAATACTGTGGTATGTTTGGGTCAGTAATCATAGCTAGCTAAGTAATTTAAAATAGAGTGAAGACCAGCCTTCCCTTTCCACCAGTTTTGGCCTTGTTCAAATATTGCTTTCCTCTTAGGTACCTTGACTTTATGAATTTAACTACAGTACTAGTTAGCAGCAACGTCTCATCATTTTATAGTTGAAATGGCTTCATGTAACTGTAAGTCCTATGCTAACAGTTTCTTCTCTCATACTTCTCACTCATGAAACTTTCTCCTGGCTTCTTGTTTTCCAGTCAACTTTGATCTTCAAAATTTAAATCCAATGTCAATCATTATCTTCTGTCTTCTTAATTCCTATTCTTTTATTGTTCTCTCTTTATTGGGCTCTATAACCTTGGTTGGCAACCAGTCTACCACAGAAATCAATGGCAACCTACTGTGGGAAAATCTTCTGCCTAGTCAGTCATGTCTTGAAAGAGACATGATCACCCAAGCATGTATCACGTATAGCAATTAACTGACTGATACACTTTTAGATGTTAATATGTCTGAATTTAAATTTTACTATTATCTAGTTTCAAATGCTAGTTGTTGATATAAAAGCAAATTATCAACTTATGCATATGTAAAGAAAAAAAAAACACAAAAAAATTATATAAGCTATAAAGTTTATTCAACCTTTTATGAGGCGTACTCTTGATAGCATACCATTGCATATTAAATCTCAAACTCTGAGTTTAATATGCCAATTTATATATTCAATATGCATGGTTAATATATTGTTTTTTGTACAGTAATAAAAAAAAAAACAGTACTTACATGATCACTCACATGAAAACTAAGTCCAAAATCAATGAGTTTAATGCAGCTATTTTGAGCACTCCACATTAAGTTGCAAGGTTTCAAATCGCCATGAACAAACCCACTCTTGTGAATAGCACTGAGAGCACTATTTTTTTTAAAAAGGGAGAGAAAAAAAAAGATTTTAATAATACTCTATATTATAAACTATTCATGAAGATATTTTTATTACAAAAAAAAAAAAAGAAAAAAAAAAAAAGAAAAAAAAGGCCTAATTATTTTTTTAGAGTAAGTTTCAACCTGTACAAGGCCTGGTTAATGAGTTTCATTAAGACACAGTTTAATACAGATAGGAGTGGGAGTTAACTGTTAACCCTACACTTGAATTGGTTAAGATTGTAGTGATTGGGAGGAACAACCTCTTGGGAGTCAGTTCCACAGAGTAGTGGTTTGCCAAAAGAAGTTGTTTGAGTGGAACTTACTTCTCACCAAGGGAGTTTCCGTTTTGTTTGACGACATATCAACCTCTGTGGGTTATTTAATGCCAAAAAGGTGGGGTTTCAAGGAACATCCCGAAGGAAATCACAGAACGAGTCGCAGCCTGCTCGGTATGATATTTGGCTGGTAGGAGGTTCCTGGATAGAGGGGGAGTAGAAAGAGACATTTACAGATATCACAGCATCATCAGAGTTGCCAAGAGGACAGAGCTGCATAACATGACAAGAGTCAGGGATAGAGGTAAGGAAGAGATCTAGAGAAGATGGCTGTCTATTGTGGTTACTGGAGAAATCCATCACTGAGACTGAGAAGCTCAGCATTTTGACTCCAGCAAGATCAGTGACAGAGTTTTCCAACCACTTGGCATGATGAGCATTGAAGTCACTGAAGACAAGTATATTAGTGAATGGCTGAAGGGAAATGGCCTTGTCTATATTGTCTGAAATACTATTTAGCCTGCAGCAATCAAGAAGGGAGGGGAGCAGCAAAGAAAGAGGAGATAGCTTACTGAGTTTAGCAGAGAGAGATGGAGATAAATGTAGGAGTGAACAAGAGATTCAAGAGAGATCTCCCTAGCAAGAGAGAGATGTACACTGACAAAAACACCCAGACCATGCGTATGGGAAAATTGCTGTGACTGTTAAAATTTTATTTTATTTATTTATTTAAATTGATTACAAGTATTTTTTGTTTTTCTCATTAGGATGAACAATGGGAGAAGAAATGCAGACGCATTTTTCAATTTTATCACCAGACAATTGGTGCCTTGATCAAAGCAGAACAGGCTGAGATACCACTGCAATTGTTCCTGCAGGGAGCAATAGCTGCCGGCAAGATCAAGTATGAAAACTATGAAACAGTTGCATATGAGTTCATGTCCCAGGTGAGAAATCTACCACTTGCATGAGAGACTGGGAAGCTCAGCGTTTTGACTGCAGCAAGATCAGTGACAGAGTTTTCCAGCCACTTTGCATGATGGGCAGTGAAGTCACTGAACACAAGTATTTTAGTGAATGGCTGAAGGGAAATGGTCTTGTCTATATCATCGGAAATACTATCTAGTACGCAGCAGTCAAGACAGAAAGAGGAGCAGTACAGAAAGAAGAGATAACTTACTGAGTTTAGCAGAGAGAGACAGAGACACATATATGAGTGGACAGGAGACTCAAGAGAGAGATCTCCCTAGCCAGAGGGAAATGTTTATCGACATAAAGACCCAGGTCATGCATGTGGACATTGGAGCCCTTCCTAAAGAGAGAAAGGTACCCAACAATCAAGAAACCAGAGGAGGAAATTGTAGGTTTGAGGTTAGTTTCGCAAAGAGCTAAGCTCTCAGGGAGTCTTCTTTTGTAACCTTGCTAGGGTTAACAAAATCATATTATCAGTTCTCTTTGTAACCTTATTAGGTTCAACGAAACTCAACATTAGTTTTATAACTACTACTTTAGTAAAGTCCCAGATACAAGTATAATTATGCCTTCAAACAATAGTGCATCAGACACTTTTACTTCTGACTATATATATATATATATATATATATATATATATATATATATATATTCTACATGTCATGTGATTCCAGCAGCACTGTACCACTAATTAGTTAAGTACGAGGTCAAATGTGTTTATTCCCTGGTGATCTGTGTTCGAACACAAGTGTCAGCAGTGATGACACATTATTCATCTTTGACACCATTCGTACAGAAATAATTCTACACTACAAAAGTTAGTGCGGATACTATGGATGTTGGAAAAAAAGAGATGTTGAGGGGTTTAGGCGTTTTTGTTTGGCTGGTTTAGTTTTATGTCTTTGATTGTGTGTTGTCAAGATTTAGAGTTATTTTTGGTAAGGAGAGGCCAAGAGTAGGGGCCAGTCGAATGTAAAATGTGTGGGAAGGGAACTGGCACAAACTGTAAAATCATGTATCTTCAGGGTTGCCCATCGAAGACACTTGCAGGGACACCCATCCAAGCATGACATGGCACTACAAAAAACCGATATTATTCAATTGATCAGAGCAGCCTCTCAAGATGTCATGCAAGAGTTCATGCTCCTAACTACCAATTGAAAGCAGCAACCAGAAAACTTAACCTGGCACCCTCAGTATGAAGAGATATTGCCACTATCCACACACTTCACAAAAAACCTGTGACAGACCACTATTAAGACCTGGAGAGAGGAAAGAAAGCAAGAACCCCTTTCTAAAAAGGAAACTTATAAAAAAAAAAAACAAAAAAAACAAAAAAACAAGTAAGTATATTAATAATTAAAGATTATAAATGCATAGTAATATAACAAAAATTATAATAAATTAAACAACAAAAAATATAACAGTAATTGAATTAAAAAAAGTCAAAACTTTCAAAATAGAACATCTGAATATTATTCAGTTATTTATTAATTGAACTAGCTGAAAATACTTAGCGTTATCTCCAATTAATATTGTAGTCTTTGTAAGAAATATAATTTTTCTAAGAAATATCGACAATATCATAGTTTTTAAGGAATAATATAGATAAGAAAACTAGTTGAATAATCAATCAGGATCATTAAAAGAGAAACGGATGAACTAAATAAGAAACATTCACATTTACGTTAAAATAGTAATAAAAATAACAAAATTTCATATTTACTTAAAAAAGTTAAATTTTGAAGAAATTTAAAGAACACATTATTCCTGCTGTAATTCTGTGTCTATTTTATTAATAAATCATCTAAGCTACTGAGCTGATTTTCATAAAAATGTTGTCAAACAACAGAAGATTTTATAAGAGTAATTAATACTAGTATGAATATTAAATAAATTTAGGAACACTTCCATTTGAGTCCTTTTGTTTTATAATAAATCAAAATTATCCCAACAATAATTTAGTGAGGTTTATTTTAAAACAATGCTAAATAATATTACTAGTTAGAAGTATAAATGCTATAAGTAAACAAAACGTGAAATCAAAAACTCACACCAGGACGTCTTTGGTAAACATTTGTATCATGTAAAGTGAGAAGCCATGACCCTCTGTCATCAGTGCAATCTGGTAAAGGTTAAATTCAAGCAGCTCTTCAATTAGGATACTGTGGCTACCCACTTGAAAACTATCTGTCACCTGAACTAGAAGCAAAAAAATGTTTGATATAAATCAATACAATGAGAAAGAGAAAGCATAGTTAATGCAAGTGGAAAAAATAAAATAAAGGAAATAACTTTTATAAGTCAAACAAAAGTTACATTTTCAATTAGTTTTTCAATATAATCAGTCTTGACCCCCTTTCGAAATTACATTTATTTCTAAATTTTACCTGTTTTAAGGTAAGTAAAATTAAATGCAATTTTGAGTTATCTGCATGTTAATATTTCTATCATCACATAGTAGGATAATGCTAGCAAGCAAAACAAGAACTTGCAAGTGATCTACTGCCCTGGACACCTATCCACGGAACAAGATGAGCTGGTCACCCAGCAACCAACTCCATTGACTAGCTATGTTATGACACAGAAAGCCCCCTAATAACCTTCTAACCTTGATACAGGACTGTGATGGTTGACCTGATAGCCTTGTGAATGTCCAAGCTAGCTCAACAACATAAGTAAAAACATTTTTTTTAACTCTTGAATATGTATTTTTGGTTGTTGCTATATAAACTGAACGATATATCTATATTAGGGTTGGGTGTCCAGATGCAATTGGTCTATTTACAGAGAGTTAGAGAAAGAGATATACCACATCTGATCAATTTAGGCAATAAGTTTAAATCTAGTCATGCTTAATGTTTATAGAGGAAGACCTTTTTTTTTCCTTTTAACTCTTTGATATCAATTTTTGGTTGTTTCTATATAAACTGAATGCAATAAAGTATCAGGTTTGTCCACTAGGAAAAAGTGGAGATGAAACTATATTTCAAGCCATCTGGTAAATTTAGCCAAAACAGGCGATTTGATAGAAAATGTTTTAACCTAGTCATGCAAAGCAACTATATGAACAATTCAAATGTAAATAAGTTTGTTGTCATGACAAAAAAAAAAAATTAAATTAAATTTTAAAAAAAGGCACTTTCAAGGACAACTGTTAGGCAGTTATTTTAACCAAGTTAGATGAGAATCTCTTTCTGGTTATGATCTTGCCCTCAGAAATTAAATGTTAGTAATATTTTTGTTTAATCTCATCAAGCTAATTTACAGTTTTCCTTGATGTTTCTGTAGTCAAATTATTCAACACCCATCCTCTGTATTCTGAGGAAGAGCTTGTTTTCTCTCAGGGTTTTCTTTCCGCCATACAACCATGTGTTCTCAGGCTAATGAGTTCCATGTACACAGGTTTTGGTATATAGTTTTCCTTCTCTTAGCCTGATTGCCAACCAAGACTAAAAAACCCAGTCTATCCTACTATTTTACCCATAGCTGGGAGAAGAAGAGATGAATTAATACCTTTCCCAAGGTTAAGCAAAAGTGAATGTAACAAATTCAAGTAGAATTTGAACTCCACTCACTGATTTCTCATTGCAAGTTACTAACCATTACACCACCTGCACATACTTACATATAATTGATAGTATCACTAAACTTTCTGATAAAACCGCCTTGGATTTTCTCAGATAGAAATTTACACTGATTTGGCTGTTATTTAACTGAAATTCATGGATTTGGATTTCATCCTAACTGCAAATTGCTCTCCAACAGAAGTTGAATCTACTTCAAAGTAATGCAATTTATAACAGGTTGAAAAGGTAAATATCGTGTATTTGATTTAAATTCTAAAAGATGGCACACTGCATGCTGAAATCTTCATTATAGATGCTTTCTTACAAATATTTTGAAACCTTTCCTATGATGTACTAATTACCTACATGTAATATGACTAATAATTTCTTGAATAGGAAATAATAATTAAGCTAAGGCTACAAGCCAAATTCTCTCAAGCTTGAATTAGGTCGATCACTTAACTCTATCCTAACAACAATACAGAGCAATTTTATATGTTTATGTGTAAGATTTCTAGTAATCTTGGTATTTCTAGGTATCTCACAAAGACAACAAATGGCTTCATTTATGTGTAGGAAATAAACTAACATTTTATAGGGCCTACACAAAACTGGAAAATATCTCTTCTCTAGATCAACTGCTGATATATTAACGATTATTGCTGAAAGAGTGTTTCAAACTTTAGATAAGAATGAAGTTCGGGCTGTTGCTTTGGATATCTCGAAGGCATTTGACAGGGTTTGACATGTTGAAATGTTTCTGAATGAATTTTTGAACCGATTCAGTCTTTTTACTCATTTAAATAATGTATGTTACCCAGACAAAATTAAATAAGTAAAAAGCGAAATGGAAGTTGCCTTGAATGGCCACTCTTCTTGATCAGTTTACATGAACACAAGTGCCTCGCAAAGATCTATTTTTGGACTTACATTGTTCCTTACTTTCATCACTGACATTCTGGATATCATCAGTTCTCAACTCTGTACCTGATGGCAACTACTTACTCCTGTCTTAATAGTTGGTCTGATCAGTTCAATAAGATCAAATTGGCAGCCGATTTAAAACATGACCTACAATCTTTTATTAAATGGTGTAAGGAAACAAATTTAATTTTAACAATTCCAAAACAAAACTGCTCACTTTTAATAATCCGAGAGAATACCTTTTGCTTTCCATTGGCATGGCTGATGCTAACCTCATTGCACCTTCTCAGGATAATGTTTTTTTTTTTTTTCATAATCATATCACCCCAAGCAAGACATTTTACTGCCACTGTTTTGCAGGGGGTTACATAGGAGAAAAGTTATGAGAAAGAGTGGCAAGGTTATAGGGGGTGTCAGGAAGTGGGTAAGAGAAGGATGAGAATACTGATGAGAGTGGAGTGGATGGAGAAAGGAGCATGAGAGAAGGATGATTGTGGCCATAAAGTGAGGAATCAGTTTATATATTGATTGTAATGTAGAATCGATCTCCCATTTTATATCCACATTATAGTAGTATAGAATTTTTTTTTTTATAATCATATCGCCACAAGCAAAGCATTTTATTGTCACTGTTTTGCAGGGGTTTACATAGGAGGAAAGTTATGAGAAAGAGTGACAGGTTATGGGGGTGTCAGGAAGTGGGTAAGAGAGAGATGAGAATACTGATGAGAGTGGAGTGGACAGAGAAGGGAGCATGAGAGAGAGGATGCAGGTTAGTCAGAGAGGAGATGATTATTGACTTTACATTTAAATTCTTGAAGATTGTAGCTGTCGGGGAAGCAAGTAAATGGAAGGGAATTCCACGGGCAGGAAGTGTGAGAAAAGAAGTTGCTGGAGTAGAATTTGCATTTACAATTTATTGGTTTCCAAGTAAAAGGGTGAGACCTAGTTGATAATCTTGTGGCTCGAGTAAATTTATATATAGGAGGCACCAGTGAGCTAAGTTCTCTGTTGACACAAAGTGAAAGGATTATATTGAATCAATAGCTAGGTCTACAGCTAAGAAAGTGTTGTGCTAGACAATTGTTCTAGCCAGAATCTATTTTACATATTTATAAGTTTACTATTTGTAATTGCATTGAATATTGTTGCTACATCTAGTCTGGTGCTCTTGCTATATATTTAGAGATTCTTAATAAAATCCAAAGAATCTGCAATGTTATTGGTTCTGACCTGGTATCTCAGCTTCAGTTACTTTGCCACCACCATAATGCAGCTTCCCTGTGCCTTTTCTGTAAATACTTTCATGGCAATTGTTCTGATGAACTTTCTTCAATAGTACCTAGACTTTATGAATTTAAGCACAGTACTAGATTTCTCTACAGTTGAAAAGGCTAGATGTAACCTTAGGTTCTATGTATTTTTTATGTATTTAAGTGCTGTACTAGATTAGCATCTAAAACTTTACAATTTACAATTGAAATTTCTAGATGGAACTGTAAGTTCTACGCTAACAGTTTCTTCTCTCACACCTCTTGCTTTTGAAATTCCCAGTCAACTTTGATCTTCAAAAATTTAAATGTAATGTCAATTGTTACCTTTTATCTTAATTCCTTGTTCTTTTATTGTTCTTTCTCCTTAATAGGATTTTGTTTTTTTTCTCATATTCTGTAATATTCAGTAATCCCTTGAGTTATAGTGGCTTTATTTCTTTGCTTGGGATGAAACAATTAAAAACAAACAAACAAACAATCTGATGTTAATGTAAGCCAAATTTTACTACTTTATCACATTTTTCCTCACAAGAATAAAGCACACTACTACATTTCATATATATATATGCCAAATGACGCACATTTTCAAACAAAATTTATCGTAAATAATCAGGCCAGTAGAAATAAACATATAAATATACTGTTTGATTAAGAACAGAATATCTACTCAAATACGAGTATTGATTAACAATAATGTTCAAACAGAGAATTTCAATATGTCGGTTGTTAAAATCATTTTGTTAATCTTCAGTATTTTCTGTAACATATTTATATATAGGCACATAACCGAGTTGTTAGAATGTTCATTTTCTGACCATGAAGCCAGAGTTTGAATCTCACCATGGCCAATTTGTCAGGAAGGTGACTTCTTGATATTACCGGTCTAGAGGAGGCAATCTCAGTGTGCAGCACTTTTGGAAAGTGCCTGAAAACCATACCACAGGTTGACCCCCCCCCCAAGCCTTGTGAGTGAATTTGGGTAGACGGCTCCCTTTCAGGACCCATGAATGGTTGTGCTAGTTATAATTTATGCCCTAACATTACTTTAAAATTATTTTACTAAAATAAATGACCTACAATACTTATCTGGTTTCCTTAACTTTAATATACATGAGTATACCATAATCACTTAATTCTGATTCTAACCTAAACAATCAGGTAGTACAAAATCAAATTTTAAAAATCCAACTTGCTGTTAAAAATTATTATCTACCCATTTAAATAATGTACATTCCCACAATGTAACTTACCAAGACTAAATTAAAAAGTAACATGTTTTGATATTTTGCTAGTTTGTTTCCTTTCACAGACTAAATTTTCGATGCCATAGTTCAACCAAATTCTCACATTTGTTTGAGCAATATTGACACGCAAGCATATTCTCCAACTACTACTCCTTAATTTTCTAAATAACCATGAATTCATCTTATATTTGCTAAATAAATTATTTTCACCATTTATTTTAAATATCACCTGAAGAAGAACAGTATTGTTCTGAAACATGAAAATTTTTGTGTAGTGATATAATGCTTTTATAAACCATTGTAATAACAAAATTACAATATTAATCTCTCTATTTTGTATTGAGCACTCTTTATAAAAGTAAATGCATGAATAGTGGGTTATAATCTATCTGTTCTTTCACTTTCTTATATATATATATATATATATATATATATAAATACACATTATCCTATGTCTATGGCATGACTCGGAGTTTCATACATTGAGCACTGTTTTATTAACACATGAATAATAATACTATACATATGTACACCCTCCTCATATGTATATTTAGTAACTTATGTCACTATATATATATATATATATATATATATAATGTGTATGTGTGTGTGTGTATATGAGAATGAGATAAAAACATGTATGTCAGTTACAATTAGGCACCAACAGGAAACACGAGGATACTGAAATTTGAAATTTTTAAAATTTAATTTTTTTTTTTTTTATTCAGACATGTCTGGGTACATAGTTTCACCCATTTCATTTAATTTCCCTAGGCATTTCTTTGTGTTTCTATCACTATTAACTACTCCCACATTACAATAATAGAAAATCTGTCAAGAAAGATGAAATGTTAAGACCTGGACATAATTTTACCACAATCAAAGCACATTCTGTATATTTTTGGCTTAATAAATTACTTTCTCTTAACTGAAGTATCATTTTTTTTAAAACAAAATTATAGTCAAACTTGTTATAGTGAGCGACTAATGAATTGAGTGTGTTGTTTTGTAAAAGATGTGTTCATATGATGTTTGTATTTAAAGTTCTAAGTTTCTCCTATGCATTCCTTGTGGCAATTATTATCGATTATAGAGGAAATTCCTTCAAGTTTCAGCTTATTATTTTGTTTTGTATGAAGTCTTTTGTTTTAGAAAAAGTTGTAACAAATTTTATATTAAGCTTCGATAAATTCTTTTCAATTGTAGTCATGAAAAGGTTAAAAGACTAATATATCTTGTTTCGTTGGATTTGATCAAAATGTTAATTTTTTTTTTTATTCTGAAATATTTCATGAGGCTTACATATGAAATCATTAGGATATTTCATGAGGTTACATATGAAATCATTAGGATATTTCAAAATCGACTCACCAAGTTGTGGGCACTGAACTTGCTCTTGAAAAACAATCTGTAAGATAAGGCGTTCCCTCTGCTGTGCTCCTTCATATTGTAAGCCTTTCTTATAGACCTTCACAGCAACCTGCACATACAAAATCAAGCATTTGGAAAATAAAAAAAAAACTCACAACTTTTCAATCCCTGGGTCTAGTAACGCTGAAGAGCCATACTCTGGTTCAGTGGAAGAAATGGATCAGTGACACAAAGGGGATTAAAATTAATATTAACGAATATGAAATATCCCCAAAGCAAGAACAATCTACCATCCCAAATCGAATGATGGATTTAGCTCCAAATTAACAGACGCCTGAAGAAAACCAGATGACACAACAGCCAAAAAGTTGGAATAACAATCATCAGAAAGTGAGACACACCATCTACCCTCTTGAATTGAATGAAGTATTTGGTTCAAAAGTTCAAGTAGATTACCAATTATAAGAGACATTCGAAAAAAATCCATAAGATACAACAGACAAAAACGTTGCAAATTTAACAACAACATTGGTCTGAATAGTATGGCAAATAATATGAGAATACCTTCATAATAAAAAGTAATCCCATAAAACATTTAGCATTTGTTTTTACTTACACGTGAAAAATTTCAACAAATTATTGAAAGGCGAGTGACAGTTTGAAATCATAATATAAATTCTGCTCTTCTAGAAAAAGTATTTCCTTAAAAATGTTTCTTTTTTTAAACCACCCTGTGTAGGTGTATGCGAAGATATTAAGGTCGTTGATATTTGTTGGGTTTTATTCCGAATTGCATTCATGAAAAAGTCATCCCAAGAAGCACACTGAAAGGAAAACCTTAACCCAAGATATGTTCACAACTACTTTAAATCTACTGCAGAAGAACTTGAGAGAGAATGGAAAAACAACATTCAACAAAGCAAGAAAAATCAAAGTGAAATTTCTACAAAATAACATCTTCTCAAAATGAGATTGTCTACACCAGACGTAACAAAATATAAGCAGATCAATCTACATTACAAATTGAAACTTTATGTAGAGATAGCAAACAGAAATGCATAAGACATCTACAGTGAAACATTCAAAAACCTTAAAAAAATAAAATATATAAATAAATATTATTCATGCTCTCGCTCACCGACAGAGCAGTGTAGAGGAAGGTAGATTTTTTTTTTTAAACAGTCGCCACTTACGACTTTATGCAATGTTCTTCAGCTACCGAGTTGAACATTCTCAGCTTGGCTGCCCTGCACTGATAGCTTAGGGGTAAGATCCCCGACTGCTGACAAATCAGTTGAGTTTCAATCCTGGCTTGATGCAAACAGTTTATCTAGCCACACTGATGATTTGTGATACAGCAAAACAGGCCTGTATGCGGATGATATATATATATATAAACATTGCAGAGATATGCTGCATTGACAGTAGCTTGCTTAAATGCACACTGGAATTTCACTGTAATACACCTGACCACAATTTAAATTTAATACCCATCTGATCAAGAGAGAAAAGGATTCAATAAAAAAAAAAAATGCATTGTGACTGAGTGCACACTAATCTCATAATTCTTGACAATAAATCTAAGACCAGGACCTTATATAATATCAATGATTATTGCAAAAGCAATGCCCAGCACAATGTGGTATACAAGCTAATAGAGAGAGAAAAAAAAAAATTAACAGATCTACTCAGAGTGGGCTCATTTAAAATCCAACAAACACCAATGGTTCTTATATATATATATATATATATATATATATATATATATATATATAAAATACAGCTCCGTTCATACATTTAGCACTGTTTTATTAACACCTGAATAATAATAATATTATACATATGTTCACCCTCATATGTATATTTATTAATTTACATCACTATATATAATTCAAATAAAAAAAAAAAAGACCAGTATGATATGATAAGCACCTGAGGATTGCTGAAATGCATGAAACTCAGGGTTGTGCAAAAAATGCAGGATAATATGTATATATCCGCGTGAATACAGAACGAAGAAAAAACTTTTACAACGTCCAAAACATTCATTTAAAACAGTGCTCGATATATAATATATAGAGCTGTAAATATTTATTATAAATTATATTTTAGAACATGTACAGAATTTTTTTTATATATCCACTACAAATAGTACATTTGTTTCGGCATTAAAATTTCAATGTCTCATCAGGCAGTGTGGACAGGAATGGAAAGCTTCTTTTCTTAGATTTCTTATATTCTTAAATTTTTAACATTAAATTTTTACCTCTTACATTAAATCTTACCACAAACAGTGATCTAATTAAAATTTAATAGAAAAAATCAATTTCCTAAATCCAAAATTAAGATTAAATATACAAATTTAGATTAATTATAAAAACTCTGCTTAAATACAAAAATATTCTGTACAAAATAAGCATCCCACCCCTTACCTGCTCCTCTAAGAAATCCAAAGGACATAGTCTAGTCACAAGATAATAAAAACTTACATTCTAACTGCTAATGTTAAATCTCTCTAGAAAACTCACACACTCATTAATCAACCATATTCACTACCCACACCACTTTCTTCAAAATTCTAACGGTCAATACACAAGACTTGTTCCCTTATCACTAACCCCCACCAACATCCCACACACAACTGACCAAATATAATAAAAGAGGCTTTCCATTCCTATCCACACTGCCTGATGAGACATTGTAGTTTCAAAACAAATGTACTATTTGTAGTGGATATATAAAAAAATTCCATACATGTTCTAAAATATAATTTATAATATATTAATTATAAAACAAACATTACACACACACACACACACACACACACATTATGCAACAGCATTGAAGCTTAAATCAAGTTTGTAAATTATAGATGTTTGGCCTGCATATTTAAGGATTTTTTTTATTGACTGCAAGCAGTATACTCTCACTATGTATGTTTTTCCTATTTTAATCGAGATGAGGAATGTATTTTCAAGCATAAAAATAAAGTAAAAGGAAAAAAAAATTTTTCATTATTTTCAATTTTCCTTTTTTTTAAAATGTCATATCCTTTCAGGAGGTAAGTGATTAATAGCCATCCACAGATTCTCTTTATTATCTGTGAATTGCTATGATTTGTTGGGAAAGAGAATGGAATGGTTTCCCATTGTCTTCGCCACAGGTTCCTTTCTTTTTCTGTAAATTACCAGGAATTCTTGGGAAAGATAGAATGGTTTCCTATTACATTCTTCAGTTTTAAATTTTTTTTTAAAACAGTTTTCCTTCTCTTAAATTGGTTACCATCTACTACTAAAAAGACTAGTCTACACTGCTATTTAACACAAAGCTGCGTGGAGAAGAGATGAATTCGTCCCTTTCCTAATCACACTAGTGTGAAAGAGAATACAGCTGACTTAGCTAAAATTTGAACTCTGACTGCTATTTCCACTTTCTGCATTTATAACCATTACCCACACCTCCCAATTCTTACATTAAATAATTTTAATTTAAAAAACAAAGAAAATATTCTCAGGGAAAAAAGCTAATATCTAGTAAGGGATTTAAAAAAAATAAAAAAATAAAAATAAAAAAAAAAGGTTACTAATGATGTTTACAAAAAACACCTGCAGTTGTTACCTCATAGTCTTCATCAAGTAGAACAGCCTTGAAGACATCACAACACTTGCCACGTCCTAGCAATTGTTGCAATTTCCATCGTTGTCCCTGTGAGCCACTGATAATGGCACCTGTATCAATAGGAGACATTGGATGCCACAGCCAAGTTGGAAGAACTGCTGTCCACCAACTGAAAATAAATATAAATCAATAAATTTCATTAAAACTTCAGGTGTTTCATTTTTTTTTTTTTTTTTACCAGGTTTTATTGTTACTTTCAATTAAATGAATTACTTATTGGATACAAGGACCAATAATTCATATCCAGACAAGTTATTAACTGAATTTTGATCTGACAGTTCTACTGTATAATGTTTATCTGTCTATTTCTGAGATGAGGCATTATAACTATTTGCATGATTTACATTGTTCGGACTGGTTGTCCTCATTTGTATTATCATATTCACATTTCAGCTGTTGTATGCTTCAGCCTTCATCAGGTGATATACAATAGAATTTTGAACGAAACTTTTCATTTCATCCACCGGCATAGATTGTTCTAATTCCACATGCCATGCACCTTCTGGACATTTCAGTCTCAGCTACTTCCCCTTAGTAACCCAACCCTCCAAGTTTTTGTTCATCTCTGCTGTGGCCAGGTAGTGAACTCAGAACACTTTGGATAAAGTCACTGGATTACTTCAACCTACACTTTTATCCGCTGAGCCATGTTCCCACCAAGGACAAAGCCCTTTTTATATTAATTTGGTCATGTTAAACAAAAAGAAAGAAAAAAAAACAATTTTAACAAAATAATGTGTTTTAAATTAAACCCTGGTTTGTGAACTATGATGATTTTAATTTCATTATTTACATTTATGTCTTACTAAATGAGACAAATGAAAAGCAAGACAATTTGTTGTCAGATACGTGAATGAATGAGATCAACCATAATCAGGATCATAAAGTCAATGGAAATTACACAATCTTTTCTTTAGCTGTATAGTATGAGCTTCATCAGGGCTACATACAGTTTTGAATTCAGAATTGTCCTAGACTGGTTGGCAACGAAAGCTATAGAACCCAGACTGTTCTACTATTTAATCCATAGTTGAATGTTTGAAATTCATAATTGTCCTCCTCATAGACCAGTTACCACCCAAGGCTATAGGACCCAGTCTATCTTGCTATTTACCCACAGTTGGAAGAAGAGATGAATTTCTACCTTTCCCTACGGTAAATGTAACAAACTCAATTGGAATTTGAACTTGGGTGTCTGTTGCCTTAATCCAAACTCCTATCCATTACTTCACCGTGCCTTTGTGTGTCTTATATATATTGGTCATTTCAAGAGAATTTAGGAAGCATTAAGAAATCTTCTATAGTAATCTGCAAAAATCTTCCTTTTTTTTTTTTTTTTTTTAAATATTTTCAAATCTAACAATATTTTTTGTATTTTCATCACAATAAGAATTACTTGTTCAAAAGGTTTAATTTAAAAACTAAATTTTTCCTTAGTACTGATAACTCTATTCCTATGTCCTAATTTTTAATGTTTTATTGAATGTTTACAAACCAGAGAGCCAAGCT
Organism: Ascarosepion bandense; assembly: GCA_037127315.1. Classification (NCBI taxonomy): domain Eukaryota; kingdom Metazoa; phylum Mollusca; class Cephalopoda; order Sepiida; family Sepiidae; genus Ascarosepion; species Ascarosepion bandense. The sequence continues at coordinate 1,744,881 of JBBBDQ010001420.1, forward strand.
TGAATCCTAGTCAGGTTCATTATAATTACTTATATGTGTAAACTATCACCCGGTTCACACTCCACCCACGTCTATTGAAAAGGTGAAGAGACTCATCCCTTGTTCCCCGTTTAGGATATGGTTTCCAGTTTTCTCTTTTCCAATCTCTTCACTCTTACGTAGCCCCCTGCACATCAGTGACGTTACCGCCTTGCTCGGGGTGATATGATTAAAAAAAAAAAAAAAATGTAAATACCCTTGGGGAAAAGTTACTCATATTTAGGTACCTCAAAAAAAAGTGATACCTAAGGTTTAAAATGTATTTTAAAAATGAAAAATCTATCTTGAAGCATTTATTTTCCCTTTAATTCCAATAGATTAAATTTAATATTTACAATAAGCAAAATACTTTGCTAGATTTCAAAACAAATTTAAATTGATTAGAATTATTTTTGATATTTTTTTAAATCAATAAAATCAGCTATATTAACAAATCAGTCAATACAACATAATTCTCTTAAAAATTTTTCAAAAATAAAATATACTTTTCTGAAACTTTATTTGAGCATGGTTAAATGATTTCAAGTTTAATCAATTCAAATTAAAACAAATATAACTTACTTTTAATTTCAAATATCCTAAAATAATTTTTTAACACAGAGTTGATTGTTTTTATGAGGTGTTGACAGATTTATTGACAGCTTAATGTTTGGTAAATTTAAGTAAATGATACATAACTACTAATTATTTTTATAATCGTTTTACCCCAAGCAAGGCTGTACTGCCCCTGGTGCATAGGGGGTTACAGTGAGAAAAAGGAAAAGAAGAAGAAAGGGGGAACAATTTACTGGAAATGTCAAAGAAAGTGTAAGAGAAAGATGGAAAACAAGAAGATAGATATTGATTGAGATTGCACTTTAACTTTTGGAGATTGTAGCTATCAGGGAAGCAAGTATATGGAAGTGAGAAAAACTGATAGAGTAGAAATGGTGGTTACATTTGCCTATTTTGATGATAAAAGGGTGGGACCTAGTTGCCAGTCTAGTAGCATGAGTAAATTCGTGTGGTCAGGTCACAAGGAAAAGAAAATTGTCAGAGCAGAAGCTATGAAAATATTTGTAAAAAAGATAGAAAAGCTACATCCCATCAGTGAAAAAGTGACTTAAGTCAAACCGCTATATCAAGATCAATTACATTACAGATCCTTGTTTGGATTTTGTTGGAAACCCTGAAATGAATAGCGGGAACATGTGACCAGATATGGAAATATTATTCAGTGCATAGACAAATGGTAGATTTATAAATATGGAAAGTAAATCCTGAGAAAAAAACCCTCCTGGCCTGACACAGTGACCCAACCTTTTTAGCAATAGATGTAGCTATTGATTTGATGCAGTCATTCCACTTGAGGTTGGTTGAGAGAGTGAGGCCAAGAAGGTGCAGTGTGTTGCTTTCTGAAGACTAGTGTCATCCATAAAGATGGAAAGTAGGAAAGTTTCTTTATGGAGTTAAGGAAGAGCAGCTTCGTTTTGGAAGCGTTAAAATTTACGAGCCATTTCATACCCCAATCCATCAGAGAATAGAGGTTCTTTCCAAGTGCAGCAACAAGTTTTGATTTGTCAGTCTTGGCAGATTTTTTATTGAGACAGGAGTAAATGGTGGTATCATCTGCATAGAACCTACTTGTAAACTGATTACATAAGGAAGATAAGTGATGAAGATCTGGAAAAGCATAGAACGTGAGAAAGAGCCTTGAGGTACACCCACGTTGATATGAAAGGATCTAAAAGCCTGCCCATTTATTTTGTGAGTTGAAAGGGGTCATTGGATTAAATTAAACAAATTCTCCAGAAATACTGTAGTACTGTAGCTTGCGCAGAAGGTCAGCATGCCAAACCCTGTCAAATGTTTGAGATATCCAGAGCAATAGCTCGAGCTTTGCCGTTCTTATCAAGTGCTTGGTATATATATTCAGTGACGGCTTTTAGCGCATCAGCAGTAGACCTGGCAAAGCTATACTGCATGTTAGAGAGTATTCTGTGGGATGTGAGATGACAAACCATTTCAGCATTGATAATAGCCTCTTGCCAAAAAGCAGTAAGAGGCTGATAGGGCAATAATTAGAGGGGTTAGCGGACTGCCCAGAGTTTTTAAAAACAGGGACTACAAAGGAGAACTTCCAGCAAGCAGGCAAACAGGAAGTAGCAAGGCAATAATTATAGTTTGGAGAGGACAAGAGAAAGTTTAGGAGCCCATTTCTTTAGGACTATGACTGGAATAACATCACCTCCACTAGCCTTATAGAAGTCAAGCTTAGAAATTATGTTACAGACCAGGGATGGTGTTTATGTACACATCACTCAGTTAAGCCTCAATTCTAGGTGGGAAGTTTGGTGTGGGTACTCCAGACAAGACAAGTGTGGAGTTAGAATAGAATAGAATTTGTGAGCAAAGCACACAACTTTGTCCACTGTGGCAGTGAAGACCTGAAATTGATTGAATAGAAGGTTTGCAGTTGCCTCGCACATTTTTGCAGAGCCACCAGAAGTCTTTGGTGCCAAACTTACCAAATGCTATACGCAGCTTAGCATCATTTGGGAGATGCATACATTCATTATGAGCAGATACAAAAAGGTGCATGTTGTAGTCAGACGCATTGTTCTGGTAAAGCTAGAAGTGATTCATGTGAGCAATGGCAGCCACACAAGCAGGAGACGAAGTTGCTGTTATCTATTAACCATCATAGATAATCGCTCCTAACCCCCATTAGCATGGATCAGGCTAGCCTCCCTGAGAGCAAAACAATACACCTCCTTGGCCTAACTCTCTCAGCAGACCTCAAATGGAATGACTATATCGAATCCATAGCTAAATCCGCTGCTAAGAAGGTCAGTTCACTGTGCAGGGCTAGGAAGTTTTTCCCATCTGAACCCATCCTGCACATACATAAATCTACCATCCACCCAGGTATTGAATACTGCTGCTACATCTAGTTGGGTGCCCCTGCTATTCACCTCAGGGTTCTTGACAAAATCCAATGGAGAATCTATAATGTGATCAATACCGACTTGGCAGCTCACCTGCAGTCACTCTCTCACCAGCATGACGTGACCTCCCTGTGCCTCTTCTACAAATACTTTCACAGCTTTTGCTCCAATAAACTTAGCTCATTGGTGACCCCTAGGTATGAATTTACCGAGTTACTAGATTAGCAACTAGGTCCCACCTTTTTACACTGAAACCGATAAAATGTAAACACAATTTCTACTTTAACAGTTTCTTTTCTCGCACTTTCCACCGTGGAATTCCTTTCCATATACTTGCTTCCTCGACAGCTACAATCTCCAGGAATTTAAATGTAAAGTCAATAGACATCTATCTCATATCCTTCCTCTCAAGCTCTTTTCTCCATCCACTCCACCCCCTATTATACCAGTATTCTCATCCGTATATTACCCTCCTTCTGACATTTCCTATAACTAACCCCTCTTTCTCATCACTTTCCCCTTGCCTTGATTGGGGTGAAATGATTAAAAAAAAAAATTTTTTTAAAAAGAAACAAGCAAGTAGAGGACTGAGGTTCAAGTTAGAATTTCCTGGATGGGATGGGATGAAAGCATTGATATACCAGACACACGGAGGTATTGTTTCAACAGGAAGACTAAAACTGTAAAAATTACTTAACAAATATAATGCGAATGCATTTTTCAAAATTTTTTTAATTACCAAGTAATCTAGTTAAATTAATTTAGTTAAAGTACCATAAATTGCAACATACAAGTCGACTCCAAGATTTTTCCCTACCATATAAATCAACCTGCAAACAAAATAGGATACCAGTGGCCCAAATCTTAGGTCTCCTAGTAAATGAAGTACATTGTATATTCAATAAACTGCCATTACTATCATTACATATCATACATACTTTCCGAATGGTCACCTGAGTTAAACTGCACTTCGGTCAATGTTTACACTTAGTATATCAGTTGTTAGACACAATGTGTGCTGTAGCATTAATAGAATACTGAATTTTGCCTCATATTAATTTCTGTGTTAATATGCCACATATGTTCATCAAACAAGTTTTAGTGGGGTACGTTAATTTGTATAGGAGTGCTATGTCTCACTTATTTATATATACTTCAGAGATGAGGCAGTATTTACACGATTTACGTTATCCAGACTATTGTCTTCATCTTTGTTGCCCTGTTCATGTTTCGGCCATTGTACGCTCTGGCTTTCTTCAGGAATTTTGAACTGTACCTTTTATTACGATCACTGGGGTATTTCATTCTTATTCCTTGTGTGAAGCCACTTAACTTTAAGTTATTTGTTCACCACTGCTGTAGTCTGGTATTGAACTCACAACTCTTTAGGTCAAGTCAACTAACCACTGTTGATATTCACTGGGTGTTCTTTCGGACAACAGCAAGTGAATTTCTGAGACTTATAAACCTAATGTTTCAGTAACAATTTTCTTACAAGAGTTCGTATTGCAATTTTTTTATGCTAATATTTTTTTTACCAAAGCTCATATTACAATTTCTTTTTTTTTTTACACTAATGATTTTCCTATATTGTATTCATTTCTATGCTTGGTCAGCTTAGGAGATTTTTGTAACCTAGCATATGTGCTGATTCCTTAAGTTTATGTAGTTTCCAGTGGCATTCTCTATTATTTCAACTTCATCCCATAAGAGGTGATGATCCCCTTTCTCCCTCTATATGTGGTCAGCCACGCCTGCTTTTTCTCTCTCCCCTCGTGCTACAGCCTTGCAATGCTCTTGTAGCCTTACCTTAAGGGGTCGGATTGTTTTTTCCTTTACACTTCTTTCTACAGCTACATGGAATAGCATGTACACAATCCTTAGTCATGTCCTCCTCTGTTAGGGGTCTTACTCAGGAGAGGTACCTGCAAAGTGTAGAACCACTTCTGAAGGTCGTCCTGATGTTATATGGACCACAGATCCTTTGTATTTTCTCTGATAACAACTTCACATAGGGTAGACGGACCAAAGCTTTTTTTTTTTGAGAGTTGCTATTTTCATTCACTCTCCCTTCCATGTTCGTTGGAATTGTCATGTACCCTGGATAATTGTTACGTTGTAAGGTAGTGCTTATAATGGCCATTTCCTGTTTGCATGTTTCTGGGTCACTGCTTACGACTTTTGCTTGATGTTGCAGGCAGCAGACTACCCCTTTCTTTACATTGTATGGGTGGTGGGATTTGAAGTATTATCCAGTGAACATTAGCTTCTGGTATACAGATGTCTTGATCTCCCTCTGCTCAAGCTATTAGTACATCCAGGAATGCCAGTTTGTTGTCACTCGCTTTTTCCAGAGTGAACTGTATCAATGATCTTATTGAGTTCACATGATCCAGTAGAGTCTGGACCTCTTCCTGGTGTGGCCAGAGTATGAAGGTGTCATCAACGTATCTCAGCTGTATGGTTGGCTTTAGAGCTGCAGATTTTAATGCCATCTCTTCAAAGTATTCCATGTATATGTTAACCAGTGATGGTGATAATGGAGAGCCCATTGCTAAGCCTGCATCTTGTTGATATATGTCTGATCTCAATCCTAAGTGTGCTGTTTGTTTAGAAAGTCAGCATTTCCATCAGGTTATTTAGTGAAATAATGGTACATTCTCCTAGGGATGAGTCCGAGGCTAGTCTATCCCTGACTACTGATAGTGCCTCCACCATGGGTATCTTGGTGAACAGACTCACCACATCCAGGCTCACCATCTGGTTGCATTGGATGGGGACATCTTTGATAAGTTCCACAAAGTGGGCAGAGTTTTGAACATAATGGGTCAATTATATCTACAAGGAAGCGATTCAGAGGGTGGCACACTGAGCCTAGGCTGCTAACAATCGGTCTGAGCAGAATAACTCATGACCACCAGAAGTGGTTTCGCGCAAGGAATAAGAATTATATACCTAAGTGATCGTAATAATGGGTTCAGTTCGAAATTCTTAGCACCTGAAAGCCAGAGTGTACAAGGTCATAAACATGGCAATAAAGATGAGGACAATAGTTCGAACAATGTAAATAATGCTGTCTCACCTGTTTACATTTTATACTTGTCATATAAGTCAACTCCTAGTTTTGGAAAGATTTTAGGCTTGAAAACTCATCTTGTATTTTACAATTTATGGTTATCTAATATTTTATTGAATTTTACATACTTTGTCTTTATAATCTTACCTACAAAGATGTTTCTTGAGGAAATGTTAGAAAATTACCAATAAATCTTAAGTTTACTATAGTTATCCCTCATTTTCTGATAATGTTGTGCATAGATTTTTATACAGACACAAAAAATTCTACATTCTTTTTAAACTACTATGGTTTTCTGAATTCAAGTAAGCTTTTCCATTTATGATTAATAATATCAACTTGATCATTACAAATTCTCCTTATAACTAATATAAACATTAAACACTACAAAAAGGAATTTCTTGAAATTTCACAAAATTAAATAAGTGGAGGTAAAAGATGAAAAAAAAAATTTACTATGATTTTCTAAAATAATTTGTGAATAAGTTCTAAAAGTTTATTAAAATCTGACAATTATTTGATTTTTACAAGAATTTGTAAAACAATGTTTTTTTGCTGTAAAAAGACACTCAAATTTCCTATTTTAATTGATGGTCCCCAGTTGACACAAGAAAAACAATATTTTAACCAAAATTTCAAAGGTTCTAAAAAAGGATTCAAAAATATAATTTACTAAAAAAACCTTTATTTTTTTCCTCTTAATAACAAATATTTTTTACTATGCTCATTTTTCAGCCAATCTTTGGATTATGTGCAAATAGCTTTGGGAAAGGTATTAATCCATCTCTTTCCTCCAGCTATGGGTTAAATAACAGGACATGTTTGGTTCTATAGCTTTGATTGGCAACCAGTCCATAGCAGAAAGTAATGGCCACCTACCATGGGAAAATCTTCTGCCCAGTCAGTCATGTCTCTTTTGAGACATGATTGCCCAAGCATGTATCAGGTATGGCACTTAACTGACTGTTACGTTACCAGGAGGTATTTTAATTCCTCCTTGGGATGCTGCCTTTTCTTTTCTTTTTTAGCAAATTAAACTAAGCTTTTTACTGCCTTATCATCCAGATGCACTTCACTCTTTTTTTTTTTTCAATTGGAGTAGATAGACTAAACTATCGCCTGGTTCACACTCCACCCATGTCTATTGAACAGGTGAAGAGGCTCATCCCTTATTCCCTGTTTAGGATGTGGTTTCTGGCTTTCTCTTTTCCAATCTTTTCACTGTTACGTAGCCCCCTGCACATCAGTAGCGTTACCGCCTTGCTTGGGGTGATATGATTAAAAAAAAGAAAAAACAATGCTGCCATTTAAAAAAAAATATTAAAAAGTATCTTTTATATTATTACAGTTACTTATGTTTTATATTCCTAAAACTGGCAGCAGGGGATACAACAATTGCTGCATTTCTAGGGTCACATTTATGCATGTACATACCTGAACTGACAAACTATTCAACAATGAAATAGCAAAAGACAAAAACAAAAAACAAAAATAAAATTATATATTGATGTAAAAAAGGAGCAGTTGAAAGATAAATGCCAATCATTGTTTTCATTATTTTTGTTTAAATTTTCAAGATCTTTCAGCACACATTGCATATTATCAAAATTCTCTTCTGAAAATTCATTCTAAACTTCTATTCATGCCAGGAAAATATGTTTACTTAAATTTGTTCCTTTTAATTCATTATCTCAACGTTGTAAAGAGTTATTTCCCTTATTTTCTATTTAAAGTAAGACTTCAATGACTCAATCACTAAATCTCTTTAGTCTGACACTACAAAAAGCATTGAATCCCCACCACTCATAAGTTTTATTTTTCAAAAATCTAGCATTATTATGGTTATAATCTACTACTGTTAAATGTCAGAAAAAAATGAGAACATTACTTAGGACTAACAGGAATAAAACAGTAGGGTCCTTTCCCATAAAAACAATTTTATCTTCCTTGTATTTAGATTACCAATTCTAAGAATTCTTTTTCATTTTATAGCTTAAATCACAATAACGACAATAGATATCTATGATTGTGTACTCAAATTCTAACAACAGCCAAAGTGCAAACAAAAAGTCACTTTCCTTTAAATGTTCATAATTTTCTAACCACTGTCTTAAGTATCTAAGAAAAAAGAATAGTAGTAAAAGAGATACAATTAACTGCCATTTATCCACTTTCAAGTATAGTGCCACAAAATAACTTGCTGGCAGATAAATCAGATGTAAAGTTTTACTTTTAAAAGAATCCTGATTCTATTTTTTTTAATCTGGTTCTCTCATAAAATGCACTTTTTTTCTTTTTTAAGATATACTCTCCTACTGTACAATTTTTAAAATTTTTTTTTCTTCTAAATATGCACATTTTTTTCTGTTACTTTTCACTTGTAACTATTTTCTGGAAAGTTACCTATAAAATTTCAAAATTAATATTTTAATAATAGTTAAGTCATCTGTTATCACTATGGGATTTAAAATGCTTAGAAAATTAATTTTATTGTTTTATTCGATTTTAAGAGCGCAAAAGAAAGAATTAAAAAATAAGTTAATCAGATGTGAAGTTTTACTTTTAAAGAATTCTGATTCTATTTTTTTTAATCTGGTTCTCATAGATTGCACCTTTTTTTTTCTTTTTTAAGATATACTCTCCTACTGTACATTTTTTTTTCTGTTGCTTTTCAGTTTTCACTTTTGTAACTATTTGGAAAGATATCTATAGGATTTTATCACTTAAGGCTTATATAAGCATTTCAAGATGTTTTAAAAAATAAATAGAAACTTAATTGTTCTGATTTCTTTTGAAAATTAATAACAGTAATGATTTTAAAACAAATGATGAAATTCAGCTAAATGTTTGTCATATTGAGGCCAAGTGGACAAATTGAAGCTTTTCTTATCAGCTTTAGTAAAACGTGTTGGGGAAAAATTCATGAGAAATTAAATTTTTTAAATTGATGAAATTTTCATAAACCTTTTTCAATTCATTGTCAACGCAATTACTTCTTTTTAAAAGACCAACATTGATAGGATACATAAAACATTAGTTTGGAAACTTTGGATAACATTGTACAATGCACATTCATTTTTAGAATTTGTTTTTCTAAACTTTTTTATTTTAGTTTGACGAATAAGGAGGCTGGGTTGTTAAATTCTAACCAATTATTTACAATGACTATGCTAAATAAAAATTAATATTTTAATATTAAGTCATATCACTTATGGGATTTAAAATGCTTAAAGAATTAAATTTTACCGTTTTACGATTTTAAGAGCGCAAAAAAAGAATTTAAAAAATAAGTTAATTTCTTTTTAGACGAAATCTTTAGCTTCTTCCACTTTTTTTTACCATAAAAGCCAGTTCAAGAACATGAGAAATTTTGAGATTGTTAGTGTTATTTAAATTATATTAATTTTTAAACTTATCTAAAATAAAGAATAAATGTCAATTTCACCATACCAAATAGTGATAAAAACGTGACAAAGTATTGAATTGATTGACTGACAGTTCTCTACTGAAATAAACTCGAGAAAATTAGGTACCGTAAATAAATGAAATAAAAATTAGCATAACTGATTCTTTATGTTTACACACTAAAATAAATTTAATAAAATTTAATTTAAAAACTAAAAGCTTGTTAGTAACAAGCTTTTAGTTTTTAAATTTTTATTTCAGTTTAGCTTACTTTTTTCTTTGAAAGGTTTCTGAAAGTTCTAATTAAGAAAAAAAGAGATAAAATTAAAAGAATTAGGGGTTTTTTTCTAACAGTTTTAGAAATTTTATTCTATGATAATTTTATAATAGTTATTTTATTATAAAATATTTTTAATGAATGATTTGACAACTGAGTGGGACGACCATGTAAGTTTAGGCAAAAAGTAGAAATTACGAGAAAAATAATATTTTTCCACATTTTTCTCATCAAATAAATTATTGGATTACTTGAAAAAAACGTTATCAAGTCGCTCTAGATTTTCGAATATTTCTTTGGGAAATATTTTAAAATTAAATAGCTGTTAAATGGAAGCTACGATCAAAATATAATTCATAAAAACAATTCTTGGTAAACAATGTCATCTTTGCAGTAATTAGTTTTGGAAGTATTATTTATAAATTCTCAAGTGCAGTTATGGTCGGGTCATTTAAATATTTATTTAATTTAACTTCCTCTCCCCTCCAAGTCTTGTCTCAATTACTTAGTCTTTTTTTAACAAAGTCTGAAATCTTGATACAATTTCTTCTACCAACGACTTAAAATTTAAAGGGATAATCACTTTAGTTTTGATTTTTAAAAAAAATAAAAGAAGTAGAGATTAGGTCATCATATGATGATGATGCCATCAGAAAATGTTTGTTGTTTTCAGTGAAATTGACATACGTGTTTAACGACAGCGAAGACTTTTTGTTTATCAACTGTTATAAGAATAAAAAGGCAAAAATAAACTAAAAAGAAAAAATCCTTTTCTTCCCAAATAAAAAAAGGGAAAAATTATTAATAAATAAAGAAAGAAAAGGTGACGAGTGACTAGAGCTAGTAGAGACACATGATGGTGACAAAGACATAGAAATGATTACTAATTTGTCAGTGGTTAACTAAAACATTTATTTTTTATCCTATTGTCTTAAATATATTTTTACTTCTTTTTTTTTATTATTAAAACAAATCAATGCTAAAAAAAAAAAAAAATATAGTGGAACCGGTCTGCATCACTATCTGCCTGTATTTTTTTTTTTTTTTTTGCAAATTATCTTTCTTCTCCAAAGACAAAAGTTTATTAGTCACTTTTAGTCTGTCACTGTCTATAATAGATATTAATATTATTTCAGTTCATATATGAAAGACAACTATTTTTTTATCAACTTCAATAACTACTTTGACTTTATTTTATAATAAAAAAAAATGCCTGAAAGACAAACAAAAATGCATTTTTATTCCTAGTATTTTTATATATATATATATATATATATATATATATATATATATATATTTTAACTTCACGGTTTCATAAAAATTTATATAACTGACAAATAGGATAGCATTTCAAAAAAAAATTTTTTTCATCTTTTGTTCTTTATGAAAAAAAGGTATTAAAAAAGCTAAAAATCTAATTGGTTTTTATGTTTAAATTTTAATATCATAAACGATAAAAAACGAGTCTTACTTTAAGAAAAAGATTAAGCATTTTTCATTCCCAATAACTTTAATTTTAGTAAAAGAAAATGTGTTAATATTTTTAGTACAATTTACATTATTATTCAATACAAACATCATTTCTGTTTGTTTTTCTTTTTTTTTACTGAAGTACGAGTTATGGATTTAAGACATTTTTTTTTAATTTAATAAACGGTAGTTTTTTTTATTACAATAAAAAATGTTCATGATTTTTTTATTTCGAGAAACTGAATTATATTTTTAACATTAGATTTTGAAATAAATATTTTTTTTTACATTTTAAATGTCTTTAAAAAAGAAATAATGAAAAATAAAAGCACATAAAAAAATAAGTTGTCAAAAAGGAATTTATTTTCTCTAAAACCTTCAATTTTTATACAGATTTTTTTTTTATTCTGGTATCTTTTCAAAGGAAATTAAAATCCGAATTGATTAAGAAGAAAGAATTTAAAAAACAGTCGAAATTAAGATTTTTTTTCTTTTCATGGTAGATATTTTCGGGAATTCAAAAAAAAAATCACAAAAAAAATATCAATCAAACATTTATAGATTTTTAAAGCATAAAAATGACAAATTTCAGAACATTTATTTAAAGAAAAGCAAAAAAGAAAGACAAACTTCTAAAATAAAAAAAAAGACAGAACCATTTAAATGATAAAAATGTCACCTGAGGTTGACCCCAAAAATGATGAATAAAGTAAAAAAAAAAACTATATTTAAATAAAAACGAAAATTGTCAATCAGTTTTTTTTTTTAATTTTTCTTTTCCAAAGTTATGATTTGCATAAAAAGATTTTATATGGAAAACATTTGAATTTGATGTTTTTAAAATATCTTTCGTTTCAATTTAAAAAATAAAAGTTCTAACACCGGGGTTTTTTTTAATCAATAACAAAAAAACGATTTTTAAAATTACGCTTTTTCTTACTTGAAGAGGAAAAAAGACTTCAATTATAAAATCACAAAAAAAGAAAAAATCGACTATTCCGATAATTTTCTTTAGTTTCTTCCATTCTTTAAGACAAGATTTAAGAAAAAAAGAGGAAAAAAACTTTATTAAAAAAAAAAAAAGTGGGGGTTACAATTTACTGTACCTTTAAAGATTGGTAAACTAAACCTTGCTGGAATGTAGATATATATGCTCCAGTTTTTTTTTTATCTTGCAGAAATTTAAAAAAAAATATCTACACGTGGCAGAGGGGACGGCTGTTGCCAGCTAAAAGAAATTAGAAAATGACTAACTGTCGGCCATAAGTGTCGTCTGCGATGCTTTGAAAACACTCACAAGCGACATCTTTCGGAAATGTCCAAAAACCCTGCAAGAGTTATCGTTCTTAATATTACTGAAACTAAAATTCAAGCAGAACCTCACCAATCCGTCAATCTTGAGACCAGAAGAGTGAAGTTTAAGCGAGAGGAGATAATTTAATTGCCTGATATTTTTCCTGGAATTTGAACGTGCGTGGTCTCATACACACACGTTTAAAATAGGATATAAAACCCCAACAAAGTTTTTAAGAAATTTGACAAATGATAACATTCCCCATTCGGGACCGCATAAAAGTTCTCTTATATCTGGGTTCTCTTATATCATGGTTTGGTCTGTTTTATATACATTACCACAGGCTCTAATTTGGGACCATAGAAAATATCTCTTATATTCAAGTTTCTCCTATATCCGGGTTTACCTATGTCCCGAATTATCTTGTATCTGGGTTTCTCTTATATCAGGGTTATTGTATATATATTCGCCGAAAGCAAGGCATTTTACTGCCACTGTTTTGCACGGGGTTACATAAGAGGAAAGTTATGAGAAAGAGTGACAGGTTATAAGGGGTTTCAGGAAGTGGGTAAGAGAAGGATGAGAATACTGATGAGAGTGGAGTGGACGGAGAAAGAAGCATGAGAGAGAGGATGCAGGTTAGTGAGATAGGAGGAAAGTTATGAGAAAAAGTGACAGGTTATAAGGGGTGTCAGGAAGTGGGTAAGAGAAGGATGAGAATACTGATGAGAGTGGAGTGGATGGAGAAAGAAGCATGAGAGAGAGGATGCAGGTTAGTGAGATAGGAGATGACTACTGACTTTACATTTGAATTCTTGGAGATTGTAACTGTCGGGGAAGCAAGTAAATGGAAGGGAATTCCACAGGCAGGAAGTGCAAGAAGAGAAGCTGATGGAGTAGAATTTGAGTTTACATTTTATTGATTTCACAGTAAAAGGGTGGGACCTAATTGCTAATCTTGTGACTCAAGTAAATTCATATATATGGGGCCACCAGTGAGCTAAGTTCATCAGAGCAAAAGCTGTGAAAGTATTTGTAGAAGAGACTCAGAGAAGCCACATTGCGCCGGTGAGAAAATCGATAATCGAAACAATCGGGTTATAGAAGGAGTGGTCCGATTTTAATCAAGTTTGATACACTCATAGACAAAGACATAAGAAACGATATTCAAAGTTTCAAGGTTGCAGTTCTATCCTTGGATGACTTATTTGACTCTGATATTGGAAATCGATACCCCGATATCCTACCGGGTTTGATCAAAATCAGTTTTTCAGCCCTTTTATTTTAGTTTTTGCTTTGGGTTTGGCTCTAAGTAGGTATAATTGTAGTTCTTAGTCTCAGTCACGATACCATTTACTCAGAGGACTTATTTAGCCTTCAAAATTCAGTTTACAATGAAAAAACTTATTTGATATCAATACCAGGAAATCAAAATTTGACTTACATCCATTCATTTTTCTTTCAGTCTACGGTTTCGCTTTAACTAGAAACAAATATTGCTTTTTAGTCTTTCATGCCAACGTCCAAAGAGTCTGAGCTCCAGGACCATTGATTAGTTTTAAAGCTTTCATTACACCCGAGCAACACCGGGCTATATATACTAGGTGCGATTGGTAAATTGTCACAATTATTTTATTATTTCAAATATTCTTCAGGCTGAGTCTGAGCTCCAGGACCATGGATTAGTTTTAAAGCTTTCATTACACCCGAGCAACGCTGGGCTATACTGCTAGTCATCTATAAAAGTTGAACTCCTCGGGTATGAAATTGAAGTCTCATCTTAAACTACCTTATTCTTATCTCCCTCGATTTAGTTTTATAGCCAAAAAATAGTTCAAGTAAAAAATGCACTAAAAAAAACCAAAGATAAAGAAAAATTATAAAATATGTGCCATTGACATTTTCTTTTTTGTGCCATGTCTTCAAATCATGACTCTCTACAACTTCCTGTCTTTTATTGCTTCAAATAACTCTTGCAACTTCACCATCTCTCCTTATCCTTGTTCTGCCATCCATGTACCCAGACTTGTTAAATAGTTTACTTACTGTTTCTTGCTTGCTTTTAATGTGTTATGTGAGTGTTAAATTCTCCAAGTCTGTCACATTTTACAGACTTTATTCCAAAGCTTTTCATATTTAAAGATTATGATGTCACTATATTATTACCTCCACTTTAAGGTGAAGGTATCGTATTTGGTCATATTTGTCTGTCTGTCTGTCTGTCTGTCTGTCCATGGTCAAGATATCTCAAAATATCTTGCATAAATTCAAATGAAACTTTAAGGGATGATTGGCTTCATGACTGACACAAACTGATTAGATTTTGGGTTTGATCTGGTAAGAGATAAAGTTTCTGGGTTATTTTTCCGTTTTTTTACTAATATTTTTTTCATACGTTTCACATGCCAAATACTGAATTACCTCCCCTATATTGCTTTATGTCATTATATTTATTATATAAACTTAATATTTATTGTCCAAAAGCAAAAAAAAGTTGTCAAATTGTTCATTGCAGTTATTGTCATTTTAATAATCATCTCTTGCTAATTGATAAGACAATGTTGGTATTGTCTTGGCAGAGGTTTGCAGTCTTTGAGTGTTTGCTATTATTAATATGGGCCCACAGCTGAGTGGTTAGAATGTTTTCTTTTTCACAATTAGATCTGATTTTCATTTTCACCATGGTTGATTTGTCAGAAAGGTAACTTCTTGATGCTATCAGTTTGGGGAGGTGATCCCAACATGAGACACCTTTCGAAAGTTCTTGAAAATCATACCATGGGTTGATTCAAGCCTTGTGAGTGAAATTGAGTAGATGGAACTATTGTGTAGAGTATTGGTAGTTGAACAAGCTCAAAATCACAAGTCATTATGACTGAAGGTTTGAGTGTCCTGGCCTTATTCAGACTGTTGATCACAGACAGATAATGTGCTCTCTCTCCCAAACTGTAATTAAGGACAGTGCAGTATAGCTGTAGTATAAACCACAGGTGGGCTCTGTGATGAGTGTTGAACAAAAACAAATGTGCCTGAGCAAGTGTATGCAACAGGGATTGGCTAGCCATTTTAGCAAACAGGCATATTCGGATACAAGTTGTCAGCCATTACTGTTATTATTATGTTAGGGTGTTAAGAAAGTAATTATATTCTAATGGAAATCATAAAAAACAATATAAGTGTTATGGTGAAACACACCTCTTCCTCAGATAATGAATTCTCCCTCCTATATTAATATGAGTTAACAGGAAGTTAACTCGAGAAGTTCTTGTAAATCTATGTATCTATTATTCACAATAAAATTTTGATACTCTTTTGGGTTCTTTTTTTTCTTTTTTTTTTTGATCCCTGATATGTTTGAGGTATTTTGGTGTATGAAGGATTGAATGATGATGAACATGTACTTGTGGTGGATGAGAAAATTGTAAAGTATGTTAGGGTCGTGAGTCGGATTAGCTAGGTATAGGATAGGTACTGAAGACCAACCTGAGTTTTTCCCCACCCCACCAAATCAGCCTTGTACCACAATTGTATTTTTCATATAATAAATACTGAGAAGTTCTTGGGAAGTTCTAGAGAGTTCTTTAGAGTTCTGTTGGAGTTCAGTAGAACTACTAGGCAGCTGATATTAGTCAGCAGTTAGTCAAATACTACGGAGTCAGCTTACAGTGAAAGATTACCAAGTTCCTAACATTTAGGGTGCGTTAAGTCGATTAGCAACCAACATAGCATGATTATAACTTTCAGTGTGAAAACTACTCCACAACAGTAAGTTAAAGTTATTTTAATATTATTTATTAAAAATGTAATTACCTTCATTTTCAATGACTATAGACTAACAGGAAGACAAATCTTTGATCCAAGTTTTAAAGAAATCTGGCTTAGGTTAATGAAAATCTGTAGGTGCTAAATCTGAAGATTCTTTCAGAACCTCTCCCTCTAGCAATCTCTGGTTGCCTTCCACCACAAGATAATACTTTGTTTACTAGATTACATTCCTGGCAATAAATGAGGGCAGTGACAGTCATTTCAAGTTCCAGTGGCTTGCAATAAACAACACCTTTTATATTTCACTAAATACAAAGCAAGGAATTCTATGGATGGAGTAAGTATTTTTGGTGTTGGAACCGGTTTCACATTTTGTGGTAACCACTGTTTTTTATTTTTTGCTGACATGCAAAACCCATTTTTCATCAGCTGTAATAATGTAATGTAAAAAAAAATGAAAGGTTGGCATTTCTCATTATAAGACTGCTGCAAATGCTGGAATGCTGTGTTCTTAAGTGAAAGCTCAGGATCATCCCAAATTCCTTCTTTGCAAAGTTTCCTTAAAATTAAATTAAACGAGAGCATTTTTTAAAGAGGAAAATAGAACCTTGCTCTGCACTGTGGGACTCTCTGTGGCTGAACAGTCTAAAACATTCTTGATCTGATGGCAGTTTCTCCTCCAAAGGGTTTCTACCCTGCCAGACAGTACAGACTGGTAAACTGTTTAAAAAGCAGGATTATTCACTAAAATAATGTTTGAAGTAATAAAAACGTCAGTTTAGAAATAAATCCATTCCTTATATATATATATATATATATAATACAAAAAATCTAGAAGTGAGCCACCACCTACCACGGTTTCACACAAACAGTTCTTCATCGTAAGAGGCTCCTTACCCTGAAGAACCGTTTGTGTGAAACAGCAGTAGGTGGTGGCTCACTTCTAGATTTTTTGTATTGTATTCTCGCTCTACTTTTTTCGTACTTTCGTATCGATCACTTTGCTGTTAAGGTTTTGTCTTGGGGTTTTTTCTTTCAAACGGGCACTAGACGTATTGTTCTTGTGCACTGTTTGTTTCTTTTTTCTTCCCCTTTATTTAACCCACGCGGTAGTTCTCGCCGGGTTACAAGACGGTTTATATTACTGTTAAGTTAGCATTATTTTCGAATGTTTAGTCTGTTATTATTAGTGTTGCCTTACTGTGATTAAGTTCATTATTATATATATATATATATATATATATATATATATATATATATATATATATCTTCTTGACTTGCATACTTTCCCTGACAACCCTTTATCTTGTTCTTTTCTCTTTCCACTCTACTCTCATGCATCTCTTTTTACACCAGTGTTCTCATCCTTCTTTTACCCATTCTCTGATACTCCCTGTGACCGGTTCCTCTTTCTAATCACTCTCCTCTTATGTAACCCCCGTGCACCAGTGGCAGTATTGCATTACTTGGGGTGAAAATAATTTTTTTTTATAAAAACATATATATATATATATATATATATATATATATATTACAGAAATGAACAAATTTTAACGGAACTTTGGTTATAAACAACCGACAATTTGAAATGAATTGTTTGAACATTATTTTTTATCGATACTCATATTTAAGTAGATATTCTGTTTTTAATTAAACAGTATTATATATTTATATCTACTGGTTTGATTATTTACGATAAATGTGTGCCATTCAGCAGGATTCAAACCTGTGACCCCTATCTACATAGGGGAAGCTACCATTTGATCTGGCAACGTCTTAGACCGCTCGAACACGAATGACCTCCAGTCTAAACAAGGTTTTAATCAAGCCTATATAACACAATTTTTGATTTATCGCAACAACCATATCTGCTCTGAAATGTATCGTAATATCAACAAATGTAAACATCTGACAGAAATTAACAAATTTTTAATGAAACTTTGGATATATACAACCGACAATTTGAAATTAATTGTTTGAACATTATTTTTATCGATACTCGTATTTAAGTAGATATTCTGTTTTTAATTAAACAGTATTATAAATTTATATCTACTGGCCTGATTATTTACGATAAATGTTTATTACGAAAATGTGTGCCATTTGGCAGGATTCGAACATGCGACTCCTATAATCCTGCCGAATGGCACACATTTTCGTAATAAAAATTTATCATAAATAATCAGGCCAGTAGATATAAATATATAATACCATTTAATTAAAAACAGAATATCTACTTAAATACGAGTATTGATAAAAAATAATGTTCAAACAATTCCTTTTCCACTTTGTGACTGTTGTTAACCAAAAACCCCTCCACACTCTAACTCAGGGCCTTTCTCCATTTGGAAAAACAATGTTGCTGACATGACGTAGAGTCTCTATTAGAGATCCTATGTTGAAATGTCCATCCGACACCTTTGAATTTTGAAAATTTTCTCTAATTTATATATATATATATATATATATATATATATATATATATAAACACAAACTTATAACTAAACTCATTTTGAAAATCCTTTTGCATATCTACATAGAAGGAAAAAAAGATTGCAAAAAAAGAAAGAGCTAAGCACATAAACATCAGCCAAAGCAATTTGGACCGAGCCAGTACGTAGCCCAAAGAAAAAACCCGAGACAAGTAATCAATAACAAAAAGCGCTCAATACTTAAGCAGAGCAGAATAAGTAAATGAAACCTAGTGAGCCAACAAACCTACCAAGGTTTCACCTAAATGGATCTTCAGGGAATGCTGGCTAAAGAGGAAAGTAGCAACGACAAGATAAAGGGAACTTAATAACCCACGTGACCAAAAAAGGAAGACACCAAACACAAATAGAGGAGAACTTTTATTCAGAAAACAACTATCATTAAAATATAAACATTAATCAAACGAAGATGAAACCTAAACCAACCAACTTTTCTTTTTCTTCATTTTTAATGTGCAGGTGTTTCATTATTTTTATTGCTTTTTTAATGCATGTGTGAGCAGATATCCACTTCATTATTTTATATTGAATAAGTGTTTGCTAAATTGCTTGTTTTAGTTGGTTTGTTCTTGTCATTTAAGTTGACCACTTTGAAGATGACATGAACCTGCTCAGTTAGATATATGAATAAAGTATATTTAAGTAGGAAGTATTTTCCCAAAAACGTTTCATAAAAAGAACCAGCAAAATCTGTCTTCATTATTTGTACTGTTTGGCCTGTTCTCCTTATCTTTATTACCATGCCAACAACATTTTGGCCATGAGACACTCTGGCCTTCTTCAGGTGCTAAGAATTTTGAGCCAACCCTTTTATTTTGATCACTGGGATATGTCATTCTCATTCAATGTGCAATGCCACTTCTGGATGCTATGTAGTTATCCCCCTTTAACTTAACTCTTATTCTTAATCAACCTTATTTGTTTACCACTGCTTTAGCCAAGTGTTGAACTCGCAATTCTCAGAGTCATGTCACCAGAACTAAACAACGTCTATACCCCGCACTGGGTCATAAAGGGATCAGTTCAAAATTCCTAGCACCTGAAGAAGCCTGGAGCATACAACTGCCAAAACCTCATAAACATGTCAATAAATGAGGACAATAGTCCAAACTGTATAAATAATGTAAATACTGCCTCATCTCAGAAGTATAGACAAATACTGAATGTCTGTTTAATTTTTCATATTTTTTCCAATTTTCAGACAAGGTGTGTTGTGTTCGAAATATATTAATATTAAAAATAAATCAATAAATAAATAAATACCATTTACATGATGCCATGCTAGACCATTTCAAATGTCCAGGTTCCCAAAGAATACCAGGAAGCAGTCAAAGAAATTCCAAATAAAACATTGGGTCTTGATAATGACTTCAACAGTCAAAAGTTCTTGAGCAAATATAACAAAATATGTACTTTTACCCACAATTTTGAGCAGAATACAATAAAAATATAATAAAAAATAAATAGACAGATCGTGTCAGTTCTATTTAATCAAGCTTGTTTATATATATATATATATATATATATATATATATATAAACATCGCTCATTCAATAATGAATTAGAGCACTCTGGCTACTGGGCATGTATAATGATATACGTGCTAACAAGTCTGCCTTCTTCTACCGAACGCTCATAGCCCAGAGGTAGAATCACCAACTGACGCCAATTCGGTCGGGTTTCAATCCTGGGTTAAAAAGCAATCGGAGTCTAACCACACTGATGAGCTGTGATACAGCAAAACAGATCTGTCTGTGGAAGGCTATATATATATATTTTCCATTTTTAAACGAGTTGTTACACTACCCAAGTTTCTACCATGCGTGGTGTCTTCAGACCATTATCAATAACTGATTTTACCGTTTATCGTTTTTTTAAGAACACTCACATAACAGTTTTTTTTTAATGCTCACGTGGCAGGGAATTTTTGAATGTGCAATTTTTAAAATTACAAGAAATTATAAGGTTTTCATCCATGGTTGTATGAACCTAAGAGGTATTTCTTAGTATGAATACACTTAGTCATAATATCTGTTCTTTCATTCAACAGTTCGTTTTTATTTGGGAATAGCATAATCTCTAACTTTTCTTCTTGGCACAGTCTACATATTTTGCCACCGTTGTAAGGATTGGCTGTTTTTACTATACTCCACGCTATGTCTGGGTCTTATCCATATTTTGATTTCAATTTTTACATGTGGCTAATAACTCATTTACAAATGGAAAATATTCAAAAGCTCTACAATATAATTGTATTGAATGTTTTTTAATACAAATGTCGCTGGTCTAATTTTATTATGACCAAAAACTAATGAATTAAACAATGAATATATACAAACACAGAGTGTGATGGATGAATGAATTGTCATCTAAATTATGCCAAAATGAAAATAACACTGACATCTCATTTTAACAGGTATAGTAACCAGAATTACACAAAAATATCTTCAATAATAAAAAGTAAATTTATTCAATAAAATCACAATTGGCTTTAAACATGGCCTCCAGACAACTTCAGAACCTCCTGCTTCTTTTCTAATTGCTCTCCTTGTTTAAGTTGATAAATGCTGCCATAGTCTTTGCCTTCACTTCATCTTTGGTATTATAAGGAGTTAATTCTTTTAATTTAAATTCCGTTTATGTCTTTAGAAAGGCCTGCTCTTTTAAACTTAAATACTTTATTTTTTATTTAAATTCTTTCAATTTTTTAGGATGTCCACTTTTCTTTCACATTCAAATTCTTTAATTCATTTGATTTTAGGGAAGGTCCTTGATGTCATATGAATTCAAGTCAAATTTAGTCTCATTTGGCCAGCCATCATTGACACTTTCTGGATTTTCTTTTTGATTTGTTTCAGAAAAGCAATTTTTTTCTTAAGATGACAAATCATATTTTGTAATTTTGCATTAAGTAAATGACACTTATACTTGTATCTATTTTCTATATGCTGACTTATCTTTCTTCTTTCCTGAAAGAATTTCTTCCATTTTAGATAGAATTGAATCATGAGTTTTTTGCTTAATATCAGGTGGCATAAGATTAACCTCTCCAGCATGCAGGCGTCTTTGAAAGAGTTTTAGCTGAAAAAATAATAATAAAGTAAGACAATTAAAAATATAAAAAACTTTTCTGTTATTAATAATTACATTGCATTTTGGCCACTGAAAAGCCATTTCAAAGCATTTACCTAAAAAAATAAATACAATTTTACATAAAAATAATTTGCAATGCTTTATTATATTGAAATAATCAGTAATGCATTTCCGTAGTAAAATCACTTGCAATGTGTTTAGAGAGTAAAGTCATTTGCAAAGCATTCAAAGTAAAATGCTTTGTAATGCATTTTCATAATAAAATCATTTGCAATGCATTTTCATATTAAAATTTTTTTTTTTTTTTTAATCATCTCACCCCAAGCAAGGCATTCCACTGCCACTATTGCGCATGGGGCTACATAGGGGAAGGTAAAGAGAAGGAGTGGTTAGACATAGGGAATGTCAGAAGGAAGGTGACAGATGAGTAAGGATACCGAGGATGAGGGTTGGGCAGATGGGAAGAGTGTTTGATAGAATAGGAGCAGGTTAGTGTGTTAGGAGGTGTCTATTGACCTTACATTTAAACTCCTGGAGATTGTAGCCGTCGGGGAAGCAATCATGTGGAAGGGAATTCCACAGTCGGGAAGTGCGAGGAAAGAAACTGTTGGAGTAGAAGTTACGGTTGCATTTTATTGGTTTCACTGTAAAAGGGTGGGATCTAGTGGGATCTAATCTAGTATCTCATTCAAATTCGTATTTAGGGGGCACCAGTGATCTAAGTTCATCACAGCAGAAGCCATGAAAGTATTTATAGAAGAGACACAGGGAAGCCACGTCGTGCCGGTGGGAGAGAGACTGCAGCCGGTCTGCCAAGTCGGTACCTATCACATTACAGACCCTCCTCTGAACCTTATCGAGAAGCCCAAGGAGAATAGCAGGGGCACCCGACCAGATGTGGCAGCAGTATTCAATGCATGGGCAGATGGTAGATTTATATATGTGCAGGATAGATTTAGACGGAAAAAACTTCCGGGCACTACACAGAGAACGGACTTTCATAGCAGCAGATTTAGCAATGGATTCGATATAGTCATTCCATTTCAGATCAGCTGAAAGTGTGAGACCAAGGAGGCATAGTGTTTTACTCTCTGGGAGGCAAGCCTGGTCCATGTTAATGGGAGGTAGGCGAGATTGTCAATGATGGTTAATTGAGAGTAGCTTCGTTTTAGAAGCATTAAAATTTACTAGCCATTTCTTACACCAGTCCAATATGGATTGGAGGTCTTTTTCAATTTCGGCTGCGAGGTTAGCTTTGACGCCTACACTAGATTTTTGTAGGAGGCGAGAGTAAACTGTGGTGTCATCGGCGTACAAACCTATTTGGGTTCTTATGGAATCAGGGAGATCATTAATGTATATCAGGAAGAGTGTAGGACCTAAGATGGAGCCTTGGGGGACACCTGCGTTTGTATGGTAGTTCTGAAAGGCATGTCCGTTTAATACCACCTTCATTGTGCAGTTAGAGAGGAATGACTGGATTAGTTCAAGCAAATGTCCAGTTATACCATAGCTCCGCAGTTTACATAGAAGGCCAGCAGGCCAAACTCTGTCAAACGCCTTAGATATATCCAATGCAACGGTTCGGGCTTCGCCATTCCTGTCAAGTGCCTGGTATATGTACTCGGTGATGGTCGTTAGCATATCAGCAGTAGACCTGGTGAAGCAGAAACCATATTGCTTGTCTGAGAGGAGCCTGTGTGCTGTGAGATGCTGAACCACCTCGGCATTGATAATGGCTTCGAACACTTTGCCAAAGGTCGGAAGAAGGCTGATAGGGCGGTAATTTGCAGGGTCAGACTGTTCTCCAGTGTTTTTAAATATAGGAATTACAGAAGAAGATTTCCAACAGGCAGGAAAGCAGGAAGCAGATAGGCAGAGGTTGTAGAGCTTAAAAAGGACAGAGGAGAGTTCAGGGGCACATTTCTTTAAGACTATGGTTGGGATTCCGTCCCCACCACTCGCTTTGTGAGGGTCAAGTTTTAAGATTATCTTAGAGACAAGCGAAGGTGTAATGTGGACATCATTCAGTTGTGCCTCGGTTCTAGGTGAGAAGTCAGGAGTAAAAACTCCAGATGAGTCCAGACTCGAATTGTTCAAGAATCTGCGGGCAAAGCATTCAGCCTTATCTGCTGGGGAGGTGAGGACCTCAAATTTGTTGATTAGCGGGGGTATTGTGGACTTGCTCTTGTTAAGTACTCTTTTACAGAGTCGCCAGTAGTCTTTAGCGCCGAATTTAGAGCATGCTATGCGTTGCTTCATTCTGGCAGCAAACAACATCTTAGCTTCGTTAAGCATCTTTTTACACTTATTATGAGCTGAAGTGAAAAGGTGCCTGTTTTGGTCCGACGCGTAGTTACGATAGAGTCGGAAGAAATGATTCCGGTGGGCAATGGCAGCCGAGCAAGCGGGTGAGAACCATGGAGACGCTAAATTATTTACAATGCATTTTCATAGTAAAATCATTTGCAATGCATTTTCATAGTAAAATCATTTGCAATGCATTTTCATATTAAAAATCATTTGCAATGCATTTTCATATTAAAAATCATTTGCAATGCATTTTCATAGTAAAAATCATTTGCAATGCATTTTCATATTAAAAATCATTTGGAATGTTTTTTCAAAGTAAAATCATTTGCAGTGTATTTAGATAGAAAATGTTTTGCTATACATATTCATAGTTAAATAATTTGAAATGCTTTTTTATAGTCAAATAATTTGCCCTGTATTTATATTGTATATTGAATATAATTTTTCTAAATCTTTTTATCACCAAGTTAATTGGAGATGTGGGTAGTGCATCGATTAATGATCTCCACACTACCTATTGATTAAATAGCAGAGTTGATTAGGTTCTCTTTCCTTGATGTGGCAACCAATTTAGAAAAAGGAAAACTCTGATTCTAAAACCAGCCTGCTGATGGATGGACTATCTTGCCCAAGAAATGTCACTTTTTGCTATATCTATAGTACTGTGTTACCCTCTTACAGTATTCATGATGTGACATGCTGATCAGTTAATTAAAAGTAGGATGTGCATTAACTAATATGATTCAGTTTAAAATACAAGATGACGTTCAAGTTCAGTTCACTTATTTCCATATACTGAGCTATTTATTTTTTAACATTTAGCATATTACACCATTTACAAATATTGCTTCCACTTTTACTGTATATGAAATCCCCTCAAAATGTAGTGTTTTTATATATTAATTCAATATCTTTGAAATTGTAGTAGCCTTGCTCACAATTTCATTCAAGATTGTTTTTGGTGTTGCTATAGAAGGATATAACCACACAACCAAGAAACTCAAATTCAACTTGCATTGGCAGAACTAACATTTTGCTTGGTAAAAATAGTCATCTACAGAAACTTAAATGTTAAAAAAGAGAATCTTGTGTCAATTATTTAGTAAAAATGAATTTATAACACTGTTTGTAACAAATTAGTAAACTTACCTCGGTTTTCTTGATGTTATCAATATCTTCTTGCATGTGAGATTTTATTTGTGCAAGCTCTTCATCAGAAAACAAAGCAGCTGCTGCAAAGAACATTGTTGAATTTTTAAACATTTATAGATGCAGTTTGCATTACTAATTGCCTCATCACTCTTTAAATAGTTTGCAATTTATATAGTTTAATAATTTGTTTGGTTTGGTTTGGTTTGGTCTGGTTTAAGTTTAATGACCCATCAACCATTTTGGTCATTTAAGGGTCAGTCTTTGAATATTGGAATCACATTTTTTTTTTTTTGATATGGTTTAATTGTCTTAAGATTTTGTTGGTAACATTTTTCATTCAAAAAAGATTTTGTTGGTAACATTTTTCATTCAAAAAAGATTTTGTTGGTAAATACTTTCATAGCATTTTGACCCCAGTTTGGGGTGTTAACTATTTACCCATAGCTGGGACCCTAACAGATGTTACCACTCCGAGTCAGGGAGGACCTGGGAACAACAGCAATTAAGAGGTGGTTCCATGCTCCTCACAACCTCTCAATCAGAGGCCTTGCTGCTGGATGCAGTTTAAGATCATACCCAGGACCATAATAATTTGTAATGTATTTTCATAGTTGTTATAGTGGAACATCCTGCCATCCCCCGAGAATAGAATGCTCTTCCTAATAAAAGACGATAACGAGCGGTATGAAGAAGGAAGGTCTTAGGCGAAGGCATTCACTATTCGATAGTTGATTCCGCTCCAACCTGTTGCTTGCCTATATGTGTATTATTGTTAATTGTACCTTAGTACAATAAATCTGGTATACCTTATTCCTGGTGTTGAGTACCATTCTTCAACTGATCTATTTACACTGTATTCCTTTTCGGGATATATCAATAGTAAAGTCACAATAATGTAATTTACAATGTACTTCCCTTATAAAATAATTTAATATACATTTCTATAGTAATAATTTGCAGTGCATTTCTAGACTGAAATAATTTGTAAAGGATTTCTACAGTTTATTATATGTTAGTTGTCTGTGCTATTTTGCTTTACCTACAAGTTAACTGGATTTGCAGGCAGAGTAACTGCAAACCAAATTTGAAATCGGACTAAGTTTGCTGTGTACACTTTTGTTAAAAACAAAGAAACGATATTATAGTTTACAGGCACTCTGAAATTTAGTATTACCATATGTTACAAGGGTGTATTTATATATAAAAAAATAATATTAATGATGTCTAAAAAGTTATAGTAAGGGATTCTATTGAATCCTACTTGTTATTACAAAGTTTTAATTCAAAAATATGTTATGATAATAATCTTTTTTCAAAAATGTATTGTTGGTAATATTTTTCCTTCAAAAATGTATATTTTTCTATAAAAGTCTATTTTTATGTATATACTTTCATAAAATGTATTTTTATACTTTCATAGTGTTTTGACCCCAGTTTGGGGGTTAACTATTTGCCCATAGCTGAGACCCTAACAGGTGCTACCACTCTGGGTCAGAGTGGACCTGGGAACAACAGCAATTAAAAGGTGCTCCTCACAACCTCCCAATCAGAGGCCTTGCTGCCGGATGCAGTTTACCATCATGCCCAGGATCGAACAAAAATTTAGATTTGAAATTTGATCATCTTCCTGTAAGCAAAGCAATAAGTACCAAACTTCATTGTGCCATGGCTCTTCAGGATGATGGCAATCATGGCTCTCCACATTTTCTTGTCTTTTTTAAAGAGAGATGATGTCATTATTTCTGTTATCTATATTAAATATTTTCAAATAATTTCACTTTAATTTTTCTTGTAACTCATTAAAATCGTTGGTTTATGTTTTTAACTTTTAAATAAATGTATTAGTCTGAGTGTGTAAGTCTATATATATATATATATATATATATATATATATATATAGGTGAAAAAGTGTGAGAAGCCATGAATGTCTTGTTTAAAGTGTAGATTTATTATTATTATTATTATTATTATTAATATTGCTTGCCTTTTGTATATACATTAAGTGTCCATAATGGTATTTGCGTTACTACATGTGGGTTGAGTCCAAAGTTAACTCTCTTTAGGCAAATAAATTTGTGACTTTACATATCGAGATATGTTTGTCTTTCTGATGGCTGAAAACACTGTGTATATATAGACAAGTGGTTGGTAAGCAGGTTAGAAAGTTCACATGCATGCTGGTTTGTTTGCTGGCTATTTTCACACCAGCTGGTTAAATTTTTCAGTTTTGAGAATTGCTCAATTTTAAAATCTTTAACACTGACCCACGAAATTTGATTGTGTTTTTTTCTTTAAAATTGTTTTCAGCAATTTTGATCCAAATTTGTGTATAAGTAGAATTGTAAAAGTCGTCCACAGAGGCCTACGGTAGGAGAGGGACAGTGTGTTGTGAAGGGCTGCACCAACAGCATTTGGTGGGTTGTCATTTGGAGATGGGAATTTGCGTTCTGACAAGCGTTGTGAATCTTGCCTGTTGTGCAGACCAATTACTGAAGAAGTCCATTTTTCTAAGACTCAGATCTGCTTCAATTTTTCCTTTGTTTCATTAGACAAGAAAAGGTGCTATTGAGTGGAAATTCTGGACTGTATTTTTCTTTGAGTGCATTGATTATCTAAGCACCACTTAGATATGGCACAAGGCTGAAAGTATGGAGTACCCAGTGAGGATCGAACTCACTACTCATTTGTAATAGGTTCTAGTGAGACAAGCTTGCTAAAAATTACACCATGTTGATGTGCCCAATAAATGATTTTCTAAGCATAGCTTAGATGTGGCACAAAGCCGAAAGTATGGGGGCACCCAGTGAGGATTGAACTCACTACTCAATCTTAATTGTTTTAGCAAGCCATGTTTGCTAACCATTACACGACATCGAGGTGTCCTATTTTTTTTTAGTGTAAGTAAACAGAAACTGTGTGCGAAGCCAATGCACAGTTGACAAATTTTTAGTTCACTCTTAGGTTTCAGAATGCTCATCTCCAGCCAGTATTGGCAATTTGTGTAGCACGAATCAGAAGAAGATGTGGTTTTAGGAAGATTATTATAACAGATACTTACTTGGAATAATTGCTGAGTTTATTTTGTTTTGATAATTCCTGATGAATTCTTTCACAACAGACCTTCTATGTTTTGCAAAAGATGATCTGGATATGGGGACTCTTGCCGCAGTTTCTTGACTTTGGGAGCTTAAAGGGAAAAAATGCTTTTAATTTTATATTTCAAACAATTTTAAATGCCTTCAAACTGCAGAAACTGGAAAAAAAATTTTTTTAGGTCATTTAAAATCAAGATTCAAATATAATAGAATTTTGAGCTTTCCTAAATCCAATACTGACTGCAGACTCAGAAAGAAAAAAAAACTGTCATTTCATAGCATAAGCATGCAGGGCCGTAGCTGATGCTAAAAAACACCGGGCACAGAGAAAATTGCCCAGATTTATTAAGTTGACAAGATGATGACATCATCAGTGTCATCCGTTTCCAGAAACTATGATTTTTGCGGATTTTTTCAGCTGTTCCAATGGAAATTAGGCACAGAACGTGAACAAAAGCTGGAAATCGGGTTCGGACTTTCTTATAACCAGTCTTTTCTCCCAAAATTAAGAAATAAACAAACAGATTTTTACTGCGTTCATTCGGATGTTTTCTTCGTTTTTCTTTCTTTCTTTCTTTCTTTCTTTCTTTCTTCATGAATTGTTTAGTTTGATTTCTGACAAAGATATTTTTTCCTTGCTCGGATTTTCACTATGATTGCACGAATTAGCCCGGACCCATGCCCAGTGTTCCCGGTAGTCAAATACAGACATGTTAGCATGTATGCATCAATTTTCGTAGATACCACATGTTTACATCATGGGATTTGGATTAACTGAATATAGAAGGTGTTTGTGTATATACATATATCATTTTTAGATAATTTATAAGGATGTGCGTTGTGGTGCATTGGATTTCGGCTTGGAACGAGAAATCGGGAAGCCGAGTTTGAATTCCAGCTGAATTCATTGCCTTCACTTACACGTAAATATCCTTGGGAAAGGTATTAATCCGTCTATTCCTTCCAGTTATGGGTTAAATAACAGAACAGATTGGGCTCTATAGCCTTGGTTGGCAACCAGTCTACCACAGAAAGCAATGGCAACCTACTGCGGGATAATCTTCTGCCCAGTCAGTCATGTCTCTTACAAGACATGATCACCCAAGCGTGTATCCCATATGGCACTTGACTGACTGAATATAATAGTTGAAAACAGGAGTAAGGCTTCTACTGGGCATAAAGTAGGGGATCAGTTTTATATTGTTATGAAGTACTAAACTGATCCCCCACTAATTACTACTTAATAATATAATAGATCCCTTCCTCTTCTAGCTATGAATCAAATAACCGGACAGATTGGGTTCTATAGCCTTGGATGGCAACCAATCTACCACAGAAAGCAATGGCAACCTACTGCGGGATAATCTGCCCAGTCAGTCATGTCTCTTTCAAGACATGATCACCCAAGTGTGTATCACGTATGGCACTTAACTGACTGATAATAATGTGTTTGTGTATATATGTAATTTATGTCCTGAAAAGAAAAAAAAATATAAGATCACATGAAAAATTAGCGGTTAAGATGCTTCAGATCAATTGATGGCTTCCCCTATATTGTTATGGGTCACAGGTTCAAATCCTGCCAAATGACATATTTTCCTGACAAAATTTCTTACAAATACTCAGCCCGGTAGAGTTATATATACAAACATGCTATATAATTAAAAGCAGAATATCTAATCAAATACAAGTATATCAAAGATAATGTTTAAACAAATAAATTAAATATGTCGGTTGTTAACACATTTCGTTAATCTTCAGAACGTTCTGTAATATTATATATATATATATATATATATATATATATATATATATTACAATAAAGTGAATTATTTAATCCTAATTCTGATTTAAACTTTCTATCCCCATTACTCATAAATAGTAGTTAAAAAAATCAATTGTTTAATAAAATAAACCTAAAGTCTAACTTTCTGATAAAAATTATTGTATATCCATTTTAAAAAAATCTAAGGTCCCACGATGTATCTTACCCAGACAAAATTAAAAAGTGAAGGGAAGGAACCAGTGGTAAAAGTCTGCTTCACAATTATCCTCTGTATTTTGTTTTTAATCATTTCACCCCAAGAAAGGCATTTTACTGCCACTGTTGCACAGGGGGTTAACTAGGGCAGGGGTTTTCAAACTTTTTGACTTACAGACCCCTTTATATTTCCACTATAAACGCTTATGAAATTTATACATAAATTTTTACTAAAAATAGCTTATAGTTTTGCATTAATGTAGTAAAAACTGGTTTTAAGCTTACTTTAGACATAAGCGTTTAAATAAAATAAATTAATACTGTATGTTGATGCAAAATGTAACAAAATTAAATTTAAATTACTTTGAATTTCATGTGATGAGTTAATCCACGAACTCCCTATTTTATCCTTGCAGACCCCACCCCTGTGGTCTGCGGCCCACAGTTTGAAAACCTCTGACCTAGGGGAAAGTGATGAGAAAGAGGGGTTAGTTATAGGAAATGTCAGGAGGAGGGTAATAGACATATGTGAATACTGGCGTAATGGGGGTGGAGTGGATGGAGAAAAGAGTTTGAGAGAATAGATGCAAGTTAGTGAGATAAGAGATGTCTATTGACCTTACATTTAAACTCCTGGAGATTGTAGCTGTCGAGGAAGCAAGTATACAGAAGGGAATTCAACAGGTGTTAAGTGTGAGAAAAGAAGTTGTTAGAGTAGAAATTGCGGTTACATTTTATCGGTTTCACTGTAAAAGGGTGGGACCTAGTTGTTAGTCTAGCAGCTTGTGTAAATTTATACATAGGGGGCACCAGTAAGCTAAGTTCATTGGAGCAGAAGCTGTGAAAGTATTTGTAGAAGAGGTACAGGGAAGCCACGTCACACTGGTGAGAGAGCGACTGCAGTCAAGCTGCCAAGTTGGGATCTATCACATTACAGATTCTCCATTGTATTTTGTCAAGAACCCCGAGGTGAATAGCAGGGGCACTTGACCAGATGTGGCAGCAGTATTCAATACATGGGCAGGTGGTAGATTTATATATGTGCAGGATAGACTCAGGTGGGAAAAACTTCCTGGCCCTGCACAGTGTATATTAGGTGATTTATCATTGACCTTTTAATCTGTCAATTTTTTATATTTAATGCATTCCAATTTGTTTCTTTTAGTTTTTAATTGTCAAGTAATTTTTGTAACTTCCAATGATTGAACATGCTTGACATCGCCTTATGTATCCCGTATTAATTATAATGAATGTTGGAAGTGAATGTAATGATGGCTGTGATACGATTCTGTGTAATGTCATGGTTTGATTTATTCTCAAATACGAGCAGTGTGGGTGTGGCTTTTAAGTTTTGCTAGGGAATTACACTCTCTTTCTTAGATGCAGTAATGATGAGTGTCTATTGCAGTTTCAGTAGTTGTTATATAAAAACTTTGGTAAACTTTCAATGTATGATATCGTTGATGATTTTGAGGCCTGCATTACAGAGACAAAAGTGACCACATACATCAGACATTTCTCTTTTCTCTTGTTTTTTTTTTTTTGTTTGTTGAATGTATACTACTCTCAATACTGCTGTAATATCAGATCCTGCCATTTCTGTTTGGCTGAAGGCCAGGGAATATAAATAATTGTTACAGTTGAAATAACCAGAAGTTAGTTATTTTATTTTGTTACAGTATCAATTGGATACAAGCACATTCTTAGAAAAATGGTGTCCAGTCCACATTAAGAATACAACTTTATTCACATATATAATAATTAGTCGGGCATCTTGATGTGGTGTAATGGTTAGCAAGTGTGTATAATCATAATACAATTATGATTATACACACTATAATCACTACAATTGAGTAGTGAGTTAGAAAAGCCATGTAAAATATGCAGATGATACAGTGCTGATTGCAGACAGGGAAAGGAGACTACAAGACCCCCTACAGAAGGTAGCTGAAAAGAGTGACAAAAAAGGACTACAAATTGAATGTATTCTCTGTACTTCAAATTAATTTTTTAAAAGTAGTAGTCACTTTCTGAACAATGTGAACAAAAAATGTAATAATTAAACTGAGAAATTAATATTTCTTCATGCTTAGAAACTGCAGTACTTACGGTAAAGTAAGAGTTTCAGTAGGCGTTGATATTCTGGGAGTCAGCTGCTGAAAGATAAAAGGTAAAAGAATGTTAAAATAGCAAACATTTTGAGAATTAAAAAAATTAAATGGGTTTAAAACTATTAGGACCTTGAATAAGTTCTTGCTGATTTTTCAAGAAAAGTAATGTTTTATTTACAAAAATTAGTAAGAAACATGTCACTAAAAGTACTGTCCATTACTGACCACTATTTTTTCCATCTTTCTGGCAGCATTTAAATTCTACATAGGATAAATGACATGTCTTTTGAGGCCAACCACAAGTCAACCCATTTTTTGGCATCTTTATGAGAATGAAAGTGCTGATAAGCCAGGCCATGTGCCATTGATAGGAAAGAGTGATGATCAGATGGAGCAATGTCTTGTGAATATAATGGGTGGGGTAGGACTTCCCATTAAAATGTTTCCAAGTAGGTTTTTACCTGTTTTGCAACATGTGGCTTAGTGCTGTCATGTTGCAAAATCACTTTGTCATGTCTCTAGCGGCTGTTTTTTTTCAATGCTCTGCTCAAATGCATCAGTTGTTGTTGATAGCGATCTCCCGTCATGATTTTGGTCAGTTTGAACAGCTCATAATAAACTACACTAAGCTGATCCTACCAAATGCAGAGCAAAAGCTTCAAACTATGGATATTCAGCTTTGCGACCAAACTTGATGCATGGCTGAGCTTACCCCACGATCTTCTATGCTTAGGGTTATCGTAGCGTATCCACTTTCATCATCGATCACAATACAATGCAAAAAACTTAGCTTTTCTGCCGATGAAGCAGCTGTTCACACATGACAAGAGGATGTTCAACGTCTCTTGGCTTTAACTTACACAGCATCCAATGTCCTTGATTTAGAATCATTTCTCATGCTTTCAAACGTTTCAAAACTGTTGTGCGATCAACTGCTAATGATTCTGTAAGTTCAACTTGCATCTGTATGAGTCTTTACGAAGTAATTCCTCCGATTCTTCATTTTCAAACTTTTTCACTGTGCCAGAGTGTTCTTTATCTTCAACATCAAAATCATTATTTTTGAAGCGTCTAAATCAATCTCTGCATAAT
This sequence comes from Ascarosepion bandense, assembly GCA_037127315.1. Taxonomy (NCBI): domain Eukaryota; kingdom Metazoa; phylum Mollusca; class Cephalopoda; order Sepiida; family Sepiidae; genus Ascarosepion; species Ascarosepion bandense. Next base: position 1,778,463 of record JBBBDQ010001420.1, read on the forward strand.
GACGGATATGCGTTGTGGTGCAGTGGATATCGGCTCGGAAAGAGAAATCGGTGAGCTGAGTTCAAATTCCAGTTGAATACTCTGCATTCATTTAAGCACTGGTACCCTTGGGAAAGGTATTAATCCATCCCTTCCCTCCAGTTATGGGTTAAATAACAGGGTAGGACTTGGGGACCCTGCCCTTAAAAACAAATCCCAATAAATCTTGATACTCGAAAAGAAAAAGTATTACTAGACACAAAAATTATATAAAAAAAAACAACAATAAATTGTTGAAAGAAAAAGGTATTACCAGCAATAAATAAATAAAATTTAGTTGGCAATAAATGACCCGCCGAGGTTGATATGCCATAAAACAAAACAACCAACCAACCACTCTAACCAGCACATGGCACTTCAAGAAATTTTCTGTCAACAATTCAAGAAAGTTAAGTATTTCAAATTATCCCTCTTCATCTCCAACTGAATGTATACAACTGTATATCCTTTCTTTGAACAATGAACTCTCTTAGCTTTGTTTTAAACAGTTTTTAGTATTATTTTATGTCAAATCATTTAATTTGTTGTATGAACATTTCCTCTTCATAACAATATGTTAGAACTATGGAATTTAAGAATTTTGATTTATTTTCTTAAAATGAGCTACTGACACAACTTTAAACATGTAAATTTGTAATATCTAAACTTATTTATAAATGGAATTTTGTCTCTGTGTGTGTGTGAATGTGTGTGTGTCCATTACCTATAGACTTCGAAATGGCTGAACCGATTTTCTTGAAAATTTACACAGTTGTACTATAAGCGTCTGCGAGTGTTCTTAGCTAGGTTTTGTGTCAAGGTACCCCCGATAAATATCGAAAATCGATAATAAAAAAAATCGGGTTATAGAAGGAGTGGTCCGATTTTAATCAAATTTGATACACTCATAGACAAAGACATAAGAAACGATATTCAGAAGTTCAAGGTTGCAGTTCTTACAATAGTGCAGAAAATCGATAATATATATATAAAAGGCAAGATGTTTGTGTGTCTGTTTATCTGCCTGTATGTCTGTATTTTTTTTCAGCCCTTTTATTTTAGTTTTTGCTTTGAGTTTGGCTCTAAGTAAGTACTTATTTATAGCATGAAATTTAGAATAAAACTATTTCTTAATCACAGAGTTGAACTTTTTGACCTGTCTGCCATATTTGAAATGTATTGACAACTCGTCAGATGTGAGATAAGTGTATGAAGATTGCAAGTGACATAATTGTACAAACTTTTGCTGGAAGAAACCCTGAAACATATGACATTTTAAAGTACACATAAAAATTACCATACAAAAAAAAATCAAATACACAAAAAATAAAAATTGAAAATTATTTTAAAAATATGATCGCTAGATGATTTGTATTAAACTTTTCAATTTTTGTTTAGTAAATATAGTCTTCACTTTATAACCTACCAGGTTAAAGTCTACAAGTTTTGGAAATATTTTTTAAATATTTTTGAAACTTTATAAATTGTCATAATTAAAAAAACTATTTGAAACAGATTTTTGGTAAAAGGTGCTAAATGGTTTAAAAAAATAATGCATGATTAAAATTCCCCAATGAGTCCTGCATTTAACTAATAAAACCAATTTTGCATAGAGAATTTAATTTCTTGAAATTTTATGAATTTATATGATGGTGGTGGGTAACAGATGTAAAAAAATATTTTTAACAATATTTTTTTAAAAAATAATGATTTTAAAAATAATTTCCTTTATTTGTGAATAAGTATTGAAAGTTTCATTAAAATCCAACAACTATTGGTTTTTGTAAAAATTTCAAAATTAATGTGTTTGTCATCAGAAAAAAGTGAGTTATATAATATTTTATTTTACATTGTAAACTTTCATAACAATTTGGCTCCCCATTAATGAAAATAAAAACAAGATTTTTACCAAAATTTCAAACTTGTTACAAAAGATTCAAAATTTTTTTAAAATAATTAAAAAATATTTTGATCTTACCTCTTAATAATAACATAAATATTTTGATGAAAAAAGTTTGGGACCATTTTTTTTTTACATTAGGCTTATTTTTCAGTGATTTCGTGCAGGTACCGATTCTAGTGTCTTTACCAAATATGTCAAAGTTGCTAAGCAGCTCTAACAGATTTTTATAATGTACTTTGTTGAACACCTTTGTGTAATCTATAAAACACAGGTACACATTCTTCTGCATTTGTATTGCTCTTTCTGATTACATTCTTTGTTCTGGTGTCTTTAACAAACCTACATTGTTCTTCTCCTATCTCTGGCCTGGTTTTGCTGTGTAGTCTATTCATCAAGATTTGGATGATGAGTTTTGTTATATAGCTCATTAGGCTGATTGTTTGGTGGAGTTCACATGCATTTGCACTTGGTATTACTATGAAAATAGATCAGCTTAGGTCTTCCGGTATATCACCACTGTTGGAGATTTCATTTATTATTTCTATGATCTTATCTATGCAAAAATTGTCTAAGGCTGCCAGCATCTTTATTACAATCCATCTTTGTTTCGATTCAATTTGGTCAGTGCAGCTTTCACTTCAGTTTTTAATTTTTCTTATTGGTACATGTGTAGCCTATTAGTATATGTGTGTATTGCTGACTGTTCTCTTTTGATGTGGAAGAGATTGCCGATATATTCACTCAATTGCTGAAGTATTTTTCTTTCTCTGGATCACAAGTGAAATACTTGATATGATGCAAAGAAGGCAAAAAACAATGCCAAGTCATGGAACAGAATACAGAAAATTATAAAATCAAATAAAAAAAACAAATGGAGACAGACTAAAGAAGAATGACTTAACAAAAAATGAACAGAAATAGAGAGAATGAATATCACAGATAAAAAAATCAGAGAACTAACAGGAGAAAAGATATATCATCAACAGGCTGCAAATTTAGTACTGTGCTTAAATTCATAAAGTTTCGGAAAATGATTAGCAGTGCATTTCTATAGGAAAAGACATTAGCAAGGTATTTCTTTTTGAAAAAGTCATTAGCAATGCATTTCTATATAAAAAGACATTAGCAAGGCATTTCTATAGGAAAAGGCATTAACAATGCATTTCTTTTGGAAATGTGATTAGCAAGGCATTTCTATAGGAAAAGGCATTAGCAATGGATTTATTTTTGATAAAAAATAAATTTCTATAGAAAATTTCTATAGAAAATTTCTATAGAAATTTCTATAGAAAAAACATGAGCAATGCATTTCTTTTGGAAAAGTGATTAGCAAGGCATTTCTATAGAAAAAGACATTAGCAATGCATTTCTTTTGGAAAAGTGATTAGCAAAGCATTTCTATAGAAAAAGACATTAGCAAGGCATTTCTTATTGGAAAAGTGATTAGCTATGCTTTTCTATAGGGGAATCTAGGTTAAAAATTGCGAAATCAAATTTTTCTCTCTTGAAAAAATATTTAGCTGATGAAAAAAAAAATAATAAAGCTATTCATGGAAAATAAAGGAGAGGGCAAATATAAGAATTTCAAGACAAGATGGCAAATATAAGAATTTCAAGACAACAGGGCAAATATAAGAATTTCAAGACAACAGGGCAAATATAAGAATTTCAAGACAACAGGGCAAATATAAGAATTTCAAAACAAGAGGGCAAATATAAATATATATTTCATGATATCTTCCTTAGCTGCATAATATGTGCTTAACTAAGGCTACATATGATTTTTAATTCAGACTTATCCTTCTACCAGACCAGTTGCCAAACAAGGCTACATTCCCCAGTCTTTCCTGATATTTAAACATAGTTGGGAGTGATAGAAGAGATAAATTCATATCTTTCCCAAGGGTATTTGCATGAAAGTGAATGTAACTCGGCTCCCTGATTCCTTAATCCAAGCTGCTATTCATTACACAACTGTACCTCCAAATTCTTCTTCTTCTTCTATGTGCCCTGTCCCTTCAGGATGTAGGCAATCATGGCTTTCCATGTCTCCCTATCCCTGGTTGCTCTTAGCATGCTTTCTCTTGTTACACCATGCAACTTTCGTTCCATCATCCAATTGATTGGTTCTTCAAATATGTTATCCACTGCTTTCCCCTGTCTCTTTTACCTCTATCTGGCCTGTTAGTATCAGGTTCTCCAAGCCTTCCTTCCTCATTGTTTGTCCCAGGAACTTCAGCTGTCTCTTCCTGATGCTTAGTATTAATTTCCTTTTTGTTTCCATCATTTCCAAAACCTTATCATTACTCACATGTTCGATCCATGATATTCGCAGCATCCTTCTGTAGAACCACATTTTAGTTGCTTCAAGTTTTTCCTTCATCTTTGATGATATCGTCCAGCATTCACTGCCATATTGAAGAACCGATATCTATCCAGTTAAAAATTCAAAATTCTGCAAATAACTATGTGTCAGGTTTATTTAACCACCCCTGTCTAGGTAATTATTTAATTATTTAACCACCCCTGTCTAGGTAATTATTAGAGTGAATAAAAGTTTTGATATATTTAGTCAAACAAATTTTATTTTGAGATGGTTTATGTTAAATTGCTCGTTTACACATATTAAACATATATCAAATGTAGAAACATAATTGTCTTTTGTCACAGATATTAATACATTGATCTTTAATGTCAAGAACACCTGTGCGACTTTAATACATCATTGGAAACTCAGATTAAAAAGAATGACAGTTAAATATTGATCTTAATCGCCACTGAATTGGACTTGGATGGAATATCCAACTGTCACAATATAAATTGTAGATCAAAACTAACACATTGGAAATCACTGCTGACCAAATGATATTTACTGATTTTCTTTCTTTCAGTTACGAATCAAATTTAGATTTGCTAAAAGAATGTTTTGACAAAAAATTAATGTTTTTTAAATATTATTACATCATTATCATTATATTGTTACCTTTTTTAAGGTGGAGGTATTGTTTTCAGTTATATCGGTCTGTTTGTCAGTCTATGAACAAGATATCTCAAGACCTGATGGACGGATACAGTGAAAGATTCAGGGATGACTGGGGTCATGATAAGCATGAACTTATTAGATTTTGGTTTGTTCCAGTATGGGATAAAAATTTTGGCTTATTTTTCTCTTTCTGTTTTTTTTTTTTTTTGAACTAGTATTTTTTTTTTTTACCTTTCAGGTTTCATTTTAAATGTTCCCTCGGTTTTGGAGAGCAACACATTCATTTTTAATATTTTCACTCTTGAGAGTGGCCGAGTTCACTTTACATTTTTCATTGCTTTCTATCGTGCTTATATCAGTAGTGTGTTTGTTTATTTTTTCTGTACAAATTTTGTGATTATGGCAGCCCACAAATTTGTGTCATCCTCCTCCCACCAGCATTCCCATTCCTGACAGAACATGACGTCCTTGTACAATGGATTATTTTCCTGAAGCTGGCGATTTGCCTCCATTACTTTTCTCAGATATGCATTTCGTGCACATAATATCCTTTATATGCCAGTCTTTGAGTTTTGGTGGGATGACCTTGGCAAGATCTGGCAGTCCTGGTTGCAATGACACCATGGACTGCAGCTTTGAGGGTATGTTGACAGTTCTGCCACGAATAACCTTTTGTCCACCTTTCATGAAACTTATTTGCTGACTAATCAAATGCAGTTCCAGTGGCTTCAGATCTTTCAGTTCTGGTGGTACCTTATCCAGCCCCATCCCGTTAAGCCATGATTGTGCTGACAAATGTTTTTTTACGTCATTAGATACAAGTTTTGCACACCTACAGCTTCCTATGTGTATGAATGTACTTCAATGATTTTGATATGACTTTTTTTTTAAATCGTGTCGCCCCAAGCAAGGCATTTTACTGCCACTGTTGTGCAGGGGGTTACATAGGAGGAATGTTATGAGGAGTGAGAGGTTGCAGGGGGTGTCAGGAAGAGACTAGGAGAGGGAAGAGATTATTGATGAGAGTGGGGTGAACAAGGAGGAATGTTATGAGTAGTGAGAGGTTGCAGGGGGTGTCAGGAAGAGAGTACTGATGAGAGTGGGGTGGAAGTAGAAAAGCATGAGAGAGAGGATGCAGGTTAGTGAGACAGGAAATGACTATTGACTTACATTTAAATTCTTGGAGATTGTAACTGTCAGGAAATCAAGTAAGCAGAAGAGAATTCCACAAGTGGGAAGTGTGAGAAAAGAAGCTGCTGGAGTAGAATTTACATTTACAATTTATTGGCTTCACAGTAAAAGGGTGGAAACCTAGTTGCTAATCTTGTGGCTCAAAGAAATTCGTATATAGGGGGTACCAGTGAGCTAAGTTCATCGGAGCTTAAATGACTTCTTGACATGAGTACATTACAAAATGAAATTGAACCACAGAACTCTTGTAACAAAAGTCAGTAATAACAGCAGCAGGTGTAAATCGGTCCTTTATAAACTTAATCCAAAATAATAGCAGGGCATTCTTCTGAGCTCAGTTCCCTTCTGATCATTTTCAGCTGCATTGCTTGCATTGAACTCTTTAAAATCTTTTGATCATTTGATTTGATCTCTCTGTGTTTCTTTGTCTTAATCCCACCCAAAACCTGATGCTAGTCCTTCTACTTCAATGTCTTTTGATTTCTTTGTCTCTTCATTTGGATTCTCATGGAGGCCAGCTGATTCTCTTTCTCCTCTGATGCCTCTTCCTATCTTTGTCTCTTACCTTGGTTTCTCATGGAGGTCAGTCGATTCACCTTCTATTCAGGCATCTCTTCCTCACTTTGTCTCTTCATTTAGCTTCTCCTGGAGGCCAGCTGATTTGCCTTATATTCCAACATCTCTTCCCTTTTTTGTCTCTTCATTTGGCTTCTCATGGAGGCCAGCCGATTCTCCTTCTCCTCCAATGCCTCTTCCTCTCTTTGTCTTTTCATTTGGCTTCTCATGGAGGCCAGCCGATTCTCATTCAGTTCTGACATCTCTTCCTCTCTTTGTCTTTTCATTTGGCTTCTCATGGAGGCCAGCTGATTTTCCTTCTCCTCCAATGCCTCTTCCTCTCTTACTTTGGCTTCTCATGGAGGCCAGTCAATTCTCATTCCATTCTGACTCCTCTCTTTGTCTTTCATTTGACTTCTCATAGAGGCCAGCCGATTCTCCTTCTCCTCCAATGCCTCTTCCTCTCTTTGTCTTTTCATTTGGCTTCTCATGGAGGCCAGCCGATTCTCATTCAGTTCTGACATCTCTTCCTCTCTTTGTCTTTTCATTTGGCTTCTCATGGAGGCCAGCTGATTTTCCTTCTCCTCCAATGCCTCTTCCTCTCTTACTTTGGCTTCTCATGGAGGCCAGTCAATTCTCATTCCATTCTGACTCCTCTCTTTGTCTTTCATTTGACTTCTCATAGAGGCCAGCCAATTCTCCTCCTGCACCTTTGACTCAACCTCTCCATGTTTCCCCTTCTTAATCTTGTCCCAAGGTCAACATTTGCTCTGTGTGTTTGGCCGTTTCCTTTTCCCTCTGCTGCTGTTTCCTGTTTCTGTCTAAGACAAGTTGAATCTCTGCAGCCTCAGGCAACTTCTCATGAAAATGCTTTAGGAATTTGACATTCTGTTTCCACTTTTGAGCTATACATTTTGATTTTGACATGTCTTCCTCTTGTCAAATTTAACATCCTCAATAACAATACACTGAATTATTCTTTCTATTCAATAGGTTACTTTTTTAGAAAGAGGACTTATCGAATAGCAGTTGCAGAAAATTTAGTAACAGTAATGATTAATTTATCATTACAAGAATTGGTAATAGCTGTAAGTATTCGGTTTAATTCAATATTGACGAATTGAATGAAAAATCCCAACTTAGATTGAACCAAGTTTTTGATCTCTCGAATGCACATGCACAACTTCTCTCACTTCCCATAATTTCCCAATGGTGAACTGACTTGTTTCTCTCAATTTTTCAATTATTTATACTTTGAGCGCTGCTCTCTTTCAACACTTTGAGTGCAAATGAAACAAACAGAACTGTTGTTACTTTTCAGGTTTCATTTTTAGTGTGCATTTAATTTTGAGAGTGGTTGAGTTCATTTTTTTGTATTATCACTCTTGAGAGTTGTCAAGTACATTGCAGTTATTCTTCATTTTAATATTTATCTCTTGCTAATGGCTGAGATGATGTTGGTATTGCCTTGGCAGAGGATTACGCTCTTTGAGTGCTCTTGTATAATATATATAATATTACATTATTATTATGATTATTACATTATTTTATTATTATTTTTACATTATATTATTATTTATAATATTATTATATTACTTTACACACAAATACCCTTGGGAAAATCCATTTCTTCCCTCCAGTTATGGGTTAACTAATAGGACATATTGGGTTTTATAGCCTTGGTTGGCAACCAGTCTACAGCAGAAAGCAATGGTAACCATCTGCAGGATAATCTTCTGCCCAGTCAGTCATGTCCCTTTTGAGACATGATCACCCAAAGCGTGTATCACATATGGCACTTAACTGACTGAAGTTACTTATTATATAACTCACGTCATTACATTATATATATTATTGCATTATATTATATACATTACATATTATTAAATTATTTTAGTACATTATATTACATTATTATTACATATGCTATTAAATTATATTATTATAACATTATTATATTATATTATATATATTATTAAATTTTATTACATTATTATTACATATGCTATTAAATTATATTATTATAACATTATTATATTATATTATATATATTATTAAATTTTATTACATTATTATTACATATGCTATTAAATTATATTATTATAACATTATTATATTATATTATATATATTATTAAATTTTATTACATTATTATTACATATGCTATTAAATTATATTATTATAACATTATTATATTATATTATATATATTATTAAATTTTATTACATTATTATTACATATGCTATTAAATTATATTATTATAACATTATTATATTATATTATATATATTATTAAATTTTATTACATTATTATTACTACATTATATAACATTTTATTGATATATTAATAAACATTATTACATTATTGTTGCTTAATATTATTTACTAATATGTATAGACAACATGGCAGTCTTCTAATAGAGTGACAAAACTATTATTAATTGTTGACACAATACAAGATCTAAGAGCCATCCAAGGTAGAATATTCTACTAGAAAATGCATTGTTGGTCATTCTACTATAAAATGTACTGTTGGTTATTCTACTATAAAATATATTATTGGTTATTCTACTATAAAATGTATTGTTGGTAATGCTATTAAAAATATATTGTTGGTCATTCTACTATAAAATGCATTGTTGGCTATTCTACTATGAAATATATTGTTGGCTATTCTACTATGAAATATATTGTTGGCTATTCTACTATAAAATATATTGTTGGTTATTCTACTAAAAAATATATCGTTGGTAAATCTATTAAAAATATATTGTTGGTCATTTTACTATAAAATGCATTGTTGGTCATTCTGCTATAAAATGTATTGTTGGTCATTCTGCCATAAAATGCATTGTTGGTCATTCTGCTATAAAATGTACTGTTGGTTATTCTACTATAAAATATATTGTTGGTTATTCTACTAAAAATATATTGTTGGTAAATCTATTAAAAATATATTGTTGGTCATTCTACTATAAAATGCATTGTTGGTCATTCTGCCATAAAATGTATTGTTGGTCATTCTGCTATAAAATGTACTGTTGGTTATTCTACTATAAAATATATTGTTGGTTATTCTACTAAAAAATATATTGTTGGTAAATCTATTAAAAATATATTGTTGGTCATTCTACTATAAAATGCATTGTTGGTCATTCTGCTATAAAATGTATTGTTGGTCATTCTGCTATAAAATGTACTGTTGATTATTCTACTATAAAATATATTGTTGGTTATTCTACTAAAAAATATATTGTTGGTAAATCTATTAAAAATATATTGTTGGTCATTCTACTATAAAATGCATTGTTGGTCATTCTGCTATAAAATGTATTGTTGGTCATTCTGCCATAAAATGTATTGTTGGTCATTCTGCTATAAAATGTACTGTTGGTTATTCTGCCATAAAATGTATTGTTGGTCATTCTGCCATAAAATGTATTGTTGGTCATTCTGCTATAAAATGTACTGTTGGTTATTCTACTATAAAATATATTGTTGGTTATTCTACTAAAAAATATATTGTTGGTAAATCTATTAAAAATATATTGTTGGTCATTCTACTATAAAATGTATTGTTGGTCATTCTGCTATAAAATGTATTGTTGGTCATTCTGCCATAAAATGTATTGTTGGTCATTCTGCCATAAAATGTATTGTTGGTCATTCTGCTATAAAATGTACTGTTGGTTATTCTACTATAAAATATATTGTTGGTTATTCTACTAAAAAATATATTGTTGGTAAATCTATTAAAAATATATTGTTGGTCATTCTACTATAAAATGCATTGTTGGTCATTCTGCTATAAAATGTATTGTTGGTCATTCTGCTATAAAATGTACTGTTGGTTATTCTACTATAAAATATATTGTTGGTTATTCTACTAAAAAATATATTGTTGGTAAATCTATTAAAAATATATTGTTGGTCATTCTACTATAAAATGTATTGTTGGTCATTCTGCTATAAAATGTATTGTTGGTAATTCTATTATAAAATATACTGTTGGTCATTTTGCTTTAAAAATGTAATACTAGTCATTTTACCATAAATATATATTGTTGGTCATATTTTTAATATAAAGCTTTACATTTTATGCTTTCATAGTGGTTTGTTTTCGAGGGTTCACTATTCCCTTATAGCTGAAACCCCAACAAGTGCTACCACCTAGGGTCAAGTTGAATTTGGGATAAACAGCAAGTAAGAGGTAGTTCCATGCTCCTTAAAACCTCCACTCCAGAGGTCTTGCTACCAGATGCAGTTTCTCATCATACCCAGGAATATTTGTTTTTGTCATTCAGAAGGTAATAACTCAAAAAATATATAGTAAAATATTTCAGTGGTAATTCAGGTGAGAGTGTTAAAAATGTATTTACCCTTGGGTTCTGAGAAAACTTGCTATGCCAATGCCCAACAGGTCTCAACAATGTTGGATTTTTGATTGACATCCTGTATATATTTTCAAGATATATTTTTGTTTGGTTCTGAATCTTTGATATTTAATTAATAGGATAAGGAACAAATAAGAAACATTTAAAAATACCAACAAGAAAAGAATATAATTATTTATGAAGGAAATAATTAGAGAGAGTTCTGATAAATATTTGGACATCTATAAACATGTGCCAAACACACTTTATTATATCACAATTTTTTCTAAAATCTATATCTAAAAAAATCTAAGATATGTCTACCTACAACCACAATGGGTGTAACTTAAATTTTTTCAGTCACACAAAACGTCTCCAAAATCAACAAGTGGGCAACCACTAAACATGGATAAAAATGCTTACTCTAAGCAAGCACACACGCATGCACACACACACACGCACACACACACAAGAAAATAAACATAATCATCTGAATCCTGTATAGAAAAATTAGAATTATAATGCAGATACACATATGAATTATACACACAAATGCTGCTGGACAATGCAGATACACACAAGGTCTACTGAACCAATGAAAACCAAACAGCACAAAAATTAAAAATCACAAAAGTTTCTTTTTCTCCTGCATATTTCATTCTCTGATGAAGCTTTAGTAAAGTCAAAATATGTTAGGTTTATAAATGCTTCATATTTATTCCAGCTCCTATCATTCAATATTTATCTATAATTCTAAGATGAGGTATTGTAATTATTTACACTATTTACATTGTTCAGACTGTTGTCCTCATTTTTGTTGCCATATTCACGTTCAGTATCTGTCTATATTTCTGAGATGAGTTATTGTAATTATTTACACTATTTAAATTGTTTAGACTGTTGTCTTCGTCTTTGTGGCCATATGCCGTTCCGGTAGTTGTACACTGTGACTTTTGTCAGATGATTCAAATTTTGAACTAAACTCTTTATTTCATCCACCAAGGTAGATTGTCCTACTTCATATGCCATGCTTCTCCTGGGGTTCTCAGTATCAATTATCTCTCTTTAACATAACTCTCTAAGTTTTTGTTCACCTCTGCTGTAGCCATGTAGTGAAGTTACAACTCTTTGGATTAAATCACTGGATTCAACCAATGCTTTTATCCACTGTTCCATATGTCCTATCATTTGGTCAGACTCTGTAATGTCCTAACCAATAAAAGGGAAATAACCTCTGGTGCCCCAGGGGTTATGGCCCCTGTGGATCTGGAAGGGAAGAAAAGATAAGAACGGACGCGAAGTATGCTAGCATTGATTCGTCTTCGCTCACTCATTAAACATCATCCATCCTGTTGACCCCCATAATGGTGGTAGTCAATGTTTAGCAAGCATCGATTGTTTCTAACATCAAACGTTACAGACTCCAATCTATATTTGATGTAATTCATTTAAGTAATAGTTATTAAAACAGGATCTTGCTCAATAAACTAAGTGACAATACTTTACCAGACAACTAGAAAAATGTTCACTGAGGAGAAATTTCAATAATACTTAAAAGGTTAAATCTAATTTGGCAGGAAGAGAAGGCAGCTACTGCTACCGCTTGGAAGACATTCATTATGCTAAGGAGTGAGGCTTGAATATCTTCAGAAATTTATTAGCCAAAAATGGTAAGTTCAATCTTTGGTAGAACCACAAGAGTCAGCAGGGTTAACAATAGTAATGAATGAAAGAAAAGCAATGCTTACAGGAGCCTGTAACTTGAGCCATGATATTTCCACTTGAAGGGCAGAGATTTTTTCTTCAGATTGTTGTTTTAGAAAAACTTGGGCTTCTTTTTCCTGGAAGAGTAAAAATGTTGTTAATATTCACCTTCAATATCTAAATCTAAACCTAATCTAAACTTATTTATAAATGGAACTTTGTCTGTGTGTGTGTGTGTGTGTGTGTGTGTGTGTGTGTGTGTGTGTGCGTGTGTGTATGTGTCTGTGTGTGTGTGTATATGTCTCTGTGTGTGTCTGTGTGTCCATTACCTATAGACTCCGAAATGGCTGAACCGATTTTCTTAAAAATTTACACAGTTGTACTATAAGCATCTGCAAGTGTTCTTAGCTAGGTTTTGTGTCAAGGTACCCCCGATAAATATAAAAAATTGATAATCGAAAAAATTGGGTTATAGAAGGAGTGGTCCGATTTTAATCAAATTTGATACACTCATAGACAAAGACATAAGAAATGATATTCAGAGGTTTCAAGGTTGCAGTTCTTACAATAGTGCAGAAAATCGATAATATATATATATATATATAAAAGGCAAGATGTTTGTGTGTGTGTGTCCATTTATCTGCCTGTATGTTTGTATTTTTTCAGCCCTTTTATTTTAGTTTTTGCTTCGGGTTTGGCTCTAAGTAGGTATAATTGTAGTTCTTAGTCTCAGTCATAATACTATTTACTCAGAGGACTTATTTAGCCTTCAAAATTCAGTTTATGAAGAAAAAAAACTTATTTGATATTGATACCAGGAAATCAAAATTTGACTTACATCCATTCATTTTTCTTTCAGTCTATGGTTTCGCTTTAACTGGAAACAACTATTGCTTTTTAATCTTTCATGCCAACGTTCAAAGAGTCTGAGCTCCAGGCCATGGATTAGTTTTAAAGCTTTCATTACACCCGAGCAACACCGGGCTATACTGATAGTCTATCTATATTTTTTAGATGTATAGTAATATTGTAACATTAAAAAAATGTGGATATATAGTGGATATTTCTTCAAATTTTGTTAAGAAACAAAATAAATGTTTGCATAAAAGGGTCATCAAGAGTATGACTTGCATTCCCAGAATGTGTAGTCCACCATAATGTAGTGCAGTGCAAAAATGCCAGAATTGACAGTTTCCAATAAACAATAACAAAAGAAAAAAAAAGAACTAGGCAAAAGAATACTAAGCAAACTATATATATATATATATATATATATAGTTTGCTTAGTATTCTTTTGCCTAGTTCTTATAAAACAAGACAAAAACTAGGCAAAGAAACAGTAAAGAGACAAAAGTTCACAAAATAAGAACAGTGTTAATGCACTAAAGGGATACAGTCAAGTGATCACTTCAAGACAAGAAAGAACAAAGATATAGTGAATGAAACCAAAAAGTGGGCCATTTTATTGGTTACAAAGAAATCCCAGCATGCATCTGTACGATTTGGCTATAAATTTGAGGAAAAGATGTTTTAGCAGTTATTCCTATGCAGATTGAAACCAACACTTAAGGAAAAAAAAAAACAAATGCCTATAATTCAATTTGAAATTACCTCTTTTAGTCTTCTATGGAGTTCCATATTTTCCTCTTTCATTTTTTCCATCTCTTTTTCAATCAAATCAGATTTTTCCATAAAATGATCCCTGAATTGTACATAAGAAAACAAATTGTTGATTTGATAAAAAACGGCTTAAAAGATTGTTTTAACACAGAGAAAAATACTGTAGTGATAGAAAAATAAATAAAATAAAAGTAGACAAATAATAACAGTCAGTTAAGTGCCATACATGATACACGCTTGGGCGATCATGTCTCGAAAGAGACATGACTGACTGGGCAGAAGATTATCCCGCAGTAGGTTGCCATTGCTTTCTGCAGTAGACTGGTTGCCGACCAAGGCTATAGAACCCAATCTGTCCTGCCATTTAACTCATAACTGGAAGGAAGAGACGGATTAATACCTTTTCCAAGGGTATTTGCGTGTAAGTGAATACAATGGATTCAACTGAAATTCGAACTCGGCTCCCCGGTTTCTCGTTCCGAGCCGATATCCACTGTACCACAACGCACATCCTATAATAACAATAAATAATCAAATAATAACAAGGATACCAAAATTTTAACATGAGTAAAAATATATGTATATTCAGAATTGCTAGCCTATGAAGTCATATTTCTACTAACCAATCTGAAATCATCTCGACCAGAATGTAAACATAATAGTCTAGCAAGCAAATCAGAAACAATATATGTTTACAACCAGGATATAAGGTCATGGATCATGAGCTAATCAGAAGTCAAGCAGCAGTTCTGAAGTGAATTTTTAGATATAATGAGATGAAAAGTCAACCAAACTGACAAATTAAATTTATCTATTGTATGATGCTGCAGTCATTGTAATATCCCCAGAGGAAAAATACAACATATACACAACCCACACAGTCTCACACAGACTCATACAACACTTACCTTGTTCTACCACTGTCAAATAAGATGTTCACACAGTCTTGTATTGACACTAAAATATACATACTTCATTTTCCCACATTTTAAGCAGGGCAACTTGAATACATTAAAACAGATATATTATAAAAATTATTATGGAATCACCAACTGGGTGCCCCATGATTGGATAAAAAACAACCAATCACGGGCTACCTTTTTAGATTTTCAACAAACTCCCCACGTGAGTGGGTTTTACAAACTACCTTCCTCTTTTGCTTGTTCCACAAACCCGACTGTTTGCAAGAGACTATCCTTTCTTCTTTTCTCTCTTTTCCTGTAAATACAAGTTTATAACATTTTCATCTGTGTTTGTGTTCCTTTCTTCTCGGCGGTGTCACAATATTGTTACCTATTAAAATTGGGAAATTCCCAATAATATATCTACATTTTGCAGGAATCTTTCTCATATACACCAAGACATTTATATTTGAATACTGAACCTTCAATATCACTCTCTCCTTTAGTACATATATATATTAGGTTATATAAAAATTTATTTTGTATGTATGAACATTTTGTGCATTTTCTTTCAGTTTTTAGACAAAGCCAATAAAGAGATGTGGTTTCCGGCTTTCTCTTTTCTAATCTTTTCACTCCTTTTTCTTTTTTTTTTTTTCAATTGGAGTAGATAGACTAAACTATCACCCGGTTCACACTCCACCCACGTCTACTGTACAGGTGAAGAGGCTCATCCCTTGTTCCCTGTTTAGGATGTGGTTTCCGGCTTTCTCTTTTCCAATCTTTTCACTCTTCATAGCCCCCTGCACATCAGTGGCGTTACCACCTTGCTCGGGGTGATTTATTAAAAAAAAAAAAAAGAATATGGTGATAATAGAACTTTTTTCACAAGATAATCTCATATTTTCACCATTTTGCTCTTGCTGCCAAATATACATTCATTGTCAAAGATTCTCCTTGCTATGAGTGCTATTGGGACTCACCCCTGACCTGAAGTGGAACACATATATACAATCCACTGCTAAAGACGCTGAAAAAGCGGTTCACCCTTTGTATTGCTCCAGAAATTACCTGACTCCTACCCATCAAGCTTTATCTTTAAAACACTCAGATCAAACCAAAAATGGAGTATTGCTGTCTTATCTGTACTAAAGGTACCCAATCCTTTTTTTCCAGTATTGACCTTTTTTAATTATTTTTCATGGTTTATCAACCCTCTGCAAATTGTTTAAAGCCAGAAAATATTTTTAGATTGTAAGAACTTTTTTTTAGATAATAATGATCCAGTGATACAAGTGTTACTAATTAATCCATAGCAAGGGGTGGGGAGAAGGGCTGGATTCCTGGGGATATTTGTATGCAAGTGAATATAACGAACACAACAGGAATTAAAACCCAGCTCATTCTATAAACAATTCTGAGCCATTATCCATTACACCACTGGCACATCAAAGCTTACTGCTTCTGGTATTCTGAAGCGGTCACCCATCTAGGTACTGAGCAGACTCAATGTTGGTTAACTTCTGTGATCATATTGGAACCAACATTTCAACAAGATATGGCCATAAAGCTAGACTTGATAGTGTTTGAAAACATTTATATGAACTTGTGGGTGATAAATTGCTTCCCACACTGTATGGCAAGTTTTTGTAAGTGAAGGTGTTTGTCATTTGAGGTTACACAGTATTAAAATTCATATAAAATTCATACAAAAAATTATAGAATTCATACAATACCATGTGAAAACTCACCTGATATTTTGAATTTGCTTCTTTGTCTCGTCCTCTTTCTCCTGTAAAAGTTCTTGTACATATCTACAGATGCAAAAAGGAATAAATAAATAAAAAATAAACTGTATTTCCAGTGACACACAGCATGCTTCTTCTTATTTTTAAAAATCATCCTCCAAAAATCATTCTACTTTTAGATCCCAATGGTTGGGTTCAGGGCCAGTGTGTATTACCTTGGGTTAAAAGCCACATTGGGAACCCCAGAAAGTGCTTTGTTAACCTATTAATCCTATCAACATTTGCTTTTATCTACCTACATGCATAATAAATTAAGCTAAGCACACCTGATGGACAATTTTCAACAATATTAATGTTATCATGGGGTCATTTTATCCGTCCAAAATCTGGGAATTTGCTACGTTCATGCTAAGGCTTGAAAACAGACAATATAAGATTCAGTATATAATATCCCTAATGTGGAATGTGTTAAAATTCAATGTTTTAACAAGAAAAATCTCAAGCTGATGTTACAAACCGCCCCAAAACATTGTTGACGGAATGATATATTATCACAGGTATTTAGATACTTGTGTTTATTTTCAGTTTTTCTAGTTGAATTGTTCACCTGTATTGCATATGATCCATTATTCTATATAATTAGGTTACAGTAAAATTTGTATTTTATATGAATACTACCTTATGAAAATTGAAAAGTAGTAGAGTTGGGGGTCAGTATCATAGATTCAGAAGATGAGGGCACAAAACCTTTACATCAGCCCTGGTTTGGTTATGGGTGTTAGACTAGCACTTGAGCAAACCTACTTGACACACTAATCCCTGGATGATCTCTGATCTCAGAATTAAATATATGTAACGAGTGTTTACCTGTCATTGAAAATATTTGAGTGGATTATTAGCTGTTCCTTACAGGTTATCCCCACTCAGTGTGACAGTAGTGAATATATTAGATATGGAAACACACACAAATATACAACAGTCTTTATTATAACAGAGAGGATTGAAAATCTAGCAATGAATCATATCCATTCAAGTATAGAAAAACCCAACCCAACTTTTACAACCCAAAAGTATGTCATTGAAGATGTTACTTAAAATGACCTACAATGACATTATTGAACTCTTTGAGTCAGTGTAAACATTTGTTTAATTAACTCTTGCTTCCAGAGTGGAGCCAAAATGTCTTGGTCACCCAGATTGCTTATGAAAAGTAAAAACAAACATTTGAAAGAAAGAAAAAAAAATATGCATACTTCTTTCAACTACAATTTTTTTTATAGAAAATCAGATTTGTTGTTTTTTTTATCGTCTATGAGATGGAGGTTGTAGTCAAACAGAAGAAAGAAACTACAATAGGTACCTCCACTCAATTGTCAAAAAACCCCAAAAAAACAGCATATCATGATGTTAAAAGGGTTCAAACTTAATACAAACAAAGTTTTATCATCAAAATATTTATGCTATTATTAAGAGGAAAGATCATATTTTGTTGTTATTATTTTTTTAATTTTTTAAATCCTTTCTAACATGTTCAAAATTTTAATTAAAATTTCATTTTTTGTTTTCTGTCAGCAATTCACAGGATGTTTACGTAAGGCCACTATTAAGAAAATGGAGTCAGTCAAGTAAAATGATTTGGGAGCGACCACTGGTAGAGTGATTTCTTTTTCAAATCTCAATGGCTGTGTATATATATATATATATATATATATATATATATATATATATATATATTATTCACTACTCGGCATAATTATTACAAAAAAATGAAATAATAAGAGACTGTTAAAGTGCAAACTTTGCCACAAGTGCGTTAATAACTGGTAGTAAAGAGAATGAACTGAGCCGATGCTGCCTCACTGTTGTCTCTCTCTCTCCATGAGCATGACTGTAGGGAAATATATATATATATATATATACACACACACTACTGGCCATAATTATTAGGCCACCCCAGTGTTTAAAAAAAATGATGTATTTCATACTATTTTTTAGTATTTATTGCCAAGTGAATAATTGTAAATGAAAATAGAAGTGTTCTTTTGTTAATACTGCACAATAACATGTGCATCAAATGAATTTATAAATATTTAATAATTACCTATATTGCAGTTTCATCAATGAAAGAATGAAGAAAATTTAGGCTGATTCAGACGAGTTCATCTTTGCTTCCTTGGTTTGTAAAATTTTGCACAATAATAATAACAAAAGAACCATTCTATTTTCATTTAGAATTATCCACTTGGCAATAAATACTAAAAATAATATGAAATACTTAATTTCTTTTAAAAAACTGGGGTGGCCTAATAATTATGGCCGGTAGTGTATATATATATATATATATATATATATATAAAAATACACAATGGTCTTTATTATAATGAAGACGATATATATATATATTCTTCACTACTTAACATGATTATTGCAAAAAATTAAAACAATAATGCACTGCTAAAAAGCAAACATGCAGCAAAAGCTTTCATAACTGGTAGTAAAGTTTAATAACTAGTAGTAAAGAGAATGAACTGAGCCTATGCTGCCTCACTATAATCTTTCTTTCCATAAGCATGACAGGAGAGACACAGATGAATATATATATATATTCATTTACATATATATATATATATATATATATATATATATATTCATCTACAGACAGTACTGTTTTGATGTATTATCTGCTCATCAGTACAGTTAGACATCTGATTAGTTCCAGCCAGAATTGAAACCCAACCAATTTGGCATCAGTTGAAGATTCTACCTCTAAACTATCGGTGCACAGTGGAGGAAGGCAGATTTTTGCATGTTATATACACAATGTATACAAATGCTCATATATATATATATATATATACAAATAAATGCACAACAGTTTTTATTATAATAGAGAGGATTATAAGTGATTATTAAATTGTTATTACAAATCAAAAGAATATTAAAATATTTTTAAAAACAGTTTCACACACTCATTCCCTGATGACTCTGGGAGAAAATATAAATAATTATAAATGATTAAATTATGATTAAAAATCAAAATAATGTCAGAGTATTTAAAAAATCCTGTTTCACACACTCATTCCCTGATGACTCTGGGAGAAAATATAAATGATTATCATATAATAATTCTTCTTGTTCCTTCCTTACTTAGTTACTTAGTTCCTCCGTCCGTTACGCCACTCTCTACACGAGCTTTTCCTTCCCCTCTGTCTTTTTATAATCTATAAACGCTACTCTCCTCAGCCTTTCTCTCACTTTTGCCAAATGAAAGGCTAGTAAAGTGTGAGAGAGTAGGAGGAGAGAACCGATAGCATTACTGTTGCAGTAGCAGCTTAAGCTGGTGGCTGTAGCAGTAATTGTGTGTGTGTATATCTTTGTGTACTGTACAATATAGTAAAAATAGGTAGGTTTGTTGTTGTATCCTGCGACCTAATAACAAAATTTCTGGCCTTTACACCCTTGGCCATTACACAATTGGTCTTTTCTGTTTACAATAGACACAGGAGCCATGATTTTTCAGTAATAAAAAAAAAACATTTTCTCTTTCAAAATCTCTCACAAAATAGCATATAGTATTTTGGTTATGGTCTGTGCATACGCAGCTTAATTTAAAGATTACAGTATAGTAGCTTCTTTTATAGATATTTTAATAAAATTACACTCTGTGTTATCGTTATCTTATTATTAAATACTTTTATGTTTGAAAACGTTGCTATCATTTGTAGTATGAAAAAGTAAAATTTTTCCAGGAAATCATAATTATCCTTCTATGGAAATTCCACAGATTTTGCTAGTAAATGATTAAATTATGATTACAAATCAGAATAATATTAAAACAAAAACAAAAAACTGATATAGAATCATGAATTAAGCATCAGTTGAATATTATCTGTGTTTTTTCTAAGTATTCCTTGCCAAAGCAGCACTAAACCTAAAAAAAAAAAACACACCCTTCCTCAGGGTCAAATTTATGAACAGAATTACAACTAATCTTAGCGTTTTGATTTCTTTGTACTTTTCTCATGCACACCCACACAACATCTGTGCTATACACTTTAAAACGTTTGATGTCAGCAGAATTAAAACATCGTCAACTGAGTTACATTTTGTTTTCATTGTCTTTCTCTTATATTTCATATTCCATTTTTGTATTACCTTGAACATCCTTATAAAATATTTCTCAGCAGAAATACACTATCGGTCATAATTATTAGGCCATCCCAGTGTTAAAAAAAATGATGTATTTCATACTATTTTTTAGTATTTATTGCCAAGTGAATAATTGTAACTGAAAATAGAATTTTCTTTCGTTAATACTGCACAATAACATGTGCATCAAATGTATTTATAAATATTTAGTAATTACCTATATTGCAGTTTCATCAACGAAAAAATGAAGAAAATTTAGGGTGATTCAGGCGAGTTCATCATTGCTTCCTTGCTTTGTAAAATTTTGCAAAGTAATAATAACAAAAGAACCATTCCATTTTAATTTAGAATTATCCACTTGGCAACACAATTGGAGACTAAACTATCGCCCGGTTCACACTCCACCCACGTCTATTGAACAGGTGAAGAGGCTCACCCCTTGTTTCCTGTTTAGGATACGGTTTCCAGTTTTCTCTTTTCCAATCTCCTCACTTTTTTTTTTTTTTTCAATTGGAGTAGATAGACCTAACTTTCGACCGGTTCACACTCCACCCACATCTATTGAACAGGTTAAGAGGCTTGTCCCTTGTTCCCTGTTTAGGATGTGGTTTCTGGCTTTCTCTTTTCTGATCTTTTCACTCTTACGTAGCCCCCTGAACATCAGTGGCATTTGTGCCTTGCTTGGGGTGATACAATTAAAAAAAAAAAAAAAAAATAGTATGAAATACATAATTTCTTTTAAAAAACTGGGGTGGCCTAATAATTATGGCCAGTTGTGTACATTTTAATATACAAGGATTTTAATGAATAATAAAAATAACTGGCAAATATTTATTTTATTTATGTATTATTTTATTAAATAAAATTAAATTTCTAAACACATTCACAGTTATTTTATATAGTTGGAGCCTTACATAATGTGTTCTATGTTTTGTTACTTTTAGAAATTGCAATATAAGACGACTTAGGCTCTACTTTGGTAAATAAAATTAAATTTATTAAAACTTTCACTGGCAGCTTGAATATTTGTTTGAACGCTTACATAATGCCATCTAAGTATTTGTTAACATTAAAAATTGTCATATAAAACTACTTAGGCTTTATTTTAATAAATAAAAGTAAATTTATTAATGAATTCACTTGGATAATTGAACCCTTACATAATGCCATTCGTATTTTTGATAGTTACCATTAGAAATTGCTATGTAAGACTACTTAGGCTTTATTTTGAGGAATAAAATTAAATTTTTCTGGTACATATTGTATTTGAACCCTTATATAATGATATCTGTTTTTTGTTAGTTACAATTAGAATTTGTTAAAATAAAAAGAAAGTGCTAAAATGTCTTCTGTTCAAGCCACTTCTCAATGTTTGACCAAATGACCCTTCATCAGATTAATTCCTTCTTCATTGCACTAAGAATTTTTCAACCCCCCTTTTCAAACCCCCCCCTTTCAACCCCCCCTTTTGTGATTAATGTAAATGTAAATATAAATCAATTTACAAAATAATTTTTTTTTCTTCAAATTTAACAAACCTTTTCTTTTCTAAATTTTGTCTCTCTTCATTAGCTCTCCTCAGTTCTGGTGGACCGGGTGGAATGAAAGAATAGGAAAACCACCCAGCATCTGAAATATAAAAGTAAAGAACTTGTTACCTGGTTAATTTTCATATCAGTCTATTTTTTTTTCAGTCTTTGTTGGCTGTGTATCTCTCTTTCCTTTTTGTCGCATCCTCTTTTTTTTTTTTCGATTTCCGTTTTTGTTTTCCCTTCTTTTCTATCCTCTTTACCTCGTACAATTTTCAGAAAATAAAGGGGAAGTGAGATTTTTTAATCTTCTTTTTCAAAAATAACATTTATTACCATCATTATTATCTACCTGATGAGACATTGTTTTTTTGATGTCGAAATAAAATGTACACTTTTGTAGTAGATTGTATTTTGTACGTGTTCTAAACTATAACTTATAATAAATATTCATTGCTCTATTTCTATATTGAGCACTGTTTTAAATGAATGTTTTTGAACATTATTAATACTTTCTTCGTTCTTTATTCACATGGATGGATAGATAGATAGATAGATAGATAGATAGATTTAAATGCTAAGCTGTATACTTCTCAAGCCTTCCATTAACCTGACATCCCTAAAAATATATTCATTTCTGAGCTAAGCTCTTTTTTTTAATATTCTGAATTATATTAAACCATTATATATATATATATGAGTATAGGGTACATATGGATGGAATAATGTTCCTTATCCAAAGAAACACTATTCTTAAATTTGAAATAAACCTCATCACTTGACAAGACACAAGAAGTGTCGAAACAAAATAGCTACTTTTGTAGTGATATTATAACATCTCCATGTTATAATTTCTGAATAAATATTATATATATATATATATATATATTCTACCCAAAGAAACAATGTAATATGGATAGAGTCATGTACATTAAATTTTACATATATGTACACTATTGTCCATAATTATTAGGCCACCCCAGTTTTTTAAAAGAAATTATGTATTTCATACTATTTTTAGTATTTATTGCCAAATGAAATTAGAATGTTTTTTTGTTATTATTACTTTGCAAAATTTTACAAGGCAAGGAAGCAAAGATGAACTTGTCCGAATCACCCTAAATTTTCTTCATTCTTTCACTGATGAAACTGCAATATAAGTGATTTATAAATTCATTTGATGCACATGCTATTGTGCAGTATTAACAAAAGAACCATTCTATTTTCATTTACAATTATTCACTTGGCAATAAATACTAAAAAATAGTATGAAATACATCATTTTTTTTAACACTGGGCTGGCCTAATAATTATGGCCAGTAGTGTTGAGCAGCAGCAGACAGCCAGCCATCCAGGAATTACCATTCTTTGAAAGGCCAGGAACTCAGACAGACACATGCTTCTCTGCCTTTCTGAAGATGAGATTTTGATCTCGCAATATTAATGTTTAATAAATAGGTAATACCCAAAAACTTCTTTACCTTTACATAAGATATAACAATACATCTTATGGTATTTCCAAAAATCACTATAGATAGGGAAGAGATTTCAGATTGTGGACAAGATTAAGGAGAATGCAGTGGTTGGAAATACTGAAAGAGGATTTCGTTAACCTTTTTTGCAAAATAGAAGAGATGTTACCATAATTATATATGGTTCTAAAGATAATACATTGAAAAGAAACCATAGCTCTAGGTAGGCTACAATGTTATTATTATTAAAAGCTAAAATAATTTTGGGACAGACCTCATATCTGTTCTCATTTAAATATGCTTTCCTCACCTGACAATGAATCACATGTTGGAAGATGAAGACATTCTTGAACACTTTGAAAATCTTGTTGAAAACTTTTCTGTACCTGTAATATTTAAAATACTTTATTATAATATCAATATTAATATTAATATTAATATTGATATTATATCAATTATTATATTGATATGATATTATATTATTGTAATATAATTATTATAATATAATAATAGTTTTATTATAATATAATTATTATTTATTTTATTATTTTATATAATTAATATAATAATATTAATATTATATTAATATTATTAACATATTATTAATATTAATATTATAAATATTATTAATATTATTAATATTAATATTATTAATATTATTAATATGTTATTTATATAAATATTATTAATATATTATTAATATTAATATTATATTAATATTAATTTAATATAATTATTATTTATTTTAATTATTTTATTATAATATAATTATTCTAATATAATAATAGTTTTATTATAATATAATTATTATATTGATATAATATCAATATTAATATTGAGAGACAGGAAGATTTTGTTGGAGACAAAGAAAAGAGTACTGGACGGTTATGTGATATCTGTCCTCCTATATGGCAGTGAATGCTGGACGATCATCTCAAAGATGAAAGTGAGACTCAACGCAACTGAAATGTGGTTCTGCAGAAGGATGGTGAGAATACTATAGACCAAACATGTGAGCAATGACAAGGTTTTGGAGAGAATGCAAATGAAAAAGAAACTTATACTTGGTATCAAGATAGTGAAGGTTTTTGAGAAAAGTAATAAGAGCTTGGAGAATCTGATACTCACAGGTCAGATAGTAAAAAGAGAGACAGGGGAAAGCAGTGTGAGACCTACTTGATGGGATTGAGCAGGTGGATGGTGGAGCAGGGATTGGGAGAGATATCCAGAGGAAAAATATTAAGAGCAACAAGGGATAGGGAACAAGTGGAAATCCATGATCGCCTATGTCCTGAAAAAACACGGAACATAAAGAAGAAGAATATTTAAAATTCTTCATTACAACATTAATATTTCAAGAGCAATTATTTTTTCATTAATTTTTAATTAAATCAAATTTAAATTTTGATTCTATTCTAATTCATTTTTAAGGGATGAAATGTAAATAAAAAAAGGTGTGAAATTAGCACTGAAATAGACTTAATCCAACTGTTAGCATCTTTCCAGGCAAATGACTCTTTTTGTATTTACTAGCCTTCCCACGCAAGGCCAGATGTGACACATGGTCATTTTATAGTGGGTATTCCCGGCCATATAGCCGGGCCAAAAAATATCTGTCTATTTTTCCCCAGTCGTGGATCTACCCTTCGGCGGAACCACGACTGGGTTTGTGCTCTCTGCTTCCGAGCAGAGAGCGCCCTCTACCTAAAGTCAGAGAGCTGACAGTGTTATAGATCAATCAGGCAAATGCCTAAGACCTTTTGCAAATGACTCTTTTTGTATTTACTAGCCTTCCCACGCAAGGCCAGATGTGACACATGGTCATTTTATAGTGGGTATTTCTGGCCATATAGCTGGGCCAAAAAATATGTCTATTTTTCCCCAGTCGTGGTTCTACTCTTCGGCGGAACCATGACTGGGTTTGTGCTCTCTGCTCAGAAGCAGAGAGCACCCTCTACCCAAAGTCAGAGAACTGACAGTGTTATAGATCAGTCAGGCGAATGCCTAAGACCTTTTGCAAATGACTCTTTTTACTATTGACCAAAAATACGTGTGTCTGAAGTAGTGCCTGCTATAATCCCAAGCCTGCCTCTGATTGGTGGAACAGTCTTATTTAAATTAAACCCACCTACAATTCATTACAGAAAGGTCTCAGGTTCAATTCCTGATAAGTCACAAGTTAAAAAAAAGAGCTTCTTGAAACCTGTTCTTTTATTGTCCTTTCGCTTGACTTCTCCCCACTAAAGTCTTCTTGTGCTCTTTACCCCCAGTAATCCATTGCATCCTAGTTTTAATATCACTTTGTTTTGGGTGAAATGATTAAAAACAAAAATGTGTTTTATAAATTTTCCAATTTATAACCACAGAATGAGCAACCATGAGTCACAAATAATTTATATTAAGACCCAGCAGCTATTTCTTCAGTTTACAAAGATAAATTGGTAAATTTTAACAAACATACCTGAAAAAAAAAAAGGTGTGTCAAAAAGATGTTTTTTCTCTTAACACCACTTATACTGTATACTCCAAGGATAACTTTTATTGCTTTAAAAAACCCTTTTTAGAATTTTTATCAGACCTAAACATATGAAACTAGATTTATGCATTCTCTTTTTACTCTAGAATTGGTGACAAAAGAATTAATCACTACTTTTGTAAAAAATCAGTCTAATAAATAATGTTTAAAATTTTTGTTGCAAATTCTCACGAGAAAAAAGAATTTGTGAATCCAGTTTCATAAGTTTGAGTTTCATTACTAATAAATAAAAAATATCTAAAAATGATAGAAATTCCCAAGGAAATATGCAGTTATAGCAATGTCGAAAGAAAAACCATCCTTTCGACACAGAATTTTTTGTGAGTACAAATATTAAACTTTACGGGAGTGTTGCTGAGATTCAATAACTGAGCATCTGAAGCTGCTCAGTTCTCACTTTCAATCACTGAGTAGATCTGTTAATTAATTATACTCCCTCCATCATGTGAATTGAGTGATTTATAACTTTAAATGTCAGTTTGATGCTGTATATATATGCAGAGTTCAAAGTAATAACTGGTCAACACATACCAGCTAAGATCCATGAAGGGCACAAGGACAATTTCTATATGCTCATCAATACATTCAACTCTGCAAGTACAGAACAGCTAATACGCAATTTGATTTGTGCCTGATTTTTCACAAGAGATTTTTTTCTAATTAAATATTCTGATTACCATTTCAAAGGCCAACTTCTGGGTCAGCCCTCAAGGCACCCAGCTCTTTTGGATGTTCTGAGTTGACACTGAGTACAAAGATTACTTTGGTATCTCTTAGAGTGAAACCAGTACTTATTGCAGGTCACCCTCATAAAATCTTCTTAGATCAAAAGTTCTTGACAGAAATCAGGTATTTCCTGGCAAAAATTAAATATGACAGCTTCAGTTGGGCACTAAATTCAAAAAGGTTGTGTCTTAAGTGCATTGTTAAAGAATTAGTTTATATTGAAAAATGAATAATTATAAAATAATTATTATAAATATAAATTAATTTTTATAATCATCAGCCGCTTTTATTGCATTGCTGCAAATTGTGCATCAACCTGAGATATTATTCTCACGTTAATTTTTTGAGTTTCCTCTTTCATACTGACTCAAGGCATGATGGAAGCTAAGCATGTGAAGATTTTTCTCACAACAGATTGCTCGTTCTTTCTGTGGTAGACTGGTTGCCAAAGCTATACAACCCAGTCTTTCCTGCTATTAACTCTTTCAAAGCTGGTTTTGAATTCAGAGTTTCTTTCTATTAAACTGGTGGCCAACCAAGGCTATAACAACCAGTCTGTTCTGCTATTAACTCTTTCAAAGCTGGTTTTGAATTCAAAGTTTCTTTCTACTTGACTGGTTGCCAACCAAGGCTATAGCACCCAGTCTCTCCTGCTATTAACTCTTTCAAAGCTGGTTTTGAATTCAGATTTTTATTCTACTAGACCAGTTGCCAACCAAGGCTATAGCACACAGTCTGTCCTGCTATTTTCCCATAACCAGATGGAGAATAGATGGATTTTTACCTTTTCCAAGGGTATTAGTATGTATGTGAATGTAATGAATTCGACTGGAATTTGAACTCAGCTCTCTGATTCCTCAATTCGAGCTGCTATTATTCCACCATTCTTCCTAAATAATTCTATATAGATAGCGTATATTATACCGAAGTTAAGCAATGTTGAGCCTGGTCAGTACTTAGATGGGTACCACCTGGGAATACCAGGCGCTGTAAGCGTTTAGTGATGGATGTACGTTGTGGTACAGTGGATATCGGCTTGGAAAGAGAAATCGGTGAGCTGAGTTCGAATTCCAGTTGAATACCCTGCATTCACTTAAGCACTGGTACCCTTGGGAAAGGTATTAATCCGTCTCTTCCCTCCAGTTATGGGTTAAATAACAAGGGTAGGACTTGGGGACCCTGCCCTTAAAAACAAATCCCAATGAATCTTGATACTCGAAAAGAAAAAAGTATGACTAGACACAAAACTTAAATAAAAAAAAACAATAAATTGTTGAAAGAAAAAGGTATTACTAGCAATAGATAAATAAAATTTAGTTGGTAATAAATGACCCCACCCCCCGAGGTTGATATACCATAAAAGCAAAACAACCAACCAACATCTCAGTCAGTCAGTTAAGTGCCATACGTGAAACACGCTTGGGCGATCATGTCTCGAAAGAGACATGACTGACTGGGCAGAAGATTTTCCCACAGTAAATTACCATTGCTTTCTGCGGTAGACTGGTTGTCAGCCAAGGCTATAGAACCCAATCTGTCCTATTATTTAACCCATAACTGGAAGGAAGAGCCAGATTAATACCTTTCCCAAGGGTATTTGCACATACGTGAATGCAATGAATTCAACTGGAATTCGAACTCGGCACCTTGATTTCTCGTTCCGAGCCAATATCCACTGAAACAACTATTTTCAGAGAAAGATTTTATAAATTCCAACAAATAGATATACAGTGTGCAATGGGCAAATTGATACCATTTTATATCTTTAATTTCACACACGTGTATTGCTTGTTTTTGATTTTGTCAACTGCACAGTATAGTAGGGTCAGTTGGGCACCATCTGTGAGAAACAGTGCATAATAACACAATTTCCTCTGCCAGAAATTTGAAAACAGCATGCTGTACTTCTTGGCATTCATGCTGAAATCTCCAATACAGTCTAGAGTATTTGATCATCAGTCTAAGGAGAGCACAGAGGATTCGAAAAAGTTGGATGATATACCAAGTAAACATCGTGGTGTTTAAAGTTTTCACTAATGACGGTGACATTATGCCTCCATTCAACTTTCCACAGGGCTTCATTCTCATCACTGAGGCCTGCATCAAGCGCTTTGAGAAGGTAGTGCTGCCCTGGGTCAAGAGGGTGACTGCTGGAAGACCCTATGTCTGGCAACAGGGCACCACACCATGCCACACAAGCAAGGGAACCCAGTCATTGCTGTCAGACAATTTCTGCAACCACATCCCCTCTTACATCTGGTAATCTAACTCCCCAGACTGCAACCCCTCCCCCTTGATTATTATGTGGAAAGAAGTTGAGTGAGAGACCAACACAACTTCTTTTAATGCCAAAGATAAACTGAAGGCAAAGATTATAACAGCATTCTTCAACTTAAACAAGGAGACCATACAGAGGAATTGCAGGAGATTCCAAAGTCATTGTTGAAGCCAATGGTGATTTTATTGAATAAATTTACTCTTTAGTATTTCAAGATATTTTTGTGTAATTTTGGTTAATATATCTGTTATAATGAGATGTCACTGTTATTTTCATTTTGTATAATTTAGACGATAATTTATCCATTGCACCCTGCAGAGCATTTATAGATATAGACATTGAGGACATAGGAATCAGTACTGCATGGTTAAAGCCAATGGCGCTTTTATTGAATAAATTTACTCTTTAGTATTTCAAGATATTTTTGTGTAATTTTGGTAAATAAAGGGGACATTCTACTCCAAAAGTTGTCCCTCGCCCAGAAAGGAGCGATATGAGAAACAGGTATCTCTGGACCATTACTCTGCGACTGTGCGCATCAAAGAAAAAAAAATTACTTTTGGAACATGGATGGTCAGGACACTCAACTGTGGACAACTAGAGAATGTCAAGCAGGAGATGGACAGACTGAAGATCAATATCCTAGGCATATGCAAAAGCAGATGGCCTAATAATGGAGATCTCAGTAGCGACACCCACAGGATAATTTATGCAGGAGACAAAAACAACGAAAAAGGGGTCGATTTAATACTAAACAAAGATGTAAAGAAATGCATTCTTGGATACTGTCAGCTTTCAGAGAGAGTCCTCTTGTTTAAACTATGAGGAAGGCCCTTCAACATAGCTATTATAATAGTTTATGAGCCTACAACTCAAAGTTCAGAGGACAAAAGAGAAACATTCTATTCAATACTGGACAATACCAAGGCTCAGTGCAAAAGCCTAGAAATTAGGATTATAATGGGGGACTTGAATGCCAAGGTAGGTAAAGAGAGGGAAGGAGACACAACCGGCAACTTTGGACGAGGGAATCGCAATGAACGAAAAGAAAAATGGGTCCAATGGTACTCAGCCAATGACCAGGTAATTACTAACACCTGGTTTCAAGAACACTCATGATGTCTATGGACATGGAGAAGCCCAGGAGGCAACACGAAGAATCAAATAGATTATATAACTATAAACAAGAGATTCAGGAATACAGTGGTCCAATGTAAAACATATCCAGGTGCCGACTGTGGAAGTGACCACGTCCCAGTTATCTG
Source organism: Ascarosepion bandense (assembly GCA_037127315.1). NCBI lineage: Eukaryota > Metazoa > Mollusca > Cephalopoda > Sepiida > Sepiidae > Ascarosepion > Ascarosepion bandense. The sequence continues at coordinate 1,809,414 of JBBBDQ010001420.1, forward strand.
CAAACTAAGGGTGAAACTCCGAAACTGAAGAAGCCCAGCACATCACCAAGGCTGCAATACAACACGCTTGTGAATGACCTCACCCTTCAGAAAGAATACAATGACAGCATGAAAAAGAAATATGAAGAACAAATTGGAAAAGGGCACTCAAAATGGGATTCACTAAAGGAAGCGACGGTGACCTCAGCTAACAGCATAGCCCCAAAGGAAATCAGATGCAGAAGAAAAACGAGTGGATGACTGAAGAGATTCTCCACATGATGCAAAAGAGACAAAAAATAATGCCAAGTCATGGAGCAGAGTACAAGAAACTTCACAGGGAGATAAGGAACAAATGCAGACAAGCCAAAGAGGAATGGCTCAACAACAAATACGCAGAAGTAGAGAGACTGAGCAGGAACAACAAAGCAGAGATGCATAAAGAGATAAGAGAACTGACAAGACAAAAAACCTGTTCCTCTACAGGATGCATAAAATCCCAAAATGGAACAATCATATTGGAGAAAGAGGAAATACTCCAGCGATGGGAAGAGTATATAAAGGATCTTTTTTGTGACAGGAGAGAACAACCGAGAATACACAAGGAGGTGGATGGACCAGAAATACTAAAATCCGAAGTGGAAGCTGCAATGGCAAAAATGAACAGAAACAAAGCGGCTGGTCCAGACGGCATAGTGACAGAGCTGCTGACAGCCTTAGAAGAATATGGCATAGAAAAAATTACCGACATAATAAACGAAATTTATAGCAGCGGAATAATACCAGACGACCTATGCAAGTCGATATTTATAGCGTTGCCGAAGAAACCTGGTGCAAATGAGTGCGAACTACACAGAACTATCAGCTTAATGAGTCACATTACAAAACTGACTGTCTGAATCCTGATGAATAGAGCGAGAAGCAGAATCTGGCCAGAGATAGGGCAGGAACAGTGCGGGTTCATCAAAGACACTGGAACAAGGAATGCCATATTCATGATTAGGATGCTCTCCAAAAGGGCAATATAAATGAAGAAAGACTTGTACCTATGTTTTATTGACTATGCGAAGGCATTCGACAAGATACGACATAAAGAATTGATGGAGATGCTCGGTAGTCTCGACATATTTGAGAAAGACATAAGAGTAATCAAGAATCTCTACTGGCAGCAAATGGCCTGCATACAGACAGGTAATGATTTCAGTAGATTTACAAAGATAGAAAGAGGTGTAAGACGAGGATGTGTCTTCTCACCGGATTTATTCAACTTGTACAGTGAGAATATTTTGAGGACCCTAGACAACACGCCAGGATTTGTTATTGGAGGCCACAACTTGAACAACACAAGGTATGCAGATGGTACAGTGCTGATTGCAGACATGGAAAGGAAACTACAAGACCTCCTACAGAAGGTAGCGGTGGAGAGTGACAAAAAAGGACTACAAATAAACTTCAAGAAAACTGAATGCATGGTCATCAGCAAAAGGTGCAACCCAAAATGCCAAATACAGGTGGGGGATACCAGAATTAAGCAAGTACAAAAATTTAAATACCTAGGAAGTGTTCTAACAGGAGATGGAAAGTGCGACACGGAGATCTGAAGGCAAATTGGCATGGCAAAAGACACATTCCAGAAGCTAAGTAAAGTACTAACACACAGGAAAATTTCACTAGAAACAAAGAAAAGAGTGCTGGATTGCTATGTGATGTCAGTTCTTCAATACGGCAGTGAATGCTGGAAAATATCATTGAAAATGAGGACAAAACTGGAAGCAGCGGAAATGTGGTTCTACAGAAGGATGCTGCGGATATCATGGACTGAGCATGCAAGCAACGATGAGGTGTTGGAAAGAATGGCAACAAAAAGAAAATTAATACTGAGCATCAGGAAGAGACAACAGAAGTTCCTGGGACAAGCAATGAGGAAGGAAAGCTTGGAGAACCTGATACTGACTGGCCAGATAGAAGGAAAGAGAGACAGAGGAAGGCAGTGGATAACATCAGGGCCTGATCAGGTGGATGACGGAACAAGGGTTGCCAGGAGTAACAGGAGCAAACATACTAAGAGCCACAAGGGATAGGGAGACGTGGAGAACCATGATCTCCTATGTCTTGAAGGGACAGGGCACATAGAAGAAGAATATCTGTTAAAATGAGATGTCAGTGTTATTTTCATTTTTGTGTAATTTAGACGATAATTTATCCATCACCCCCTGCAGAGCATTTATAGATATAGACATTGAGGACATAGGAATCAGTACTGCATGGTTAAAGCCAATGGCGATTTTATTAAATAAATTTACTCTTTAGTATTTCAAGATATTTTTGTGTAATTTTGGTAAATATATCTGTTAAAATGAGATGTCAGTGTTATTTTCATTTTTGTGTTATTTAGACAACAATTCAGACATCACGCCCTATACATTATTAAATATATATATATATATATATATATATATATATATATATTCTACCCCACAAAAAAACAATGTAATGTGGATAGAGTCATATACATTAGAATTTATATATATATATGAGATTTTATATGTGTTTCACCTCAAGCAATACAGTACTCAAAAAGTGTTCAGGCAATTGTGGTTATAAATGCAAGAAACAATATTTTCTTTATTATTTTACTCACCTCATACTGAATTTCTGACATTTTTATCTGTGGCCATTTCTCCAAAAGCATTGAACTGATGTCCTAGAATCAGAAAATACCAAATTTTACAAATGATGAAGCGTTGATTAGTTCAAAGATTAGTCCAAACATACTTTTAACAAATATAATATGAAATTGTATGTGAAGAAAAATGCATCTATAGATGGGACACACTACAGTTTACAGACTTGTGCATCAACAATGGAGCCAGTAGTGTACTTTGATCTTTTATGGTTTATTAACCCTTTGAAGGTTATTTAAAGCCAGAAAATATTTTTCGATTGTAAGAATTTTTTGAGGTAATAATGACGGATGTGCGTTGTGCAGTGAATATCAACTCGCAACGAGAAATCTGGGATCCGAGTTCGAATTCCAGTTGACTTCCTTGCATTTACTTATGCGCAAATACCCTTGGGAAAGGTATTAATCCATCTCTACCCTCCAGTTATGGGTTAAATAACAGGACAGATTGGGTTCTATAGCCTTGGCTGGCAACCAATCTACTACAGAAAGTAATGGCAACCTACTGCAGGATAATCATCTGCCCAGTCAGTCATGTCATGAAAGAGACATGATCACCCAAAGCGTGTATCACGTATGGCACTTAATTGACTGAAAAATGATTTGCTGATACAAGTCATACTAATTAACCCATTACTGGGGGGTTGGGGAGAAGAGGCAGATTCATTCCTTTTTTAATGGTACTTGTACATAAGTGAATATAATCAACCAAACTGGAATTAGAACTTGGTTCTCCAACCAGTAGAATACAGAATTGTAATTAAGTTCCTGTTTTTGAAAGACAACACCCTACAATTTTGCAGATAATGATAAATTGTATGCCCATCTCTAGTTTTGTTAAGTGCTACTTCCTGTATTTGAAATATGGTGTAACTTCAGTGGAAATGACTCTTATTTCCAGCAACTCTCAATTAGTCATTGATAGAGACTTCTATCTTTAGAGGCAGTTGCATAAACATTTGGAAACAGACAAACACGATCAAGATTAATGTGGTGACAGAAAAACAATTATCCATGAACACCTGCATATGTGAATCGTAAAGTTAGAAAAAATAACTGAGCATAAACTTAAAAAAAACTGAGTGTATCGTCATCAGCCAAAAGAAGACCCCAAAATGCCAACTACAGATTAGAAAAACTAAAATAAAACAAGTAAAGAAATTTAAATACCTGAAAAGTGTTCTGACAGAAGACAAAAAGTGCGATGTTGAGATCTGAAGACACACTGGCATGACCAAGGATACATTTCAAAAGCTAACCTTAGTTCTGAGAGACAGGAACATTTCATTGTTTTTATGGCATATCAACCTCAGTGGGTCATTTATTGCCAACTAAATTTTATTTATTTATTGCTGGTAATACCTTTTTCTTTCAACAATTTATTGCTGTTTTTATATAAGTTTTGTGTCTAGTAATACTTTTTTCTTTTCGAGTATCAAGATTCATTAGGATTTGTTTTTAAGGGCAGGGTTTCCAAGTCCTACCCTTGTTATTTAACCCATAACTGGAGGAAAGGGACGAAGTAATACCTTTCCCAAGGGTACCAGTGCTCAAGTGAATGCAGAGTATTCAACTGGAATTCAAACTCGGTTCACCGATTTCTCTTTCCGAACCGATATCCACTGCACCACAACGCACATCCGTCACTAAACGCTTACAGCACCTGGTATTCCCAAGTGGTCACCCATCTAACTACTGACCAGGCTCAACATTGTTTAACTTCGGTGATTGAGCAAGAACTGGTGTATTCAATGTGATAGGCCGTAAGCCCCTCAAGGATGAAGTAGAAGTTCAAGGCAGCAGAAATGTGGTTCTACAGAAGGATGCTGAGGATAACATGGACTGAGCACATGAGCAATGATGAGGTATTGAAGAGGATGCAAACTCATACTTATCAAGAAAAGACAGCTGAGGTTCCTAGGAAATGTAATAAGGAAAGAGGGCCTAGAGAATCTAACACTCACAAGACAGAGGGAAAGAGAGACAGGCAAAAGCAGTGCGAGACATATTTGATAGGCTTGAGCAAATGGATGGTAGAGCAGGGTTTGCAAGAGATACCAAGAGGAAAAATATTGAGAGCAACAAGAGACAGGACCAAGTGGAAGCCCATGATCACCTATGTCCTGAAGGGACACAGCCCATAAAAAAGACAAAGTCAATGCAATATCTTTTATATTTGTTCAAGATTTTCCAGGAGGAAGCCAAAGTTAATTGCTCCTGTGAAATTCTAGCTATGCGTTATCAAAACCAAGCAAAAATTTATTGCTTAACAAATTGTAGTGAATGTGAAATAATAATAATGATAACTCCATTTCCTCAATAATTTCTGAGGACTGTGAAATTTTCTTTGGGTCAAATGAAAACCTTGTCTTCACAAATTAACACATCACTCAATAAGTCTTGAGTATGACATATAGATGGCACCACTAATAAAAAAAATCCATATGATTCATAAGAAGCACTAACCTTCAAATGGCATGTAACAAAATTTGGATCCAATTGGACTACTAATTTACAAATTACAGTTATTTAAATGAAGCTACTGTTGCAAATTTTCAGCAATGGAAAAATCTAAATTTTGTGTATTGATAAAACATTGCATTCTGATAGGAAAAAATACTGTTCAAGCAAAGCAATGGTTTGATAAGTGTTATTCAGATTCTGCTTTGTCAGAAACCATGATTAAAAGGCGGTATGCTGATTTTAAATGCGGTCATACAGACACAAATGATGCTGAACACTCAAGTCGCACAAAATCAGCATTTTTCCCAGAAAACACCAAATAAATCCACAAACTCGTTTTGGTCAATCATAAATTGAAGTTGTGTGAGATAGCAGAGAAGTTGAACATATCAGAAGGCAGTGTATTCACCATTTTGCATGAACATTTGTCAATGAGAAAATGGTGTACAAAGTGGGTGCCGTGTTTGCTCCCAGTCGATCAAAAACAACAACATATCAATAGAGCATTGTTTACAACTATTTCAACACAAGAAAAAGTTTTTGCATAAATATGTGACAATGGATAAAACATGGATCCACCACAAATGAAGAAGAAAAAGTGATCTTTCACCAAGACAATACACCATGTCACAAGTCGATCGAAATGATGGCAAAACTACATAAATTGCACTTTGAAATTTGCTTCCACATTCACCCTATTCTTCAGATCTGGTCCCCAGCAACTTCTGGCTGTTTGCAGACCAAAAAAGAATGCTCCAGGGAAAGAGATTTGACTCCAATGAAGAAGTGATATTAGAAACTGAGGCATATTTTGAGACCAAAGACAAATCATTCAATAAATCTTTGATTTGTTCTCCGAAGGTCTTTACCCCGTCAAATCTGTCCAAAACATCCTTATTCCCGTGCAAATGTAAATGCTGAACTCAAATCGATAATTGTTTATTGACGAAACCTACCTTTTTTCAAGTTTATAACCAGAAAAATATCAAACTTCTTTTCGCTGTTTATCTCACCCTGTAACCACGCTTCAAAAAATGTTATTCACTGCAGAATGACTTCACGCGTAGTTTGCCGATTTTTCAACCAATTTACTTTCTTTTTGCAATTACTATGCGGAAATTGAGTTCCGAATCCAAACAAATCATGGAGTATTTGCACAAAGGAAGTAAACAGGCCGAAATAAGTATCCTACGTCTCAAGTCATTCAGAGGTGAATCAGATATGAGAATGGTGGTAAGGCGTGAAATATAGTTCAATTTTTTTCTGGTCGATAACAGGAAAAAGGTAGGTTTCTTCAATAAACAATTATCAATTTGAGTTCAGCATATACATTTGCATGTAATTAAGGAAGTTTAGGAAAGATTTGATGGGGTAAAGGCCTTTGGGGAACAAATCAAAAATTTACCAATCATTCTACAAAAATAGCATTGAATTTTCTTTTTAATCACTTCACCCCATGCAAGGTGGTAATGCCACTGATGCGCGGGGGGTTACATAAGAGTAAAAGATTAGATAAGAGAAGGGTAAGGAGAAAGACGAACCAGTTACAGAGGGTGTCACAGAAGGGAGGAAGAGAAGTATGGAAATACTGGTGTGATGACAGTTGAAAAGATAGAGAGAAAGGAAAAGATATACAGGGTGATGTAGAAAGAACTGGAGTCAAGTGGTTAAGAGACGGGTATTGACATTGCATTTAAATTCCTGAGGATTGCAGCTGTCAGGAAAGCAAGAATATGAAAGAGAGTTTCACAGGTGGGAAGTGCGAGAAAAGAAGCTGCTGGAGTAGTAGAGAACTGTTGTAGTCAATGTATCACCCTAGAAAATGATTATGTTAATGAATACAGTTGAACTTTGCCTAAAAGTTGTTTTTTAGTAGTTAGGAACGGGATTTATTGAGTGATGTGTTAACCATTGAGCCAAGAAGAAGAAAGGAAAGAAAATAACAAGCTTATGCAAAATTTCTTTGAGATAAAATGAGGAGAAAAGTTAAATTAATATGAGAAGAGTGTCTGAAATCATAGGAAAAGTTTTGTTTCAGTTCCTCACAACCATTGAGAAGCCAGTATAAAATTAATTACCAATTATATTATCCAGTATGGAGCACTTCAAACAATGAGTGAGAAAAGACAGAGTTTATGTACTTTCTTTTTATACTGCTGAATGTTACACTGCCTGGTGGGTGTTAAGAGAAGTTCTCTGGTATATAAGATAGGTTAATCCCACACCTTAAAATTGTAGTAGTAAAATTCATGAAAAATAGGTTAGAAGTGAGAGAGAGAGACAAATCATGTAAGTTTGGATAATATCTAATGAATAAAACCAAATCTTAATCTTAATTATTCAAGGGTATTTTTGACTAATGATAAATAGCATCACAGTTCAATTATTTCCATTAGTTTTGTCTTGTAGAAGATTTAAATTTCTGTCTTCGAGAGATTGAATTCTTAACGGTTTGGCAAGCGAACTCAAGCAACATAACTCGACTATATTCTGTAAAAATCAGTTTAATTTCTATTTTTGTCTTCAGAAATTGAATTAAATCAACTTTACAGTGTTAGCTGCTTGTGGTAAGTCAACCGGGATTCAGTCCATTTTTCAGTCTGTTTTTGTGAAATTTCTTGGAAATTATTTTATTTATTTATTTATTTTTTTTTTCGTCTTTTGGTCGTCTTTGATTTTTTTTTTTCGTCACTTAATTTGTGTAAATAATTTTGCTATTCAAGGGTATTTTTGACTTTTACTAAGTTAAAACTTTGTAAACCTCAGTCACTTTCTCTTTGTTTCTTTTTTTTTTTTTTAATTGGAGTAGATAGTTTCTACTATCGCCCGGTCTCACACTCCACCCCCTTCTTTTGAATTGAATGAGTTTAGAGGTGATCACCTTGTTTCTTGTTTAGGAAGGGGTTCCCGGTTCATCCCCTTTCTCTGGTCTTGGTGTTAGTTCAGCTGGAAGCTCTTTGCAGTTACGGAGTATGGTGGCAACGTCTTTACATTCTGAGGGTACCGGGTTGGCAGTTTCCTGGTTGCTGCTTCCGACTGGTAGTTAGGAGCCCGAACTCTTGCGTAGCGTCTTGAGAGGCTGCTCTGATCAACAGTTGAATAATACCGGGGTTCTTGTAGTGCCATATCGCGCATGGACGGGCGTCCCTGCATGAACGTTCGGTGGGCAACCCCAAAGCCACATTATGTTGTAGGCCGCGCCAGTCTCCATCCTTCACAAGTTGCAAACGATTGACCGACTGATTCTATTCTAAGACCACTCCTTAACTAAATTAATATGGAAAAAAGCAAACATAATAACAAAACTAAACCAGCTCATTTGAAAACGCCCAAACCTGTCTGCATCTCTTTCACTAACATACGCGGCATCTGCAACAACTTCCCCAGCCTAGATTCTTTCCTCCATAATAACTCACCTGATATATTAGCCCTATGTGAAACTAATCTTAACTCTTTTATCCCCTCATCTGAGTTCTGCGTTCCTGGCTACCTTCCCCTCTTCAGGAAGGACTCCAATGTTCATATGCATGGGCTTGGTGTCTATGTCAGCGAACACCTTCCTTTAGCTAGGGTGTCATCTTTTGAATCCCCAGATCATTCTTTCATGTGCTTCCGCCTCTCACTTCTCAGCTTGATTAGCTATCTCTTCTTTCTCTACCGCTCTCCTTCCTCCCCTGACTGTTTGTTACTTGACATCATTTCTGACAATATTGACAAAGCCATTTCTACCCATCCCTCTGCCCATGTATTCGTGTTTGGTGACTTTAACGCCCACCACACCAAGTGGCTGAAGAACGCTGTCACTGACCCTGCTGGTGTCCACACCATGAACTTTTCAATCACCCAATCCCTTACGCAAGTAGTGGACTTCCCCACACGTTTCTCCAACAACCCTAACGGACGGGACTCACTTCTAGACCTCTGCTTCACTTCCATCCCAGACTCTTGCACTACCAGACAACTCTGCCCACTTGGAAACTCTGACCACACTGTAGTGTCCGTCAATATTTCACTCCACTCCCGCCCAACCCATGAAACACAGACAAGTAGAATATCCTACTGCTATCAAAGAGCAGACTGGGATTCGTTCCGAGACTTCCTCTGTGACATCCCTTGGAACAACGTCTTTAGTCTTCCCATCGAAGAATGTGCATCCGAGGTCTCCTCCTGGGTTAAGGCTGGCATCGATGCCTTCATCCCTGCTAGGAAATTCCAGCTTAAATCTCATTCGTCTCCATGGTTCTCACCCGCTTGCTCGGCTGCCATTGCCCACCGGAATCATTTCTTCCGACTCTATCGTAACTATGCGTCGGAACAAAACAGGCGCCTTTTCACTTCAGCTCGTAATAAGTGTAAAAGGATACTTAACGAAGCTAAGATGTTGTTTGCTGCCAGAATGAAGCAACGCATAGCATGCTCTAAATTCGGCTCTAGAGACTACTGGCGACTCTGTAAAAGAGTACTTAACAAGAGCAAATCCATAATACCCTCGCTAATCAACAAATTTGAGGTCCTCACCTCCCCAGCAGATAGGGCTGAATGTTTTGCCCGCAGATTCTCGAACAATTCGAGTCTGGACTCATCTGGAGTTTTTACACCCGACTTCTCGCCTAGAACCGAGGCACAACTGAATGATGTCCACATTACACCTTCGCTTGTCTCTAAGATAATCTTAAAACTTGACCCTCACAAAGCGAGCGGTGGTGACGGAATCCCAACCATAGTCTTAAAGAAATGTGCCCCTGAACTCTCCTCTATCCTTTCTAAGCTCTACAACCTCTGCCTATCTGCTTCCTGCTTTCCTGCCTGTTGGAAATCTTCCTCTATAGTTCCTATATTTAAAAACACTGGAGAACCCTCTGACCCTGCAAATTACCGCCCTATCAGCCTTCTTCTGATCTTTGGCAAAGTGTTCGAAGCCATTATCAACGCCGAGGTGGTTCAGCATCTCACAGAACACAGGCTCCTCTCGGACAAGCAATATGGTTTCCGCTTCACCAGGTCTACTGCTGATATGCTAACGACCATCACCGAGTACATATACCAGGCACTCGACAGGAATGGTAAAGCTCGAACCGTTGCATTGGATATATCTAAGGCATTCGACAGAGTTTGGCATGCTGGCCTTCTATGTAAACTGCGGAGCTATGGTATAACTGGACATTTGTTTGAACTAATCCAGTCATTCCTCTCTAACCGCACAATGAAGGTGGTATTAAACGGACATGCCTCTCAGAACTACCATACAAACGCAGGTGTCCCCCAAGGCTCCATCTTAGGTCCTACACTCTTCCTGATATATATTAATGATCTCCCTGATTTCATAAAAACCCAAATAGGTTTGTACGCCGATGACACCACAGTTTACTCTCGCCTCCAACAAAAATCTGGTGTAGGCGTCAAAGCTAAACTCGCAGCCGAGATTGAAAAAGACCTCCAATCCATATTGGACTGGGGTAAGAAATGGCTAGTAAATTTTAATGCTTCTAAAACGAAGCTACTGTCAATTAACCATCATCGACAATCTCATCTACCTCCCATTAGCATGGACCAGGCTTGCCTCCCAGAGAGTAAAACACTACGCCTCCTTGGTCTCACACTTTCAGCGGACCTCAAATGGAATGACTATATCGAATCCATTGCTAAATCCGCTGCTATGAAAGTCGGTTCTCTGTGTAGGGCCCGGAAGTTTTTTCCGTCTAAATCTATCCTGCACATTTACAAATCTACCATCTGCCCGTGCATTGAATACTGCTGCCATATCTGGTCGGGTGCCCCTGCTGTTCTCCTTGGGCTTCTCGATAAGGTTCAGAGGAGGGTCTGTAATGTGATAGATACCGACTTGGCAGACCGCCTGCAGTCTCTCTCCCACCGGCGCAACGTGGCTTCCCTGTGTCTCTTCTATAAATACTTTCACGGCTTCTGCTCCAATGAACTTAGATCACTGGTGCCCCCTAAATACGAATTTGCACGAGATACTAGATTAGCAACTAGATCCCACCCTTTTACAGTGAAACCGATAAAATGCAGCTGTAACTTCTACTCCAATAGTTTCTTTCCTCGCACTTCCCGACTGTGGAATTCTCTTCCAAACGATTGCTTCCCCGACGGCTAAAATCTCCAGGAGTTTAAATGTAAGGTCAATACACACCTCCTAACACACTAACCTGCTCCCATTCTATCAAGCACTCTTCCCATCTGCCCGACCCTCATCCTCGCTATCCTTACTCATCTGTCACCTTTCTCCTGACATTCCCTATGTCTATCCACTCCTTCTCTTTACCTTCCCCTATGTAGCCCCATGCACAATAGTGGCAGTGGAATGCCTTGCTTGGGGTGAGATGATTAAAAAAGAAAAAAAAGAAAAAAAAGGTGTTTGTTTGTTTGTTTTTGAGGCTTAACAACCTATCAATCCTTATGGGATCATTTTAAAGTCATAACCAGTGATTTTGGGTAAGGTTATTTTATTTTTACAACATTTTTCTTTTCACGATTCATTGGGATTTGTTTTTTAAGAGTAAGGTCCCCAAGTCCTACCCTTGTTATTTAACCCATAAGTGGAGGGAATGGATGGATTAATACCTTTCCCAAGGGTACCAGTGCTTAAGTGAAAGCAGGGTATTCAACTGGATTTCGAACTCAGCTCACCGATTTCTCTTTCCGAGCCGATATCCACTGCACCACAACGCACATCCGTCACTAAACACTTTCAGCACCTGGTATTCCCAAGCAGTCACCCATCTAAGTACTGACCAGGCTCAATGTTGCTTAACTTTGGTGATCGAGCGAGAATCGGTGTATTCAATGTGATAGGCTGTAAGCCCTTATTTGATGTATGAAACAAAACAACTTTATGAGTGAAGAAAAAAGAAATAAATTAACAATTAAGAAAAGGTATAAATTTATCATTTCTCACTCCAGCTATAGTGTCTGAAGTCATATGAAAAGTTTTGTTTCAGTTCCTCACAACCATTGGGAAGTCAGTATAAAATTAGTTACCAATTATATTATCCACTATGGAGCACTTCAAACAATTTTCTCTCAAGAAAGCTAGGTATTTCCAAATATCTTTTCTTCGAACTGCATTTCCCTTCATTGAGCAATAAACTCTCTTCTTACCTTTTGTCTTAAACATTTTTAATATTATTTTGTGTCAGATAGCTTAATCTATTCTATGAAAATATCTTCTTCATATCAATGCATTAAAACTATGAATTTTAAGAATTTCAATTCATTTTTCTGAAACGAGCTGCTGACACAACTTCAAGCTTGTAAATTCATAAAAAACATTCTCATATTGTTTTGTTAAAATTCCCCCTGTCCTTCCTTCTCATTATCATCCTTCATTAATCTTTTTGGTGTGGGTAAATCAACTGTTTATTTTAATCCCTAAGCCCCATGCCATTATAAAATTACATGGCGATGAAACATGGGTTCACTATTTTAACTACTCAAATATTTATTTTATCCTTCCATCTCTGTTAATGAGTGAGTTTCTTAAGACAGAATACAGTGGCCACCCATATTTGTGTTTAGTGGATGTGTCTTACTAACATCTGTTAGTTTTACTTTGAATATTTTAGTTTCAATTTGTGGGTTCATCCCTTCCCTCTCATTTCATATCGTTATATGTTTTCATATATTTAAAAAAAATGTCATTTGGACAATTTGTATATAAATTAAATTTTCATGTCATGACTTCGGTTTTTTATAGGATCCCTGTGAATATGTGGTATTGTGGTATATGTAGGATTAAATGTTGATGGATGAGTTCTTGTAGTGAATGAGTAAATTGTAATGGATGAATGAGTCATGAATCTGATTAACTATGTTTAGAACAGTTAATGCTGACCAGCCTTACCTCACTTCCCCTTTGACATTTTGCCACATTTGTTGTAACTTGCAGCAATAAATATAATGTCTAAAGTTATGTGAAAATTTTTGTTTCATCAGAAACTGCCTTGAAGTTTTTGTCAGTGTAAAATTATTCGGCAATTATATTATCTGCCTCTAACTGAGTACACAGCAGTTCAAAGATGCAAATCATATATCCCTTTGGTAAGCAACAGATTCTCTTACCTTTGTTCTAAACATTTTTAATATTATTTTGTGTCAGCTTAATCTATTCTATGAAAATATCTTCTTCATATCAATGCATTAAAACTATGAATTTTAAGAATTTCAATTTATTTTTCTGAAACAAGCTGCTGACACAACTTCAAGCTTGTAAATTCATAAAAAACATTCTCATATTGTTTTGTTAAAATTCCCCCTGTCCTTCCTTCTCATTATCATCCTTCATTAATCTTTTTGGTGTGGGTAAATCAACTGTTTATTTTAATCCCTAAGCCCCATGCCATTATAAAATTACACGGGGATGAAACATGGGTTCACTATTTGGACCCATAGATCAAAACAGTCTTTAAGTCGATAAGTAGAGAGATTCACCATCAGAAGATAAATAATATACCAATAGGAGCTTTATTCAGTTACAGTTTAAAATAATTAACAAGGAAATATAGTACGAAATAAAATAATGTATCAATGAGAATATTTGACATTGTGGGAAATGTCTTGAATTGTGACCGCAATTTAAAATAAATTTTACCAACGCTGTTTTTCATTTTAATCTTAAAAACTAAGATAAAGCAGCCAAAAGAAGAAAAAAGAAAACTTAGAAACAACTTACTGATGTCTGATGGACATAATTCTTTAAGAAATGCAGGGAAATAACAATCACAACTCGAAGCCAATAACCAGACAAACCAGGAACTTGACCACAGATCAAAAACTGATCCCAAGCATACAGCAAAGCTTCTGGGTTCAAATAAACTGTATGGAAATAAAAACTGAATTCAATATTTTTTGTATTTTTTATAAAATTTACAGAAGCAAAAATAGTAAAAACTTTGTCATTTACTCCAAGCAAGGTAATAAAGCCACTAAGATGCAAGAGGTTAGTGAGTGTTAAAGAATATGATAAAAAGGAAAACATTCTAAAAGAGAGAAAACAGCAATTTCAATTTTTCAAGATCAAAGTTGACTGGAAAGCAAGACGCTGAAAAAGAAAAACTGTTAACATTTAGCCATTCCAACTGTAAAGTTATGAGACCTAGCTGCCAATCTAATACTGCGATTAAATTCATAAAGTCTAGGCACCAAAGAGGAAAGCTCATCAGAACAATTAGCATGAAAATATTTATAGAAAAAAACACAAGGAAACTACATTATATCAGTGGGAATGTAACTGTAACAATGATGTCAGATCAGAACAAATAAAATTGCAGATTCTTTGGATTTTATGAAGAATCTCCAAATGCACAGCAGAAGCATCATTCAGATGTGGCAGCAATATTCAATCCATAGATGAATGGTCGGTTAATAAATGTGTAAGATAGACACTAGCAAAAAACAGTCTAGCATGAAATAGTGAACCAACTTTCCTAATAGCCAACTGAGCAATTCATTCTTCATGTCAGTGGGAAATAAGAGGTCAACAAGGTGCAATGAGGCATTCTCCTGGAGGTTAGCATCAGCCATCCTGATGGAAGACAAAAAAAGTAAATGAATATAGGCAATCGTGGTTCCTCACAAAAAGAGCAAGAAGATGTGGAGGGCCATGATCGCTTACACCCTGAAGGGTCATGGCACATAAAGAAAGAATAAGTAGTATTTCTCTTAAACAATTCAAGAACAAAGTGCCCAGTCTACCTTACTATTTAACCCATAGCTAAGAGAGAGGAACATTAAACATTTTGGATTCAAATTCAGTTAATAAATAATTTGGCAGACTACAGACTTATTGGTCCACCTTATATATATATTAGGTCTCATCATTTTACAACTGAATTTGCTAGATTTGTCTATATTTCTGAGATGAGGTAGTATTTACAGTATTTACATTATTCGGACTATTGTCATCATCTTTGTTGTCATTTGAACGACTTTTAATAATAGATCATTCAATTTGTCTATATTTCTGAGATGAGGTAGTATTTACAGTATTTACATTATTCAGACTATTGTACTCATCTTTGTTGCCATTTGTACAATGTTTCAGTCATCTTCAGGTACTAGGAATTTCGAACTGAACCCTTCAATATTACAGTGGATATAGATGTTGGTTAGTTCCTGACTTGACTCTTAGAGTTGTGAGTTCAATACCAGGCTACAGCAATGTTGAACAAGTAACTTCCAGGGTTAGAGGGAGATAACATGACTTCCAAACGAGGCTTTACGCAAGGAATGAGGATGATATACTCCAGTGATTGTAATAAAGGGTTCGGTTCAAAATTCCTAGCACCTGAAGAAGGCCAGAGCATACAATGCCTGAAACGTTGTACAAATGGCAACAAGGATGAGGACAATAGTCCGAATAATGTAAATACTGAATTTGCTAGATGTACTGAGAAAGACCAAATAGAAAAATTTTCCACCATGCAACCTATTTTCCACAGATGAAACATTTCTTGGTTGTTATATCTCTATTTTCATGGCAGATTTTTAAACTACGTTTCTTACTTCCACCAGTTCAGACCTTCACATCTAGGACATTCCATGACACATACACTCATTTGCACTCCCTTCAAGTTCAATTAATTCAAAGGAAACTCTAGTCAGACAATTTCTTCCCAAGAACTGTGAAACTAGATTGGCAGCTAGGTCTCATCATTTTAAAGTTGTTCTGCCCACAGTCTTTTCTCTTGAACTTCTCGCTTGTGAAACATTTTGGTTATTTACTTTCTGGTCAAACTTGAACTTCAAAAATTTAAAGGCAATGCTTTTTTTTCATTGTTCCCTCTCTATCCTTAATGTTTTTCTTATATTCTTTCACACTCAATAATCCCTTGCATCTTAGTGGCTTTATAGCCTTGCTTGGGGGTTAAATGACAAAAAAAAAAAGATATATTCATATAACCTAGTATTAATACAAGATTTACAAACTATAAAATTCCCAATTCTGATAATAGATTATCAGAATTAAATTTTTTACTCTTTATCAAATTTAACAAGTAAACCAACCAACCAACAAGCATTCCTTGAATTACAGGCTGCAGCAAAATCATAAACTTTTCAGTCAAGAAATCAGTCATTTCAGGAGCTGAAAAACAAAAAATTGTAAGTTTCAATAAGACTGAAACTAAAAAAAACATAAATTTTTCCTGTTAAAAGTTGTATAATTTTGATCAACTAGAAGATATATAATTTTGTTCCTATGAGAATAAGACTGAAACTAAAAAAACATATAAACTTGTTCCTATTAAATGCTGTATAATTTTGTTCAACTAAAAGATATACAATTTTGTTCTTACTAAAAGCCCCATAATAATGTGAAAATACTTAATCAAAAAAGCAACAAAAATAAGTTGGCATAAAATTATTGATAAAGCTATAACAATTAAAGATGGAGTAAAATTATTAATAAAATAATAATAGCAAAAATACCTCAAATGAAAAGCAAAATTAATGAGATACAGTAAAACAAGTAATAAAATAATAGTGAAAATGCTTAATCTAAAAAGTAACATTAATAAGATGAAGTTAAACTAGCAATAAAATAATAGTGAAAATACTTAATCTAAAAAGCAACATTAATAAGATGAAGTTAAACTAGCAATAAAATAATAGTGAAAATACTTAATCTAAAAAGCAACATTAATAAGATGAAGTTAAACTAGCAATAAAATAATAGTGAAAATACTTAATCTAAAAAGTAACATTAATAAGATGAAGTTAAACTAGCAATAAAATAATAGTGAAAATACTTAATCTAAAAAGTAACATTAATAAGATGAAGTTAAACTAGCAATAAAATAATAGTGAAAATACTTAATCTAAAAAGTAACATTAATAAGATGAAGTTAAACTAGCAATAAAATAATAGTGAAAATACTTAATCTAAAAAGCAACATTAATAAGATGAAGTTAAACTAGCAATAAAATAATAGTGAAAATACTTAATCTAAAAAGCAACATTAATAAGATGAAGTTAAACTAGCAATAAAATAATAGTGAAAATACTTAATCTAAAAAGCAACATTAATAAGATGAAGTTAAACTAGCAATAAAATAATAGTGAAAATACTTAATCTAAAAAGCAACATTAATAAGATGAAGTTAAACTAGCAATAAAATAATAGTGAAAATACTTAATCTAAAAAGCAACATTAATAAGATGAAGTTAAACTAGCAATAAAATAATAGTGAAAATAACTTAAATCTAAAAAGCAAAAACATTAATAAGATGAAGTTAAACTAGCAATAAAATAATAGTGAAAATACTTAATCTAAAAAGCAACATTAATAAGATGAAGTTAAACTAGCAATAAAATAATAGTGAAAATACTTAATCTAAAAAGAAACATTAATAAGATGGAGTAAAAGTAAAAGTATTTACAAATTTTTGATTAGTTAAACACATTTACATTGTCTTTAAGCGTACGGCCATATCACGTTGAATACACTGGTTCTCGCTCGATCACTGAAGTTAAGCAACTTTGAGCCTGGTCAGTACTTAGATGGGTGACCACTTGGGAATACCAGGTGCTGTAAACATTTATTGGCTTACGGCCATATCACATTGAATACACCAGTTCTCACACGATCACCAAAGTTAAGCAACGTTGAGCCTGGTCAGTAGTTAGATGGATGACCGCTTGGGAATACCAGGTGCTATAAGTGTTTAGTGACGGATGTGCGTTGTGGTGCATTGGATATCAGCTCGGAAAGAGAAATCGGTGAGCTGAGTTCGAATTCCAGTTGAATACCCTGCATTCACTTAAGCACCAGTATTAATCTGTCCCTTCTCTCCAGTTATGGGTTAAATAACAGGATAGGACTTGGGGACCCTGCCTTTAAAAAGAAATCCTAATGAATCTTGACACTCAAAAAGAAAAAAGTATTACTAGACACAAAACTTATATAAAAAACAACAATAAATTGTTGAAAGTAAAAGGTATTACCAGCAATAAATAAATAAAATTTAGTTGGCAATAAATGACCCGCCAAGGTTGATATGCCATAAAACAAAAACAACCAACCAACAACAACATTGTCTTTAGAATGACTTACAACTGCCTGAATATCCAAGTGCATCAGAAAATGTTTCGACTGTGGTTGGATACTTTTGTGTCAACAATTGAAGAATCATTTCTACAAACATTTTAAAGTCCTGGAATAACAATGAAAATATAATTTGAATATTCCTGAAAGAAATTGTGGTAAACTTGGCAAACTTTATAAAATAATAAAAAACAATTTCTGTGATAACAAATTGTCAGTAACAAATAAAATACAAATAGGAAATCCTAATTTACAATTTTATAAAGTTTGATTCAATTAAATTCAAGAGATGGAAGAGGGGATGGTTTCAAGAGATGGAAGAGGAGATGGTTTCAAGAGATGGAAGAGGAGATGGTTTCAAGAGATGGAAGAGGGGATGGTTTCAAGAGATGGAAGAGGGGATGGATTCAAGAGATGGAAGAGGGGATGGATTCATGAGATGGAAGAGGGGATGGATTCATGAGATGGAAGAGGGCATCGATTCAAGAGATGGAAGAGGGCATGGATTCAAGAGATGGAAGAGGGCATGGATTCAAGAGATGGAAGAGGGCATGGATTCAAGAGATGGAAGAGGAGATGGTTTCAAGAGATGGAAGAGGGGATGGTTTCAAGAGATGGAAGAGGGCATGGATTCAAGAGATGGAAGAGGGCATGGATTCAACAGATGGAAGAGGGCATGGATTCAACAGATGGAAGAGGGCATGGATTCAACAGATGGAAGAGGGCATGGATTCAACAGATGGAAGAGGGCATGGATTCAAGAGATGGAAGAGGGCATGGATTCAAGAGATGGAAGAGGGCATGGATTCAAGAGATGGAAGAGGGCATGGATTCAAGAGATGGAAGAGGGGATGGATTCAAGAGATGGAAGAGGGGATGGATTCAAGAGATGGAAGAGGGGATGGTTTCAAGAGATGGAAGAGGGGATGGTTTCAAGAGATGGAAGAGGGGATGGATTCAAGAGATGGAAGAGGGGATGGATTCATGAGATGGAAGAGGGGATGGATTCAAGAGATGGAAGAGGGCATGGATTCAAGAGATGGAAGAGGGCATGGATTCAAGAGATGGAAGAGGGGATGGATTCAAGAGATGGAAGAGGAGATGGATTCAAGAGATGGAAGAGGGGATGGATTCAAGAGATGGAAGAGGGGATGGATTCAAGAGGGGATGGAAGAGGGGATGGTTTCAAGAGATGGAAGAGGGGATGGTTTCAAGAGATGGAAGAGGGGATGGATTCAAGAGATGGAAGAGGGGATGGATTCAAGAGATGGAAGAGGGGATGGATTCAAGAGATGGAAGAGGGGATGGTTTCAAGAGATGGAAGAGGGGATGGATTCAAGAGATGGAAGAGGGGATGGATTCATGAGATGGAAGAGGGCATGGATTCAAGAGATGGAAGATGGCATGGATTCAAGAGATGGAAGAGGGGATGGATTCAAGAGATGGAAGAGGGCATGGATTCAAGAGATGGAAGAGGGCATGGATTCAAGAGATGGAAGAGGGCATGGATTCAAGAGATGGAAGAGGGGATGGATTCAAGAGATGGAAGAGGGGATGGATTCAAGAGATGGAAGAGGGCATGGATTCATGAGATGGAAGAGGGGATGGATTCAAGAGATGGAAGAGGGCATGGATTCAAGAGATGGAAGAGGGCATGGATTCACAAGATGGAAGAGGGGATGGTTTCAAGAGATGGAAGAGGGCATGGATTCAAGAGATGGAAGAGGGCATGGATTCAAGAGATGGAAGAGGGCATGGATTCAAGAGATGGAAGAGGGCATGGATTCAAGAGATGGAAGAGGGCATGGAATCAAGAGATGGAAGAGGACATGGATTCAAGAGATGGAAGAGGGCATGGATTCAAGAGATGGAAGAGGGCATGGTTTCAAGAGATGGAAGAGGGCATGGATTCAAGAGATGGAAGAGGGGATGGATTCATGAGATGGAAGAGGGGATGGATTCAAGAGATGGAAGAGGGCATGGATTCAAGAGATGGAAGAGGGCATGGATTCAAGAGATGGAAGAGGGCATGGTTTCAAGAGATGGAAGAGGGCATGGATTCAAGAGATGGAAGAGGGCATGGATTCAAGAGATGGAAGAGGGCATGGATTCAAGAGATGGAAGAGGGCATGGATTCAAGAGATGGAAGAGGGCATGGATTCACAAGATGGAAGAGGGGATGGTTTCAAGAGATGGAAGAGGGCATGGATTCAAGAGATGGAAGAGGGCATGGATTCAAGAGATGGAAGAGGGCATGGATTCATGAGATGGAAGAGGGCATGGATTCAAGAGATGGAAGAGGGCATGGATTCAAGAGATGGAAGAGGGCATGGATTCAAGAGATGGAAGAGGGCATGGATTCAAGAGATGGAAGAGGGGATGGATTCATGAGATGGAAGAGGGCATGGATTCAAGAGATGGAAGAGGGGATGGATTCAGGAGATGGAAGAGGGCATGGATTCACAAGATGGAAGAGGGGATGGTTTCAAGAGATGGAAGAGGGCATGGATTCACAAGATGGAAGAGGGGATGGATTCAAGAGATGGAAGAGGGGATGTATTCAAGAGATGGAAGAGGGCATGGATTCAAGAGATGGAAGAGGGCATGGATTCAAGAGATGGAAGAGGGCATAGATTCAAGAGATGGAAGAGGGGATGGATTCAAGAGATGGAAGAGGGGATGGATTCAAGAGATGGAAGAGGGCATGGATTCATGAGATGGAAGAGGGCATGGATTTAATAGATGGAAGAGGGCATGGATTCAAGAGATGGAAGAGGGCATGGATTCAAGAGATGGAAGAGGGCATGGATTCAAGAGATGGAAGAGGGCATGGATTCAAGAGATGGAAGAGGGCATGGATTCAAGAGATGGAAGAGGGCATGGATTCATGAGATGGAAGAGGGCATGGATTCAAGAGATGGAAGAGGGCATGGATTCAAGAGATGGAAGAGGGCATGGATTCAAGAGATGGAAGAGGGCATGGATTCAAGAGATGGAAGAGGGCATGGATTCAAGAGATGGAAGAGGGCATGGATTCAAGAGATGGAAGAGGGCATGGATTCATGAGATGGAAGAGGGCATGGATTCAAGAGATGGAAGAGGGCATGGATTCAAGAGATGGAAGAGGGCATGGATTCAAGAGATGGAAGAGGGCATGGATTCAAGAGATGGAAGAGGGCATGGATTCATGAGATGGAAGAGGGCATGGATTCAAGAGATGGAAGAGGGCATGGATTCAAGAGATGGAAGAGGGCATGGATTCAAGAGATGGAAGAGGGCATGGATTCAAGAGATGGAAGAGGGCATGGATTCAAGAGATGGAAGAGGGCATGGATTCATGAGATGGAAGAGGGGATGGTTTCAAGAGATGGAAGAGGGCATGGATTCAAGAGATGGAAGAGGGCATGGATTCAAGAGATGGAAGAGGGCATGGATTCACGAGATGGAAGAGGGATGGATTCAAGAGATGGAGAGGAGCATGGATTCAAGAGATGGAAGAGGGCATGGATTCAAGAGAGATGGAGAGAGGGCATGGATTCAAGAGATGGAGAGGGGCATGGATTCAAGAGATGGAAAGGCATGGATTCAAAGAGATGGAAGAGGCATGGATTCAAGAAGAGATGGAAGAAGACATGGATTCACAAGATGGAAGAGGGGATGGTTTCAAGAGATGGAAGAGGGCATGGATTCACAAGATGGAAAGAGGGGATGGATTCAAGAGATGGAAGAGGGGATGTATTCAAGAGATGGAAGAGGGCATGGATTCAAGAGATGGAAGAGGGCATGGATTCAAGAGATGGAAGAGGGGATGGATTCAGAGATGGAGAGGATGGATTCAAGAGATGGAAGAGGGCATGGATTCATGAGATGGAAGAGAGCATGGATTCAAGAGATGGAAGAGGGCATGGATTCAAGAGATGGAAGGGCATGGATTCAAGAGATGGAAGAGGGCATGGATTCAAGAGATGGAGAGGGGCATGGATTCAAGAGATGGAAGAGGGCATGGATTCATGAGATGGAAGAGGGCATGGATTCAAGAGATGGAAGAGGGCATGGATTCAAGAGATGGAAGAGGGCATGGATTCAAGAGATGGAAGAGGGCATGGATTCATGAGATGGAAGAGAACATGGATTCAAGAGATGGAAGAGAGACATGGATTCAAGAGATGGAAGAGGGCATGGATTCAAGAGATGGAAGAGGAGCATGGATTCAAGAGATGGAAGGGCATGGATTCATGAGACTGGAAGAGGCATGGATTCAAGAGAAGAGATGGAAGGGGATGGTTTCCAAGAGATGGAAGAGGGCATGGATTCAGAGATGGAAGAGGGCATGGATTCACAAGATGGAAGAGGGCATGGATTCAAGAGATGGAAGAGGGCATGGATTCAGAGATGGAAGGTATGGATTCAAGAGATGGAAGAGGGCATGGATTCAAAGAATGGAAGAGGAGCATGGATTCATGAGATGGAAGAGGATGGATTCAAGAGATGGAAGGGCATGGATTCAAGAGATGGAAGAGGGCATGGATTCAAGAGATGGAAAGAGACATGGATTCAAGAGATGGAAGAGGGCATGGATTCAAGAGATGGAAGAGGGCATGGATTCAAAGAGATGGAGAGGGGATGGATTCAAGAGATGGAAGAGGGCATGGATTCAGATGGAAGAGGGCATGGATTCAAGAGATGGAGGGGCATGGATTCAAGAGATGGAGAGAGGCATGGATTCGGGAATGGAAGAAGACATGGATTCAAGAGATGGAAGAGGGCATGGATTCATGTGCAAGATGGAAGAGGGCATGGATTCAAGAGATGGAAGAGGGCATAGGATTCAAGAGATGGAAAGGCATGGATTCATGAGATGGAAAGAGGGCATGGATTCAAGAGATGGAAGAGGACATGGATTCAAGAGATGGAAGAGGGGATGGATTCAAGAGATGGAAGAGGGGATGTATTCAGAGATGGAAGAGGGGATGGATTCAAGAGATGGAAGAGGGGATGGATTCAAGAGATGGAAGAGATGATGGATTCAGAGATGGAAGAGATGATGGATTCAAAGAGAGATGGAGGGGCATGGATTCAAGAGATGGAAGAGGGCATGGTTCAAGAGATGGAAGAGGGCATGGATTCAAGAGATGGAAAGAGAGACATGGATTCATGAGATGGAAGAGGATGGTTCAGAGATGGAAGGGCATGGATTCATGAGATGGAGATGGAAGAGGGGATGGATTCAAGAGATGGAAGAGGGGATGGATTCAAGAGATGGAAGAGGGCATGGATTCAAGAGATGGAAGAGGGGATGGATTCAAGAGATGGAAGAGGATGGATTCCAAGAGATGGAAGAGGACATGGATTCAAGGAGTGGAAGAGGGCATGGATTCAAAAAGAAGATGGAAGAGGCATGTGGATTCATGAGATGGAAGAGGGCATGGATTCAAGAGATGGAGAGAGGATGGTTTCAAGAGATGGAAGAGGGCATGGATTCAAGAGATGGAAGAGGGCATGGATTCATGAGATGGAAGAGGGCATGGATTCAAGAGATGGAAGAGGATGGATTCAAGAGATGGAAGAGGGCATGGATTCATGAGATGGAGAAGGTATGGATTCAAAGAAGAGATGGAAGAGGGCATGGATTCAAAGAGATGGAAGGATGGATTCAAGAGATGGAAGAGAGGATGGATTCAAGAGATGGAAGAGGCATGGATTCATGAGGTGGAACAGGGGATGGATTCAAAAGATGGAAGAGGGGGCGGTTTCAAAAGATGGAATAAGAGATGGATTCAAGAGATGAAAAAAGGAGATGAATTTGATAGATGAAAGATAGGATGAATTCAAACGATGGAAAAAAAGTTGGATTCATGTATTCAAGAGTTACGTCAAGAAGATGAGATGGATTAACAACAGAAGATGAGATGGATTAACAACAGAAGATGAGATG
Source organism: Ascarosepion bandense (assembly GCA_037127315.1). Classification (NCBI taxonomy): domain Eukaryota; kingdom Metazoa; phylum Mollusca; class Cephalopoda; order Sepiida; family Sepiidae; genus Ascarosepion; species Ascarosepion bandense. Next base: position 1,833,536 of record JBBBDQ010001420.1, read on the forward strand.
GATTAACAACAGAAGATGAGATGGCTTCATGTATTCAAGAGATAATTAAAGAAGGAGAGACGGATTTAAGACAGAAGACAGAAAACAGAAGAGCTGGATTCATGAAAGCAAGTGGTTGGAAGAGAAATCCTGTATTTGTGGATTCAAGAGATACAAAGGGGATAGATTTCTTATGGATTCAAACTTGAAGTAGAATAAAAAATAAATAAATAAACAATATTGTTTTTTCATTAAGAACAAAACAGAAAACTTAAAAAACAACATAATCAAAATATAAACTAATTTTATCTTATTTATACTATTTACATTATTTGAACTGTTGGCCTCATCTTATTTGCCATATTCACAACATTTCAGCTGTTTATGCTTCAGCCTTCTTCAGGTGATTGGAATTTCAAACTGAGCTCTTTATTTCATTTACCAGGGTAGATTGTTCTAGTTCCATGAATCATACCTCTTCCAGATGTCTCAGTGTCAGTTATCTCCCTTTAATTCAACTCTGTTCACCTCTGCCAAATACTGAAATCAGAACTCTTTGAGCCAAGTCACTAGATCCAGTCCACACTTTTATCCACTGGGCTATGTGTCTACCCAAATGAACAAAATTAAAAGTTTCAGTTTAAAATTCTAATCACCTGAAGAAGGTCAGAGCATAAAATTGTCGAAACATTGAGAATATAGCATCAAAATGAGGATAACAGTCCAAACAGGGTAAACAATTACAATACCTCATCTCAGAAATATAAACAGATATTGAAGTTGAATATATCAACAAAGATGAGGACAACAGTCCAAACAATGTAAATAGTGTAAATAATTACAATACTTCATCTTAGATATATAGTCAAATATTGAAGGTGAATATGGCAACAATGATGAGGACAACAGTCTGAACAATGTAAATTGTATAAATAATTAGAATACCTCATCTCAGAAATATAGACAGATATTGAAGGTGAATATGGCAACAAAGATGAGGACAACAGTTTGAACAATGTAAATAGTGTAAATAATTACAACACCTCATTTCAGAAATATAGTCAGATATTGAAGGTGAATATGGCAACAAAGATGAGGACAAACAATGTAAATAGTGTAAATAATTATACCTCATATCAAAAATTGTTCCCAAGAACAAATCTTTTGTAAAAGATTGTTATCGACAACTGCCTGCTTTGTGTTTTATTCTCTATTGTACTTAGTTTATTTGCTGGTTCAAATAAGGTTTTTTTAAGAGTAGTAAAAGTGTCAGAAAATGTGTATAATACAACCTCACTACGCCTTTTTTGCCTTTAATTTCCATTCAAAATAAAATTCATCATATTTTACAGTTGAAAATACAATATAGTCTTTTATGTCAACAGTCTTTCCTACAAGGAGGAACCACCTGAGACAAAAGAAGCAACAGCAGGAAAAAAATGATCTGACATTACTGATTAGACTGGAAGATCATTAACAGAGATTCAGGCATTGGCATGCAACAGAGACACATCAAGGAAACTGGTCAGATGCTCAGTTGTGCAGCTACTCTATGACCACACCTAGACATAAAACAAATGACGGTGATGATAATGACTTAACAGGGCAGTAGATTAAGTTGAAAAGTAAATATTTGTTGTGTAAAACTAATTTATTTTTATCATTAAGCTATGGACCTGTTGATGTACCTAGTATATTTACTTATTCAAATCAGAATTGCAAACCATGTTGAATTATTTGACTTATAATTTATAAAAAAATTATAATTTTTTACCTTGTTTGACTTTAGCATGAAACTTGGTCTGTTCATCATGAAACCAAGATATTCTTCAACCAAGACTGTAAGCATTTTCTTAGAAAGTTCCCTGAGATTGAAATAAAAATTTTTAGTAAAAAATAATCAATGTTGAAAGAAAGCAGTAATTTTATATTTATTTATATGTATATAATTGCTAATATGCCTCTGTTGGATGGACAGGGTGATTGCTGAATAGACTATCTACAAAACTTTGAAGTTGGGATGCTGAAGTTAACACCAATCAGTTAAGTGACAAATTTTATATATATATATATATATATATATATATATATATATATATTGAGAGGAAAACTCAATACTTTTTTTTAATATTCTGAATGAAATTAACATCTATTTATTCATCAACTGTAGGAATGAGACAATTGTAAAACATTTTTTTTTACATTGCTGAAATAAATTCTGGATTTATAACTGCTTAATTATATGTTGAAATTTCTTCTCAATATATTTGCTCTGAATAATATCCATTGAGCACTCTATTTTTGTCTAATTGATATTTTATATTAATAAGATAAAATCTTTTGGATTATCCTCTTGGTCTTCACAGGTTGCCAAAAGGCAATCTGTGAGTGTGTGTGACTGTTCCCTATGCACACCTACATTTTTTAAGCTACGCCATTCAAACTTTCTAGGGACACATATCTACAGGGAAGCCAGGTCAACACATACTTTTTGAGTTTAAGTTCAGCAATTTTCTCTTTTGCACTTTTTGGCCAATGGAGTCGATGGTTTGCATTTGCTCCGTAAAACATCTAAGATCTAAGATGGTTGCTGAATTACATCACGGAAATCAAATCACACATGTCAAACGCGACTAAAATATTTTTTATTAAAAAAAAAAAATGAGCTTTTATAATTAATTTTAATTCCAACGTTTTAAAAAATAATTTGGTCAACAAAAAAATGTGAATATTTTTCTCCATAATTTTGAAACAAAAAAAATATTTTTAAAAAAAGTGTTTTTCAAACAAAAACAAAATATGTATAAAAAAAAAGTTCCAGTGGTTAATTTAATTATTTAAGTCTTTTTTTTCAGATTTAATATTTCATACTTCAGAAAATAAAATTTTAAAAAATGAAGCTTTTTTTTCGCTGAATATTTCATGCAGGAAATCAACTGTCTGTAATTCGTGTGGCATTAATGTAACTTTTTCCTCTAAAATTAAATGTCTACATTTTTAAATATTCTTCAAAAATTTCTGAACTGAGAGCATAGTAGTTTTTATATTTCTAATTTCAGTAAAACAAAATAAATAGTTTTTATTTTTATGTTAAATTCATTTAAACAACAAAAAATGTGAATATTTTCCTCCGTAATTTTGAAACAAAAATAAACGCAATGTTGCTTACAATGTCACACAAAACATCAAATCATGTTTATGCAAAACAAAAGAAAATAGATTTTTTTCTCCTACTACTAAAATGTTCTGAGTTGCATGGGCAAAGCTGGACTATTCAAATTTTCTTATATCAGATGGCCATTTTGACAGGTAAATTTAACCACCCATCTCACCAGTAAGACCAAAACATTATGGGAAAATAAATTTATTTGTTTGTGAGTGTGTGTCTGTGTAAAAAAATGGAAGTAAGAGTAGAGAAAAGAAAGAAAGAGAAAGATCATTGTTACTGGAACATGTTAGAACTGGCATATATGTGTGTGTGTGTGTGTGTGTGTATAAGTTTCATTAAAAAGGACAGACAATGTGCTGTGGTTAAGTTTTTTTTATATTATTTTTCAGGTGATCTTATAATTTTTTTTCGTTTCAGAATATAAATTATATAAAAATTGTCTGGATGTTTTATTTATCAAAGTGCTTTCGGCTACACTATTAGCCATTATTGAGGATGAACTATATTTTACTTTTAGGTTTCAATAATCTTTTGTCTTTTTTTGACAAATGATAAACATTTCCATTACATGTTGCTGATATAACTTTTACTGTTCTAAAGCGCTGCTTAAAATACATTTGATTTTCTTTCCATCACTATATCTTCTCACACTCCTGAAGATGACTCATGTAAGTCGAAACCTTTTTTTTTTTTTTTTACTCATAGTTCAACAATTACAAAGCCCAAGAGCCACTCAAGGTTGGTTACTGAGTAAGATTGTAAGGGAGGGAAAAGAAGTAAATAAGAGTATTATGAGAGTGAGTAAGATAGCTGTCGATTAAATGTGGACTTAAAGAGACCAGGATTGTAGTTGTCAGGGAAGCATTCTCTCGGGAGTTTGTTTCACAAAATAAAAGTTCTGGGGGAAAAAAAGCTGCCTAGATGGAATTTGCTTTTTATCAAAAGGAACACAAAGGGAATGAGGATGGTTTGCCACCATGAACATGGTATGGCAGATCCTAACTAGTGACACTAAGGAATGTAATACCCGCCATAGTAATAATGATATAGTAGTGGCAATGTTTTATCAGTGAGAATAAGAGTTCATCACCTGTCAACTATGATCTTCAAAAATTTAAAGGTCATGTCAATCATCATCATCTGTCTGTCTGTTTTTTTTATTGCCCTCTCTCCTCAAAGGTTTTCTCAGATGCTTTCATACCTTGCATCTTAGTGGCTTTATTCTCTTGTTTGGAGTGAGAAAAAAAAGAAAATATCTTTGTTTTTTTGTTACAGTTTCTTCTATCTATTTGATCAAATTTGTTAAGTCGGTTGCCATTTGCATTTTTTTAAGTTTTAGCAAATTTTATGGTATGAATAGCAAAATTGAAAATCTGGAATGGTTCTAGAAGTAAGTGGGTCAGAAAATCATTGGTTTATCTGTGTAGTAAGTACTAGTCTCGACTCAGATGCAAGAATAGAATTTGCACTCAATGTCACACCAGATTAAGAAAACTAGATGCAAGGTTGGCCTAACAGATAACCTCCTAGCCTCTGAGTGCAAACTCACTCAATAAGCACAGCTTCATCTAGAATACATTTGTAGGAGATAACTGTATGACAGATATATAAACATACATTCCAGTGAAAAGAGGGGTAGTCTCTCATACATCACACATGAGAATGTAAATCCCATGTTGGAATGATGGCCTGGGGCTACACACATATACACACTTTATTTTTTTTAATCATTTAACACCAAGCAAGGTGGGAATGCTTCTAGTATGCAAAGAGATTCAGGGAGTGAAAGTGAAAGAAAAGACTGAGAATAGGGAGGAGTGAAGAAAGGACAAAAGATGAGCGGAATGAGATTCAAGAATACAAGATGGTGATTGATGTTGCATTTAAATATTTGAAGATTGTAATTATCAAGGAAGCAAGTGAAAAGAAGGAAGTTCCACAGGTGGGAAATGCAAGAAAAAAACTGTTGGAGTACTGGCCAATTGTAATTGACAAAGTCCAAAGTTGAATAAAATGTAACGTTACAAATGAGAGATTCACTTAAATGTTTTCATTAGTCTGGTAGAGACAATATTTCATTATGTTATAATCTTCCTAAAACCAGATTTTCTTCTGATTCATGTTACACAATTTTCCACCACTGGTAGGATTTGAACATTCTGAAACCCAAGGCTGAATTAAAAATTTCATTAACTGTGCATTGGCTCCACAAATAGCTTCCATTTTACTTACACACTCAAAGAAAAATACAATCCAGAATTACCCCCCAGTAGCACCTATTCCCGCTTAAGGAAACAAAATAAAAATTGAAGCTGATCTGAGCTTTAAAAAAAGGCATAAAAGCCCATCAAAGGGACTTTTTCAGCAGTTGGTCTGCAGAACAGCCAGGATTCACAACGCTCATCAGAAAGCGACCTTCCATCTCCAAAAGACAACACACTAAGGTCATCGCAGTCGCAATAAGTCACAAAATCATCCATCTGTTGGTGCATAAAATATTGCTGTTATATATGGTCAGGTACCCCTGCTGTTCATCTCAGTGTTCTTGACAGGCTCCAAAGGAGAATCTGTAACGTGATAGGTCCTGACTTGGTGGCTTGACTCCAGCCACTTTCTCACTGGTGGGATGTGGCTTCCCACTGTCTATTCTACAAATATTTTCATGGCTTCTGCTCTGAAAAAGTTAAGTCACTGGTGGACCTGCCACAAGAATTTACTCATGCAACCAGACTGGCAACAAGGTTCCACCCATTTACAGTAAGATCAACTAAAGGCAGCTGACAACTCTACTCCAGCACCTTTTTTCTCGCACTTCCCGTCTGTGGAATTCCCTTCCATATTCTTGCTTTCCTGATGGCTACAATCTCCAGGAATTTGAATGCAATGTCAATACCCATCTCTTATCCACTTGACTCCAGTTCTTTCAACATCACCCTGTATATCTTGTTCTTTTCCTTTCTCTCTACCTTCGCAACTGTCTTCACACCTGTGTTCCCATCCTTTTCTTGCCTTTTCTCTGACACCCTCTGTAACTGGTTCGTCTTTCTCTTTACTCTCCTCCTATCTAATCTTTTACTCTTATGTAGCCCCCTGTGCATCAGTGGCAGTACCACATTGCTTGGGGTGAAATGATTAAAAAAAAACAAAACTCACCCTCCCTTTTCCTACCGTGTACCTCTGCGGACGACTTTTACGATTCTACTGATCTGTTTTTCAACTAGAGACATTTATACCAATTTACCATTTGTTGCATTTTTGCATTAACACAATTGTTTATTTCTTAAATCTCAGTTGGTTTTTCTTTGTCCTGCAACCATATGCCTTTATATAACAATTACAACTCTCTATTTTTCTTCTATGTGAAATGAGCAGTCATGGCTCTCCACAACATCCTATACTTTCTAGCTCTCAGCAATTTTTATCTCTTTACCATCACTTCATCACCTTCTTCTACCATACTTCTGATTCTGAGTATAAGTTCCCTTTTGAATTGAATTTTTTTAAAAATAGTGTGTTGGGGGTGCGATAAAGCTCTGCTCCTAACTTGTTAACTTCATCACAAGACAAAAGGTATTTACACTATTTACATTGTTCAAACTGTTGTCATCATCTATACCAGCGATTCCCAAACTGGGGCAAATTTCCCCCTGAGGAGAAATTTGAAGCTACTAGGGGAAAAATTATTACTCTACTTACTAAATAAAAAAATCTCAGATGGATTTTCTCATGTCTGAGAGAGAGAGAGAGAGAGCAAACAAAACTCCTTTTATTTGGTATTAACCGCTCTCTATCCACTTTACTCTGTAACTATAAGTTTATCAGTATATTTGTACATTTGAAAAATAAATTAGTAAATAGTCTCAGTGTGTTTTAACTGCTCTTTCTCTCATACGCATGAAGAGGGAAATCTGGATGGTTGAACTGGGTGTAGGGGGGGGGAATGACAGAAAAAAGATTGGGAACCACTGATCTATACTGTCATATTCACAACGTTTCAGTCAATGTAGGTTCAGACCTTCTTCAGATGTTATACATTAGAATATTGAATTGAACCCTTTATTTAATCCACAGGAGTAGATTGTTCTAATTCCACATGCCATGCCTTTCTGGATATCTTAGTATCAGTGGAATTAGAGCACATGGAATTAGAATAATCTATCCCCATGGATTCAGTTTCAAATTTCAACATATATCACCTAAAAAAAAGTCAGAGTATACAAAGGCTGAAACATTGTGAGTCTGGTAAAAAAGATGGGATAACAAATCAAATAATGTAAATATTTACAACACCTCATCAGAGAAATTTTTTAATCATACCACCCCGAGCAAGGTGGTAATGCCACTGATGTGCAGGGGGCTACATAAGAGTAAAAAGATTAGAGGAGAGTGAAGAGAAGAACAAACCAGTTAGAAAGGAGCAAGAGAAGGATGGGAATACAGGTGTGATGACAGTTGCAAAGGTGGAGAGAAAGGAAAGGATATACAGGGTGGTGTGGAAAGAACTAGAGTCAAGTAGTTAAGAGATGAGTATTGACCTTGCATTTAAATTCCTGAAGGTTGCAGCCGTCAGGAAAGCAAGAATATGGAAGCAAGTTCCACAGGCGGGAATTGAGAGAAAAGAAGCTGCAGGAGTAGAAGTGTCATCTGCATTTGGTTGATCTCACTGTGAATGGGTGAGACCCAGTTGCCAGTCTGGTTGCCTGAGTAAACACCTATTGCAGAGGCACCAGTGACTTAAGTTCATTGGAGCAGAAGCCATGGAAGTATTTATAGAACAGACACAGGGAAGCCACATCTTGTCGGTGGGAAAGTGGCTGTAGTCAAGCCGCCAAGTCCGTACCTATCACATCACTAATTCTCCTTTGGAGCCTGTCAAGAACACGGAGATAGGACAGGTGTTTTTCATCACATTAAAAATCTAGAAATTCGTAAGCAAATGACTTACGCAGGAAATGGAGATATAGACAGCAGAAAAGGTATAGTGAGGAGGAAATCTTCTATAGCAAGAGATGTAACTCTCCTAGTTGAACAATAGCTGAATACCATAGCTCGCATTGCTTTAAAGGCACCTAGAGATAAAAAAGTACTTATATTAGTTAAAATAAACTGCATTAATTTTATTTAAATGTTTTTATTCAATATATTAATATGAATAAAATAATATCAAAAAAGGCAAAAGAAAAACTTATCTTAGCTGACATGTTTTGTCTTCTGAGGAAAACAAGGCAAATACAAGAATTTTATTCTTTAGTTTACTTGTTACAAAAAGTTTATTCTAAATACTTCTTACAAATTGGCTAAAATAAGTTTTCTTGTAGTTTTTTTTCATATTGTTCTTTCACAAATATAGTCTACCTGAAAATTTTACACCTAAAATAATATGTAAAAATATACTCAGTTACGATCTGAGATTAAGGACAGGATGGTTAAATACGTAATTTAGTAATAACGCTCATTTCGTCTTTTTGCCTTGATAAAGTCCATCACAGGACAAAACTTGTAGGCAATTTAAAATACAGTTTTCCTCTTGTCTTTATTTTATTTAACCATAAAATAATATATATTATATAAAATAATAATAGAGAAATTGCTTTATTTAAATTAAAATGCAGCAATAATAATAAGATCTTCCCCTTTGCCAAAAAAATTCCAATATTCACATGTATGACCTTGGTGTATACATCTGGGATAATCTCTTGATGTCCAGGGAATCACTTCTCGAAGCCTCTGACTACTCCTTCATGTGCTTCCATCTTTCATTTCTAAACTCTGTCAGCTATCTCTTTTTCATTTATCACTCCCCCTCTTCACAGGACTGCAGAATATTAGACATAATAGCTGACAGTATAGAACAAGCTCTTACTTTCCATCCATCTGTGAACATCTTTATCTTTAGTAACTTTAATGCTTGTCATGAAACAATCCAAAAGTACAGATTCAAACATTAAATGTTCCCCATGTTCAATCTCTTACTCATCGTAGACTTCCCTATTTGTTTCCCTAACAAAACCAAGCAAAATGCTTCTAATATGTCCCGGGAAGGGATATATATATCATTTGAAGTAGTTAAGTGGTTTAGGCAAATGTAACAGGGTAGAACAATCTAGTATGTAGACATAATATACGGCACTTGTATGCAGCATCCTGAGATGTAGGCATAGTCACTAGACATAGACCTCTAGTGGAAGACCTCTCGTGGTAGGCCAATAGAACTCTAGTGGTAGATCACTGGACGTCCTCACCTCACATCTATATTTACAGCCGACACCAGCCAATCTCATTCCGGTGAGGGAAAGCCAAGGTGCATACATATTTATTACATCAGCTTCTCTATTTGATTTATTTCTTACCTCCTCTCCTCATTCTTGTCAAACTTTCAAATATGGCCCTTTTGGTAACTCTGGCCACTCTGTGGTAGCTATTGATATTTCATTCCAGTCATCTTTTAAACATATCCATAAGACTTTTTCCTTTACCCACATGCTTATTGGGACTCATTATGATTTATTTTTTGATGCCCTATGGACTGACATCATCAACTTCCTAATTGAAAATTGCACCACTGAGGTTTCTTTTTGGGTAAAAGCCAGCATGGATGCTTTCATCTCTTTTCGGAAATGCCAGGCAAAACCTCAATCCTCTCCATGGTTCACACTAGCATGCTCAGCCACATAGCACAGAGGAACTATTATTTTCCACTAGACCAATGACATCTTGCGTCATAACAGGTGCCAATTCGTTGCTGCTCGTAATGTAAGCAAATCCTCAAAGAAGCAATATTTGCTGAGGGAATGAGGTATTGCATAACCTATAACAATTCTCATGATTACTGGTGGCTCTATAATAGGGTATTAATAAGTGCAATGTCTCTGTTACCCCTCTTCAATATTTGAGGTGTTAACATCCTCTACTGATAAATGCTTTGTCCATAAATTGTCCTCAAACTCTGCCCTTGACTCATCCAGAGTATCCCTGTCTAAAATCCTACTTAGAACTGACTCTCTGTTGAGTGATATACATCGTTTCTACAGCCAACTCTAACCTAAATCCCCACAAAGTCTGTGGACCCAATGGTATCCCTGTAATAGTCATAAAGAAGTGTGCTCCTGAACTGGCTCTTGTTCTCTCTGAACTGTATAATAAATGCCTGGCTGACTCCTGCTTTCCTATCTGCTCGAAGTCATCATCTGTTATCGAGCTTTTAAGAACTCTGGTGAGCCATCCAACTCTTCCAACTCTCAGCCCTCTGCATCTTCAGGTCAACTACTGATATACTGATGATAATTATGAAAAGAATTTATCATGCACTAGATAAAAATGAAGTCCGAGCTGTAGCAATTGACAGGGTCTGGTATACAGATCTTCTCCACAAGCTGAAAAGCTCCAGTCTTTTCTATCAAATCGTGAAATGAAAGTTATCCTGAATGGCCACTCATCTAGATCCTTTCATAGCAATGCAGTTGTCCCCCAAATATCTATTCTTGGTCCTATGCTGCTTTTAATATTCATTAATGATCTTTCTGATGACATCAACTCTAAACTTAGCATCTACACTGATGACGACCATTTATTCCTGCAGATCAGTCTGACAAGGTCAAAATGGCAACTGATGCCTGAAATGATTTCAAGACCATTGTTAACTGTGGCAAAAGATGCCTTGTCACCTTTAACACCTCCAAAACTAAACTTTTTTCATTAATCATTTGAGAGACCCCACTCTGCCTTTCACCAGTATGGCTGATGCTAACCTCCAGAAAAGTGACTTGTGTCTTTTCAAGCTAACATTTTCAGTTGACATGAAGTCAAAAGACTATATTGAATCCATTGCTAGGTCAGCTTCTAAGAAAGGCAGTTCACTGTGTCATACAAGACAATTTATACATATCAATAAGTCTGCCATTCATCCATGCTTAGAATATTTCTACCCCATATGATCCAGAGCTCCTTGGTAAGATCCAAAGAAAAATCAGCAATATTACTGGTCTTGATCTGGTAACTCAGCTTCAGTCATTTTCCCACCACTGCAAGGTTGCCTCTCTCTGTCTTTTTTATAAATACTTTCATGGTAATTGTTCAGATGATCTCTTCACTTTGGTACCGACACTTGATGAATTTAAGTACATCAAAATTTTATCACCTTAGAGCTGAGCTGGCTAGACGTAGCCATAAGTTTTATGCTAACAGTTTCTTTACTCACACTTCTTAAGTATGGAACTCCCTTCCAGCTCCATGCTTTCCAGCCAACTTTAATCTGCAAAAATTTTAAATCAATGTCAATCACTATCTATTGTCCTGACTACTCTTTTCCCTTTTTGTTCATTATGAATATCCCTGACACTAATTTTTTCAGATCTTGTAACTCTGTTTTAGTGGCTTTCCTGCCTGGCTTGGGGTGATACCAATTAAAAAAAAGACAAAAAATCAAGTGATAAAATCATAATAGTTAAAATGCTTAATCTGAAAAGTAACATTAATAGGATGGATTAAGATTAGTAATAAAATAATAGTTAAAATGCTTAATCTAAAAAGCAACGTTATTAAGAGGGAGTAAAGTATTAATATAACAATAAAGAAAAGGCTTAATCTAAAAGCAACATTAATAAGATGAAGTAAAACTCTGAAAAGAAAACATAATAGTGAAAATACCTAATCAAAAAAGCAACATTAATAAGATGGAGTAAAACTAGTAATGAAATAATAATAGTGAAAATGCTTCATGTAAAAACATTGAAATATAATAAATAAGACAAAACATTGAAATATAATAAATAAGACAAAAATATCTTAATTTCTGGGCTGGAGAGTTATGATTATTTACTTTATTTAAATTCAGGCTAATGTCCTTATCTTTATTGTTTTTATCCCAACATTTCGGGTCTGGCTTTTTTCAGGTGTTTGCCAATCCAGTTGACCTTGAGAGTATTTCAAACTGAACTATATTTAATCTACATTCATCCAAATGCAAATAATTTAAATGGCATAAAAATAGGATTCATCTAAAAGCGTCAATAATAAGATAGCATAAAACTAGGAATTTAATTGCAATGTTTATTTGAAGTTTACTTACTCGTAGAATTATTTAAAGATTTCATATTAATTTCATGCAGGATTTGTTTGCAATTTCTGGCAATCTCATTTTCCAGTTCTTTGGATGGTTTGAATTTTTCATCTGATTTGGAGTCATTGCTGAAAACTAATATAACCAAAGTTTAATCCAAAATATTCTCGGAAACAAAAGGGTTACAAATATGTGTCTGTTCAGAAACAATCACATGAATGAAAAAGTCACTTACCTCACCTACCAATAGTGCCTTCTTCTTCTATGTGCCTTGTCCCTTCAGGACATAGGCAATCATGGCTTTCCACGTCTCCCTATCCCTGGTGGTTCTTAGCACGCCTTCTCCTGTTACACCATGCAACCCCCATTCTGCCATCCATTAGCTCAAGCCCATAAATTCACAATATAAATGTATAGAAACTAGCATGGCCACAAAATGAGGGATCAGTTTATATATTGATAATAATATGGAAATGATCCCCCATTTTATACCCAGATTATAATTTCTTATAAACAGTTGGCACATATCTTCTTCTATGTGCCTTGTCCTTTCAGGATGTAGGCAATCATGGCTTTCCACGTCTCCCTATTCCTGGCAGCTCTTAGCACACCTTCTTCTGTTACACCATACAACCCTCATTCCATCATCCACCTGATTAGGTCCTTCAAATATGTTATCCATTGCTTTCCCCTGTCTCTTTTTCCCTCTATCTGGCCTGTTAGTATCAGGTTCTCCAAGCCCTCCTTCCTCATTGCATGTCCCAGGAAGTTTAGTTGTCTTTTCCTGATGTAAGTTTTAATTTCCTTTTCATTTCCAAAACCTCATCATTGCTCACACATGCTCGGTCCATGGTATTCACAGCATCCTTCTGTAGAACCACATTTCAGTTGCTTCAAGTTTTTCCTTCATCTTTGATGATATTGTCCACCATTCACTGCCATATTGAAGAACTTCCTTCACCATGCCAATTCGCCTTCGGATCACTGTGTCGCACTTTCCATCTTCTGTTATAACACTTCCAAGGTATTTAAATTTTTGTACCTCTTCGTCTACGATAAAATATGCCTCCCTGAACTTCAAACAGTTACTTTGGCATCCCTACCTCTTTTCAAATTAATCTTCATACCCTTTTCAAGGATTACCATCAGCAGCTGGGTCATGTTCTCCTTGATTATACATTGAATTTTTCTTCTTTTCAATGGTGATTATGTTGGGGAGAAAGTTTTTGACAGTAGGGTCACTGATAGATGAGTTTGATACAATAGTTAACAAAAATAGATCTGGGTGATACAAGGTTTTTCACAAAAAACAATAACAATAATGTTTTACAATGTTATACAGAAAAAAAATATCTGGGTGATACAATGTTTTACAAAAAAAAAAAAAGTAACCTTAAAAGTGACTGGATCCAACTGATCCCCAGACTCCACTAATCTTCCAATTCCCACACTGTCAACTGCCACAATCTTGCAATTGATATATCTAAACTTATTTATAAATGGAACTTTATCTGTGTGTCCATTACCTATAGACTCCGAAACGGCTGAACCGATTTTCTTGAAACTTTACACAGTTGTACTATAAGCGTCTGCAAGTGTTATTAGCTAAGTTTTGTGTCGAGGTACCCCCGATAAATATCGATAATCAAAAAAATCGGGTTATAGAAGGAGTGGTCCGATTTTAATCAAATTTGATACACTCATAGACAAAGACATAAGAAATGATATTCAGAAGTTTCAAGGTTGCAGTTCTTAAAATAGTGCAGAAAATCGATAATATATATATATATAAAAGGCAAGATGTTTATGTGTGTGTGTCTGTTTATCTGCCTGTATGTCTGTATTTTTTCAGCCCTTTTATTTTAGTTTTGTTTTGGGTTTGGCTCTAAGTAGGTATAATTATAGTTCTTAGTCTCAGCCATGATACCATTTACTCAGAAGACTTATTTAGCCTTCAAAATTCAGTTTACGACGAAAAAAACTTATTTGATATCGATACCAGGAAATCAAAATTTGATTTACATCCATTCATTTTTCTTTCAGTCTACAGTTTCGCTTTAACTGGAAACAATTTTGGTTTTTAGTCTTTCATGCCAACGTCCAAAGAGTCTGAGCTCCAGGACCATGGATTAATTTTAAAGCTTTCATTACACCCGAGCAACGCTGGGCTATACTGCTAGTATATATATATATTTTTTAAACATATGCTGTTAAATATGAGAGACAATGAATGTCTATTATGTTTAATCACGAGGCATTCTAAACATCATATTTTGGTTTTAATTTCAGTTAAAAATAAAGACAAAAATTCTCCAACATTTGGATAATTTTTTATTAAGTTGGTTCTAAGCTTTCGGCTCACATGAGCCATCTTCAGAGAGGTTACAAGGATGTTAACATAAAAACATCCACCATCAGCGATGATTTTATCTTGTGTTGATATAAAACTCCGCTAAGCATTAAGCATATATATATATATATATATATATATATATATATATATATATATATGCCATACCTTTATAATCACCATTAGACTCATTCAAGTCTTTCCAAATGCTCTACAATTGACACCCAAACACTGGAGCTTCTGGCATGAATACCAAGAAGTACAGCCTGCCGTTTCCAAATTTCTGACAGAGTGAATTGCATTTTTTCTCACAGATGGTGCACAACTAAATCTCCCTAATATCCTGTGCAGTTGATGAAATCAAAAGCAAACAACATACATGTCTGAAATGAAAAATATAAAATGCTGACAATTTACCATCACACTGTATATATGCTTTTTTAATTTTATAATTGTGAACGGAAATTTGTTTATTTTTTTCAACACTTGCAACAATAACTGACCTTAAAACTAAATTATGTAGTTTTCAATAGTCAAATTTGCTTTCATTTATTTTTAATACTGCAGTCAGTCGGTTAAGTGCCGTACGTGATACACACTTTGACTGGGCAGAAGATTATCCCGCAGTAGGTTGCCATTAGTTTCTGCAGTAGACTGGTTGCCAGCCATTGTGTAAGTCAACATTGTTTGTTATCTCCCTTTGATTTTCGATTTTTACTTTGCCATAAATTCTGTTTATGAACTAACAACAAACTTTTACCATATAATTTTGGTATGCATTTGAATATTTACTAAACAGGTGGGCAGTGAAAAATGTTTTTCTATGCAAAAGTGAGAACTGATGCAAAAAAAAAAAAAGGTTGGAAACCCCTGGTTTACTGCTTTATGGTGGCAGCCATTTTTATTGTGAGGTTGTTTATGCATGTACAAAATATTAATGATGCATACTTCCTTGTTACTTTGTTCTGACAGCTTTGACAATATTTTTATTTCTCTTGATTTTAATTCCCACACCTATTCCTATCCAACAGCCTTCATATCTATTCATGATGTCATTACTTATGTTTGCGATCAACTTTCTTGGCAGCTGTTGCAATCTGAGGGTTTGTTTTACTTCACAAATTTTTATCTACCCAAAATATAAGGAATTCCTAAAAATGACATTTTAATTTTTACTTTTATCAGTCAGTTAAGTGAAACAGGCTTAGGTGATCATGTCTCAAAAGAGACATGACTGACTGGGCAGAAGATTATCCTGCAGTAGATTGCTGTTACTTTCTGCGGTAGACTGGTTGCCAGCCAAGGCTATAGAACCCAATCTGTTCTGCTATTTAACCTATAACTGGAGGGAAGAGACGGACTAATACCTCTCCCAAGAGTATTTGTGTGTAAGTGAATGCAATGGATTCAGCTGGAATTTGAACTCAGCTCACCGATTTCTTGTTCTGAGCTGACATCCACTGCACCACAACACACATCTTCGTTACTGTTATAATCTTCCTAAAACCAGATCTTCTGATTCATGTTACATACATTTCCACCACTGGCCGAACGTGAACAGTCTAACACCCAAGGCTGAACTAAAAACTTTGTCAACAGCGCATAGGCTCAGCACAAAGTTTCCATTTCCATTACACACTCAAAGAAAAATACAATCCAGAATTTTCACCAATAGCACCCACTCCCGCCTAAAGAAACAAAAAAAATTGAAGTTAACCTGAACATAAGAAAAGGATATAAAAGCCAATCAAAGGAACTTGTTTGGCAATCAGTCAGCATATCAGCAGAAATTCATCATGCCAGTTGGAACCTCCCATCTCCAATGACACCTGTCAAAGATCATCGCCATAGTAAGTCACAACTCATCCACCCTCTCTTACCATATACTTTCACAGATGACTTTTATAACTCTCCTTACCTCTTTCTTTTGAAAAGAGAAATTCACACTGATTTACCACTTGTATTTTTCATTAATACAATTATTTATATCCTAAACCTCTGTTTCTTTTTTGTTCTGCCACAATGTACTTAATATAACACTACTATACTTCCCTAAATACAAGGTTCAAGAGCAACTCATGGTAGAGGTTAGGTAGATGGGATATTAATACAACAGAAGATAGAAGGAAATGAGCATTATGATGTTAAGGCATGTATATTGCAATTGACCTTTGACTTGACATGGTTAAGATTACATTATTCAGTAAAGCATCAATGCAGGAGTTTGTTTCACAAAGTAGCAGATCTCAGAGAAAAAAATGTCTAAGTGAAACCTCCTCCTTTCAAGTGGAATATAGAGGAAATGTGGGCGATTTGATTCTGTGGAAGTAACATGGCAAATTCTAACTGTAAATGGGGACGACTTATAGGGGAAATTTTGAAAGAAATAATTTTTGTAGATTAGAATTCTTTAGAACTTCCTTAAGTTGTGACGTATGATAGCGTTGAAAAATATTGATTATTTATGAGTTTAGAAGAGAGGGTCTTGCTCAGAATCTTGATATAGTGTGAAACTGATCCCTGACTTTTAATAGAGTTACTTGAAATAGCTGTTCTATGTACAAAAATAGGCTTTTTTTTTTTCACAAAAGATTTATTTTAAATAAAGAACAAACAGTACACTATTTACATTATTCAGACTGATGTCCTCATCTTTGCTGCCATATTTACAACTTTTTGGCCATTGTATGCTCCAGCCTTCTTTAGGTGCTAGGAATTTCAAACCGAACCCTTTATTATGATCACTGCGGTATATTGCTCTCATTCCATGACAATGAACAAACAGACATATACATTTTTAGATTTAAAAACAAGAATCTCCATAAATTAATAAAAATATATATTCTTCATTTAAGATAGATAATTACTATCCCCCAATGTTAATGAGTTAAATAGTCTCAGCATCTTAACTTAGTAGCCATTAATTAAACCAAAGAACCCAATCTAGCTAGCATTGCAGGCTTACGTGTACATCGGCTGACTATTAAGGAGCTATGCTAGAACTGTGACATCTTGCATGCATTAATTTCAACTCTTTTTATTAATAACTGTATTGATTCTGTCCAGGCTCGAGCATCACTTCTTCATAGCCAGCCCATGAAGGTTTTAGCCCAGCCTCATACTTGGAAAGAAACAATGCAATTATAAATAAGAACTGAAATTAATGCATGCAAGGTTTTACAGTTCTAGCATTAACCCTTGTTATGTGTTAAGAGTAACAAAAGAAAAAAAAAAGGGACTGACCAAAACTCAGAGTTGAAAATCACATACAAATATTTAATTTACGATAAACACAAAATGATATATATACAAAATTTACAATTTTTTGCATTCAAAACAGAAAACAGAATTTACCACTGGCAAAGTGATGGGAAAGTGTTACGAAGGGGAAGGAAGGTGTCAAATATCTTTACCCAGTTAAGATAGCGAAAAAGTTTAAGTGCTATACTTTTTAGAAATCCTCAGATGTGTATATAAAGAATAATTATTAGTTTGGTCAATGAAAAAGTCAAAAATATCTATTTATTCTTTTAGTTCCATGAGATTCTCTTTCAGGTTTTAGTTGGTCAGCAACTTTTCTTAGAGATTCTTTCGGCCGGATATAAATCCTTGAATCAAAGCTGGAGTTGATAATGTCAGCAAATCCTTTTAACCACTAACTACTCTCTTCCCAAAACCTATTTTTATAGGAGCTAACACCTAATTTGCATATTTCTAGAACATTTAGAATTCTCTAGATTTTACTAGAACATTCTAGCATCTTCCAAAACATTCTATTCCTAATTTCTCTATTTAACAACTACTTCATGAATTAAAACTTTTTTGTAATAACAAGTAGGACTCAATAGAATCCCTTGCTATAACTTTTTCGACATTATTAATATTATTTTTTTATATATAAATGCATCCTCTTAACACTCCTTCTAACTTTTCAGCTCACCTTTCTACAAATTATAATCAGTAGTTAAACATACAAATATGAAATATTTGAAAATGCATTAAAATAGTAACAGTCATACAAACCTTGATTGATGTTTAAGAAACAACTCCAAGTCATCTGTCTTAATTTCTCTTGGAGAGGTTGGTTGAAGAAAATACCAAGTTTGTTTTTCAGAGGTGGCCATTGCTTAAGAAGTGATGAAACCCAATCACAGATCAAATCTATTTTTATATCTGATGTGATAAAATTTTCTTTTGTTGCCGTAATTGTAGCATAATCATTAAGGATGGGTCTTATAGTAGCAGAAATTTGGCGATGTAAGGCACAAGAAAATCCTAAAATTGAAAAAAAAAAAATTCATAATATTAAAAGTATTTTCTCAATCTCATTTGGTTGTAATTTATCATTAATTAACACTTGATTACCAAAATATTTATAATGTTTATTTTTATGATAATACTCCCAATAAAAGCACTGAGTTTCCTCTCTCCTAAACTGGTTGGTGTCAGTAAGGGCATAAAGCTGTAAAATTTGCTCCAATATTTCATGATGGTTCAATTACGGAGCCATCAAGAAAACCTCGTCCAACCCTTGCCAGCCATAGAAATGGACGTTAAACGATGATGTTGATGATGAATATGGTCCTCTAAGTTCTCAAACTGCTTGTACAAGATGAAATATTAGAATGAATTTAATTTAGATAATTGAAAATTGTGTGGATGATTTAAATTTTTCTTTTCATTTGTTGTCCAGATAATCAAGGATGTCTTCTATATGCCATTCAGGACATTAGCAATCATGGCTCTCTACAATGTTTTATGACATATCAACCTCGATGGGTTGTAACCCCTGTTAGGGTCCCAGCTGTGGGCAAATAGTTAACCTCCCCACCAAAATGGGGTCATTTAAGAGAAAAAAAATGTTAGGCTGGGTAAGAGTCTTTAACTTGGGATGGCAACTTATCTAAGAGAAGGAAATCTCTGATATAAAAACTCTACACCTACTCTGTGTAGAATAGAATAGGCTGAACTCTTTAACCTTGGTAGATAATCTTCCTAGAGATGGTGTCTCGATAAAAGCACAGAGTTTCCTCTCTCCTAAACTGGTTGGTGTTAATAAGGACATACAGCTGTAAAACTCACTTCGATATTTCATGATAGTTCAATTATGGAGCCATCAAGAAAACCCCATCTAGCCCTTGCTAGCACGGAAACAGACATGATGATGATGATGATGACTGTTTCATATATAACAAAAGTAAAAATTAGACGACAACTCTAAAATTCAAATCGGGAGAAGCCTGGAGAATATAGGAACCAAAAACTTTGTGATAAAAACAAGAAAGATGAGGATATTACTTTCTATGAATCAATTTAACAAAAGCTTATCTTAGTTATCTAGAGAGAAGGCAGGAGAGTGTAGTGGCTGAAGCTTTGCCATAAAGACAAAATGAGGACACTAGATTAAATGAAATCGATATGTAACAGTAACAAATTTGTTACAATTATTCAACTTTTTAACAAGAAAAATCTCAAGTTGGCATTAAAAATTGATGCAAAATATTTTTGATTGATTTAAGATGGAATGATCTATTATGACATGTCTCTTATTTGTATTTGGAGACATTGTGTTTATTCTCAATTTTTCTAGTTGAATTGTTTACATATATTGCATCAATAAAATTTGTATTTTATTTGAATGCTACATTATAAAAGGACATGCGTTATGGTGCAGTGGATATCAACTCAGAACGACAAATCGGGGTGCCGAGTTCAAATTCCAGTTGAATTCCTTGCCTTCATTTATGCACAAATACTCTTGGGAAAGGTATTAATACGACTGTCTTCTCCAATTTTGGGTTAAATAATAGAACAGATTGGGTCCTGTAGTCTTGGCTGGCAACCAATCTACTGCAGAAAGCAATGGCAACTTACTGCGGGATAATCTTCTGCCCAATCAGTCATGTCTCTTTCGAGACATGATCACCCAAAGCATGTATCATGTATGGCACTTAACTGACTGACTGACGTTATGAAAATTGAAATGTAGTAGAGTAGGGAGGCATCTCATGAATTGAAGAGGGTTGTGTAGAAGATAGTTTTTGTTTTTCATCAGCCAGGAACCAAATTGGTATCAGAATTTACTCTGGATAATGTAATATTATACGACTCATTTTTTCCAAGGAAAAATCACATTAATTTAGAAATTCTTGCAAAAATCAAATAATTGTCAGATTTAAATGAAACTTGTAGTAATTATATAAAAGTGAAAGAAATTATTTTTTAAATTATTATTTTTAGAAAATCTTGGCAATTTTTTTTTTTATATCTGTTACCCCACCCTCCCATCACCTTCCAATTAAATTCATGAAATTTCAAGAAAACAAATTTTTTATCAAAAATTTGTTTTATTTTTTAAACACAGAATACCTTGAAGAATGCAAATCATCTATTGTTTTTTTTCAAACAAATGACAATTTTTTCCGAAAATCTGCTCCAAATTGCAAAATAAAAATGCAATAAAATCATGGCACTGACTGATTCTGAAGAATTCAAATCTACATGCAAAAAAGAGGAGAGTTACCATTTCTTCAAAAGGGTAAATTTGAAGCAATTGAAATGTGGCTCAACAGAAGGATGCTGAGGATATCATGGACCAAACATATAGCAATCATGAGGTTTTGGAGAGGATGGAAACAAAAAGGAAACTTATATGTAATATCAAGAAAAGACAGCTGAAGTTTCTGGGACATGTAATGAGGAAAGAGGGATTGGAGAATGTGATACTCACAGGAAACAGAGAAAAAGAGAGAGAGGGGAAAGCAATGTTTGATATATTTGTTGGGCTTCAGCAAATGGATGACAGAGCAAGATTTGGGAGTGGTAACAAGAGAAAAGGTGTGAAGAGCTACACAGGGATAGGAAGATGTGGAGGGCCATGATTGCCTATGACTTGAAGAGACACAGTATATAGAAAAAGTAAACAAAATAATAGTGGAAAAAATATGGATCTAGAAATTCAACTTATTTATAAAAATATCTTAAATTATCTGATTTTCTTTGAGAAAATGGGAAATAAATGAAAGAAAAAATTCAAATAAAGTTAATAGTAAAACATTTGTTGATAACAGACTCTGATCGACATCTTTGGCCGCTTGCTCAATCAAAAGGACTTTTTCTGGTCTTGACAAGTCCAGAAAGCAAGAAACATGGCTTTTGAATTGAAGTCGTTGGACTTTCTCTTGCAAATCTGACAGAAATTCTTTCCATTCCTATAAAAGAAGAGAGAAAGACAAAGATTACATATGCCTCAAAATACATTGTAAACACATATATTATTAGCCTTAACGCTTATTCACAAGTCATCGCCTAACTAGGTACTGACCAAACATGACTTTGAAATTTTGGTAAAAAATTTTGTTCTGTTTTTCATCAGCAGGTAACCAAATTGTTACCAGAGTTTAATAAAGATAGATATTACACAACTCATTTTTTTCTGCTGAAAAACACATTAACTTGGAAATTCTTGCAAAAATCAAATAATTATCAGATTTAAATGAAACTTGCAGGAATTATATAGAAGTGAATGAAATTATTTTTAAATTATTATTTTTAGAAAATCTTGGTAAATTTTTTTTATATATGTTACTCTACCTCCATCCACTTCCAATTAAATTCATGAAATTTCAAGAAATCAAATTTTGTATCGAAAATTTGTTTAATTTGTTAAACACAGAATACCTTGAAGAATGTAAATCATCTATTTTTATTTTTTAAACAGTTGGCCATTTTTTTTTCAAAAATCTGCTCCAAATAATAAAATAAAATGCAATAAAACTATGACATTATTTAATCAGATAAACTTTTAATTGATTTTATATATATATATATATATATATATATATATCAAGGACATTATAGTCTGAAAAAAATTATTTTTTTGATGAATTTTTAAAAGAATTGTTTTCATTTTTTCTTTATTAATTATTATAATTTATATAAAGATTAAAAATATTTCTTGAGTTCTTCAAAGCTTTGTGGCAGTTAGGTTAAGTTATAAAGACTTTATAATAAAGTGAATACTATATTTGCTAATTGAAAATTGAAGTTTAATACAAAACTTTGGGCCAAAAGATTTTTAATATATTTTTTTTATTTTGTTTTTTGTATATAGGAAGTTTTTTAAAGTATGGTATTTTCTGTGTTACATTAAAAGGTCCCATATTTCACAGTTCCTTCCCATCACAGGAAAAATATTTGGACAATTATGTTTATTTTGGTCAACCATACCTAGTTTATCACCACATCTGGCTGTCATCAATCACTTCACACAAACATCACTTCACATTTCTCTGATTAAGAAATATTTTTATTCTAAATTTCATGCTATAAACAAGTAATACTTGTGTACATCAGATTAATTTAACTTTAAATTTGCTAATTATCCAAAGATAACATGTCACAGATGTATATTTTATTTTTACAAATTTTTAAAACCGTGAATTAACTTTTGTTTACAAACTTGTCAAGCTGTCAAAATAGACACAAAAAAAAAAAATGAAAACTTTTGAAAATTCTAAAAAAGTTGGGATTCCATTCAACATAATTTCTATTTGAAATAATTCAATACACCAACACTAGATCTGAGTATTTTGCTTACTGGAAATAGTAAATAAATAATCATTTAGCTTTAAATTAAAGCTAAAATTAATGCTTCAAGAAAGCTTTTTTATTTATAAAAATTAATTTTAAAACTTATGTATCGCGAATTATCGTGAAAAAGTTGAGATACCTAAAACAAAAAACAAAAAAAAAAACATGAAATATATCCGTTTGTTCTTTTGTAAAATAAATAAATAAATCTTGCAAGCAGATCTCAATGAAGAAAACAGTTTTCAGTCCTTAACTCTTCAAAAATCAGGGACCACTACATTGTTCTCCTTTCCTTCTCTTGCTCGTTTCTAACTGGTTCGTCTTCCTCTTCACTCTCTTCTACTTAATCTTTTTACACTTATGTAGCCCCCTGCACATCAGTAGCATTACCGCCTTGGTCGGGGTGATACGATTAAAAAAAAATTGTAAAAAAGTGATAAAATCACTTCTAAAAATTAAAAATTGATAGCTTTCGAGTCTGACACGTGCAGCAACTTAAGTTTAAGGAAGGTTTTAAAAACTTAGTCTTTAATGCTTATCTAAAAACTAAAAATAATTTAAAAAATCAATATTTTTAAATTAAGTAGACAAGTTGCAGTAGTCATTTTTTTCGAATTTGTTAAAAATATAAATAAATGAAAGAAAGAAAGAAAGAAAGAAAGAGAAACCCGCCTACTCATCATGTTTCTACTTATTTTTATTTCTAAGCAATCATCAATCATTATAAAAAGAAAAAAAAGTTTTAACTACTTTTAACGTTTAATTCAGGTTTCGTTTAAACTACTAATTTTCTGTATATTTTTTATGCTCTGATTAACAGAGTTAATTAATCTTTATTAATTGCGTTTGTAAGTAGAAAAAATGACTTTTTGCTTTTTGTCACTTTGTGTAAGTGACTGTTTAGTTGTCTTGGTGATTTCTGTAAGAGAGAAGCGTAAAAAACTAAAAAAAAACAACTCAAGTATTTTTAAAACGCCGAATTTGAAATCAACTTGTAAAATTCATACGTTATTAAAAAAAAAAGGCAAAGAAAAAGTGCGAGACATGATCAAAAAATGACAGTTTATTTTTCGTTGTTTTTCTTTTCATTTTCTGTTCAGAAAATTGTCCGTATTTTTCTGTTCCTTGAGGTTTGATGATAAAAACAATAATCAACAACGCGGTTAGTGTTCAAAAAGTTTTGTTTTTTTTAAATGAAAGCTAATTGCAAAATGACACAGGAAAATAAAATAAATGAAAATAAAATAAGTTTCGAAACGATCTCAAAATTAAAAATGCTTTGACTTTGAGCTTAAAATAAAGCTTTTTGAACCGAATCTCAACGCTTTTTTGTTTTTTCAGCATATATTTTTTTACTTACTTATTTTAAAAAAACAGCTGTTCGTCATCAAAAGTTAACAATAAAAATATATATATATCATTATAACAATTAATTGCTCTTACCGGAGAACTGACAATTTGGTTCTTACACTTAAGTAACCAAAAATCCAAAGACTCTTTTGGTACCGACATTGTCTTTTTTTTTTTTTTTTTGCTTGATCAGATTAAAAAAAAAAATACTTGATTGGCCAAAATGCGATCACATGGATCAACATGTGCCCACCGCCCATACGGCCACAATCACCCGGGTAACCTGAAACAAAAAAAAAAACATAAATGTTGGTTACTTAACTTAACTTAGTTTTACAGTAGTAGTTTATTAATATTTTATTTTATTTAATTTCTCATTCTTTTATTATATATTTATATATATATTTAATTTACAGTAGTTTATTAATATTTGATTTAATTTAATTTCTCGTTTTCTTATATATATTTTTTTTACAATGATTGTTCACTCTCTGTATTAATCCCCCTAATTTAGTTTACTTTCTGTAACTTATTTCGTCTTTCTTCATTCTTTTATCATTTTATTTAGCCATTTTTTAAAAAATTTTTTTATTTCGTTTTCTTACTGAAATCAAACAACTTCCAGCTCTGTGCTTTCCAGCCAACTTTAATCTGTAAAAATTTAAATGCAATATCAATCGCTCTCTGTCGTCTTGCTTATTACTCCTTTCTCACAGCAAAGCCCTTTAATTGGGAGGTTGTGAGAAGCATGGAATCACCACTTAATTGCTCTCATGTTCCCAGGTCCACCCTTACTCGGAGTGGTAGCACCTGTTAGGGCCCCAACTATGGGCAAATATTTAACGCTCCCCCCAAAACTGGAGTCAAAACACTATGAAAGTATAAAAATACACTTTTATAGAAATATATACATAAAAAAGACTTTTATAGAAAAATATACATTTTTGAAAGAAAAAATTATTACCATTACACATTTTTGAAGGATAAAAAGTTATTCTCAGCAAAACATTTTTGAATACAAACTAAAAGACATTTTCAGTTTTCTAAAATAAAAAATAATAAAAAAAAAAATTTCATTAAAATCTGACTAAATCATACTTTGCGTGATAACCGAACATTAAAAAAAAATACCTTAAGACCCTACCTTTTTGGCATTAGATAACCCACAGAGGTGTTGATATGCCGTTAAACAAAACTCAACCTCCTTTCTCTTTCCGCTAATTATCATTATTTCTGATCCTAATTCTTCTACACCGAGTAACACCTTGTGTCTTAGTGGCTTCTCTGCCTTGCTTGGGAGGGGTGCTTTTCACAACCAGTTCAAAAAGTTACCTTTTTATTCAGATATAGTTAAATGAATTAAATTGCTTTTTAATAGTATGTATGTCCTGTTAATCAACTTCATGACTCTTTAAACATTTTAAGACAAAAAAAAAACTTACTCAATGTAAAAATTAAATCAGAAAGAAATTGCTTATTTACAATAATGTTTTATGAGAAAAGAACGATGGGTGTATGGATGTAGGGGGTGTCGGTTATGCCTGGTACAAGGCCACTTCCAAACATAGCCGAAAATCCACACATTTAAAAATATCAGGTTGTTGAAAAAATAAGTAGAATTCTGTTCGCTGTTAATGCTAATACATAGTTGTGAGAAGAAAAATATAAATTGAGAAAAATATATGTAATTGATTTTGCAAAGTGTTGCAAAGTATGTAATTGAAATTGTCCCGCAGAAGTTTAGAGTTCATGGTTGTGTAGTAGCGGAATGTAAAGACTTTGTTCCTTCCTCTTTTTAAGTCGCGACAGGTTGAGAAAAAGAGAAGGTAAAGCAAATAAAGAAGTGGTACTTAACACGTACATTTGGTTGTTGCTGTTGTACTCTTTAGCGGCGTGATGTGAAAATGAAGAAAAGGACGTTGGAAGAAGAGGTCGAATGAAACTGTGGCGTGCCCTACGTCCGGGTTGGTGTGGAGTGAAAAAGAAGAAAAGAAAATTGTCAGTGAGGGCGAAAATTTTCTTTATATTGCCACGAGGTCGTCAGCTAACCGCTCCCATATCGACTGCCTTTTGATGCGGAGTGACGTGGTTTAAATAGTGAAACTTCTCATGATGCCGGCTCCAGCGAAGCTTTTTCACTTACGTGTAAAAATACGTCATATATAAATTTGCTGTTTTTAATCCAATTAATTTGCTTTTCACACTGACTTGTGAATTTTTCTTAGTTGGGTTTTTCCAAAATCGTTTGAATCCCTTATTTTCTGATAATGTCGTGCATGGTCTACTATACTTTAAAAAACTGGCACGTTAAATAATATTTTATATACATTAAAAATTAAAGAATATTTTGAAATATTGGTGCAAAATGATTTGCATTAAACGTTTCAATTTTTGAGTAATAAATATAGTTTTCACTTAATAACAATGTCACCTAGCTGAATAAAAGTAAGGCAGAATTTTCAAAGAGTTAGATATTATAATTTAAATTTAAAAAAAATGAAAACAATTCTTATAAAAATTCATTATTCATCAAAAAAAATTCTTAAGACAATAGATAGTGTCAGTAATAAATGTTCTTTATAAAAGCAATTAAAAGCTTTTCGAATTAAATAACATCATAGATTTATAATTAAATGCTCCAAACTTAATGAAAACATAGTTTTATCGTCAAAATCTTTGTTATTATTAAGAAGGAGGGTCATAGGATTTTTTCAAATATTTAATGATAGTTTTTACTTCTTTTTAAAACATTTCAAAGGTTTATTAAAAACTTATTTTTCTTATGTCAGTAGATGTCCTAACTTTTAGCATAGCAAATTTTAGTCTCTTTTTTTGCGGTGACAGACACGTTTTTCAAATTCTTTTAAAAAAAAAATTTCAGGACTTCATTTTAATTAAATTTTTAGAACTTATTCACAAATGAATTAATTTTTTTTTTTCATGTTTTCATAACATTAAGGGTGTGAAACACAAAAATATTACCAAATATTTTTTTTTTAATTTTAATTTAATTTTTTTTTTTCATTAAAAAAATCTTGGTAATATTTTTGTGTTTCACACCCTTAATGTTATGAAAACATGAGAAATTCAATTTGAAGGCCGTTGGTGATCCGAAATGTTCGTAAACTGAAACTATTTTCTCCATAGGAATCAATACAAAATAGATTAATCCGTTCCTGCAACACCCCTTCCCCACAGATGATTACTTATTCAAAATTTTGCCAGAAAAATTTCAATATAATATTAAGCTCAAACTTTCTAACAATGGAAGTACCAAGAAGGCTTGAGTAATGTTTCCTCGGTATTGCCATTAAAACCCACAACAGTTTGTACAGTATCACTGATAGTTTTCAAAACTATATTTACTAAAGCTTATTACAATCTGATGACCAAAACATTTTTTAAAAGAATTTCGAATTTTTGTGTGTGTCTAAACTTTAACGTCCTAATTTTCTTAAGTATGCAAGTTTGTACATTACATTAAAAGGCCACATGTTTTAAGAAGGGTTGTCTCCTTTTACGGAAATAAAGTTATAAACCCTTATATAGAATTTATCGTTTGCTAACAATTCTGCGTCACCATACTCGTCAACACGTTAGGCCAGACGCCAACAACCTTAGGCCCGCGATGGCCTAACGTCTGGCCTGCCACCCTGCTTGATATTAACAAGACAATCCGGCCCGTGAAACTCCACCCTTAGTTTTTGTGATCACCTACGACTTGATTCCAAAGTTTTTCACACCTATGTGAGATGTCAAAGACTTTCTTTCATTTTAATTTTTCATGTCTGCGAACTGCTAGTGAAAAGAAAGTTCTAAAGATATAAAGGGTAGGTGCGGAGATCAGTCAGTCACTTAAGGGCCATACGTGATACACGCTTTGGGTGATCATGTCTCGAAAGAGACATGACTGACTGGGCAGAAGATTATCCCGCAGTATGTTGCCATTACTTTCTGCGGTAGACTGGTTTCCAGCCAAGGCTATAGAACCCAATCTGTCCTGTTATTTAACCCATAACTGGAGTGAGAGACAGATTAATACCTTTCCCAAGGATATTTGTGCGAAAGTGAAGGCAAGGAATTTGACTGGAATTCGAATAGAATGCCATAAAATCCAAAACTACTTAAAAAAAAAAAAAGATTTAGGTTATTATTGAAAGTTACATTTTCATTCTCAAGGCGTAGAGTCAATTTCTTTCAGACTAAAAACTGAAAAACCAAAGAAAATTTGACTTCAACATAATTGTAAGTGCATTTTTCTATTCTTAACTCTATTTTAAAGAAATTTAAAACGTGTTTTAAGAAAAAAATGAAAAATCAATTACCATTTTGTTTTATTAGCCTTTACCTCATATTTTAAAATTATATTTTAAGGTAATGTGAAATTTTAAATCATTTTCTTTGTAGAAGTAGACCTTTCTCTCAATTGTTCTGTGGTAGGCACCTCCACTTTTTTCTGGTAAAAATATTTTTACATCTGTTATCCCCGCCCCACTCCACGAAAATTCATAAAATTTCGAGAAATTCAATTTTGTATTGAAAAATTGTTATTAGTTTAACGCAGGCGTCATGAGGGAATGTTAGTCATCAATTTTCTTTTTTTCAAACAGTTGTCCGATTTTCCGATAATCTGCTCCGAATAGTAAAATAAATAATCATTTAATTAGACAAGCTTTTAACAATATATATATATGTGTGTGTGTGTGTGTGTGTGTGTGTGTGTGTGTGTGTGTGTGTGTGTGTGTGTGTGTGTGTGTTAGTCTGAATACAAAAAATCGAGGAATAATGAATTTTGACAAGAATTGTTTTCATTTTTAATTATAATAATTGATAAAGTTTCAAAATTATTTTTCAAATTCTCAAAAGCCTTGTATAGTTTTAGGTTATAAAGTTATTAAGTGAAGACTATATTTACTAATCGAAAATTGAAAAACTTAATACAAATTTTTGTTTGCTATCTATTCGAGTGTCGTTCAATACAGACATTATTAACTCAGTGCTGCATCAAGAAGCGGGGCCGCCGTGCTGACCCAATAACAACAGAGCTAAAAAGGCATATGCTGAGTAGAGCGAATTGTTCTTTGATATATTTTTATGATTAAAATTCTAAATATAAAACCTAGTTATTTTTTAAAAGAATTACTGTTTAATTTCGAAACTGTTAGTGTTTTTGATATGTAATTTTTTTGTTTGTAAGTCAAAGAATGTTTGTATTTTTTACTTGTCGGGCCTGATATAAGTAATTTCCAATACTTGCGAGGTTAAATAAAGTAAAATCATTTTTTCAAGTTTACTCAATTTTTATTCATAGAAAATATAATGCTCAGCATTGTGTGTCTCAGTCATTATAAATAGAGAAACGAATGTGCGTTGTGGTGCAGTGGATATCGGCTCGGAACGAGAAATCGAGGGCGAGTTCGAATTCCAGCCGAATTCATTACATTCACTTACGCGCAAATACCCTTGGGAAAGGTATTAATCCGTCTTTTCCTTCCAGTTATGGGTTAAATAACAGGACAGATTGGGTTCTATAGCCTTGGTTGAAAGCAATGGCAACCTACTGCGGAATAATGTTCTGTCCAGTCAGTCATGCATGTCTCTTTCGAGACATGATCGCCCTAAGCGTGTTTCACGTATGGCACTTAACTGACTGAATTATTAGCGCGGTAGAATTGCTTAACAGTCATGTTGTGGTGGCATATGAAGTTTTGTGTGAAGGTATAATTTTGTTGATTTATTTGTTTTTAACTTTAAAGTTTAAACCTAATTAAACACCATTTCCTTTCTGCTCATGTCTGCTGTCGAGTGGAAGAACGCCGTTGTTAGACTGTCAGGTAGCCTGCAAAAAACAACTTCACTTTTCCGGAAGCAATCTGCTGAGGCTGACGAGGAGACGAGCGCCAGTTATGGGGACTTCATCAGGGAGTGTCTCGTTGCTGTGGATGACTCCATCTGTCCAGACCACCGTCCCGTTTTTGAGACCGTGAGCCTTTCGTCTCGCACCGTTTGTCGTCGAGTCGATGAGACGTCAGACAACGTGCACGACTTATAGAAGGCCGATTGCTCAACTCTCGTCGCCTTCCCCTTCGATTTTGACGAGATCACTAACACAAATGACACAGCCCACCTGGTAGTTTTCATTCGTGAGGTCACTGCTAACCTTCAGGTGTGTGAGGAATTCCTCCAGCTTGTTCCGCTGCGTGGCACTACCACTAAGCAAGACATCTTTGACGCCGTGCTTCGGTGTGTAGAGCAGCACTCCTTGAACCTCTCCCGTCTTGTGTGCGTGACAACTGACGGTGCCGTGGCGATGACTAGGAAGAAGAAGGGCGCCGTTTCGCTCATAGTGAGGCCGCCGGATACACTCAGCCCATCCGCAAGGTGCATTGCATCATCCACCAGGAGTCTCTCTGTACCAACTTTACCAACCTCGTTGATGCCATGTTTGTCGTAGTGTAGGTCCTCTCTCGCAGGCTTAACCACCGCCAGTACTATGTAATGATGGAAGAGGTGAACCTGTATTACAAGGACCAGTTCAACATCTGTGCGGTCCGCTGGCTGTGTCGTAGAGCCATTTTGTCCCGTGTGTGCGACCTGCAGCAGGAGATCGCTACTTTCCTTCGTCAGAAAAACCTTCCCCATGCTGATCATTTCTCCTACCTCGCCTGGCCTTGCTCACAGACATCAGTACGCACCTGAACGACTTCAACGTGAAGCTGCAAGGCGAAGACAGATATGCACGCGCACATCACCGCTTTCGAGGTGAAGCCGCGCTTGTGGATGGCTCAGTTAGCTAATAGTAAATTTGTGAATTTTCTTCGCCTTGCTACTTGTGCCCTTGAAGACGTAGACCTGGAAACTTTCGTTAGTGTCGTTGCGAGAGGAATTTGCCACCTGTTTTATTTGGAATTTCCCAATTTTAATTGGTAACAATATTGTGACGCTCTTCAAAAGAAAGGAACACAAACACAATTGAAGATGTTATAAAAACTTGTATTTAGAAAACGAGAGAAAAGAAAAAAGAATAGTCTCTTGTAAACAATCTGGTTTGCGGAACTTATCTTAAAGATGCGTCCTTTTAACAGTCTATATTTCTTGTGTCGTTATGGCTGAGTTGAAGAAATAGAGCCTTGACTTCTGTGCTGCAGTTGCTGTCATATCCCCTCACGTATCCTGGGTCTAGATGACGGAGAAGAAGACGGGGACGTCTTGTGTCTAAAGGTCCCAACAAGCAAAAGAGGAAGGAAGTTTGTAAAACTCGCTCACGTGGGGAGTTTGTTGAGAATCTAAAAAGGTAACCCGTGATTGGTTGTTTTTCACCCAATCACGAGGCACCTAGTTCGCGACTTCGTAATAATTTCAATAGTTTCGTTGAAGTCAAGACGCTGGCTGTGGACTTCAAGCTTTTCACTGCTCCCTTTGACTTTCCCGTGGATGACGCACCTTTCTCCCTGCAGATGGAGTTGGTGAAGCTGCAGTCCAACGATGAACTGTAGACGAAGTTCCATACCACTTCGTTGTCCTTTTAACAATTTTCCAACATACATTGGGCATGTTCAACGCATCGTTGCCATGTTTGATAGCACTTACTGTTGCGAGCAGCTACTCTTCAAAATGAAGTACATGATGTCTCACCTTCGTTCCCAATTTTCCCGTCGAATTCCTTGTATGAGTGTCTAAATCAGTTAGACTGCCACACAGGATTGTTTTCAGTGGTGAAGGCTTGTGCAGCACCATCCACACCTTTTGGAACTGCTGATAACAAACAATCGGTGCAGAAGTTCGCCACAGATCGCATGAACAGCAGACCTCAGTTATTTAACCCATAACTGGAGGGAAGGGACGGATTAATACCTTTGCCAAGGGTACCAGTGCGTAAGTGAATGCAGAGTGTTCGACTAGAATTGAAACTCGGCCCACCGATTTCCCCTTCCGAACTTACGGTCATATCACGTTCAATACACCGGTTTTCGCTCAATCATCGAAGTTAAG
The DNA here is from genome assembly GCA_037127315.1 of Ascarosepion bandense. NCBI lineage: Eukaryota > Metazoa > Mollusca > Cephalopoda > Sepiida > Sepiidae > Ascarosepion > Ascarosepion bandense. The sequence goes on from JBBBDQ010001420.1 coordinate 1,866,026, forward strand.
CAACGTTGAGCCTGGTCAGTACTTAGGTGGGTGACCGCTTGGAAATACCAGGTGCTGTAAGCGTTTATTGACGGATGTGCCTTGTGGTGCAGTGGATGTCGACCTATATATATATATATATATATATATATATATATATATAAGTAAAGAGGATCCAAGGTTTTACAATGTACTTTTAATTCATAATCATATATATATATATATATATATATATATATATATATACGCTTTCTATAATACAGTGTTAACTTTGGGGTGTTTCGTTTGTTACTCCGGTCCGCAACCTGCTCCCAAAAGTCTCATCTGGCCCTCAGACGGTCGATATGGCGGTTGATAAATTAATCGATACGTCAGAAAAACATAACTTCGTGATTAAGAAATGCTTATATACAACATTTTATGCTATAAGCAAGTAATATTTGTTTCAAATCAGATTAATTTAACTTTAAATTTGCTAATTTTCCTCAAATAAAGTTTCAGAAATATATATTTCATTTTTATAATTTTTTTAAAACCGAGAATTAATTTTTTTTTTATAAATGTGTCAAAATTGCTGATTTTATCGATTTTAGTGGAAAGAAATCGATTCCGATTAATATGACATCTGTTTGAAATAAACCACAATTTTGCTTACTGGAAAAGCTGGGGCCTCATATGCATAGAAATTTAGGTTTGAATTTTTTACATGGCACAAGGCCATTCCCCAAAGAACTTCCTAATTAAATTCCTACACTCCAACAATTATTTTATCCGGTTGAAATCATTTATGAAATTAGTAAATGGAACATTGAACAAAATGGTCAAAGCATTATTTGTATTTATAAATGTGTATTAACAAATAACAAGAATTACATACTTTGTACAGACGCTGAATGTGTCTGATTAAAAATGTCTTTCATTCTCTGCATAGGATTGTGTTACAGCAATTGAGGTAAGTTGTAAAGTTCTTTGTTACTGGAAGATTTATCAGTGCAATATGTAAGTTGTGTTAGGAATAGTTTTGTTAGAAGATTGGTGAAAATTTCTAAGTCCGTTGATAAGTTCATCTTTGTAAAGTTAAAAAAATGATTAGTAAGAGAAGGTGAGTTGGTCTTACATGTTGTGCGTGTTAAAATTCTTGTGCCGACTGTAGTAATTTGTACAAGTGTTATATAAAGAAATAAAAGGCAGCTACTTGCGTCTTGCAATTAGTGCGGGTGCCTGAGAGAATTGCTTCATATTGAAGAGCACGAACCCTGCAATAGCGGCATGCTATTGCGGGCAGCTGTGAATTGCCTTCCTTTGTGTTCTCTGGTTCTGCTGCAACTGTCCTGGGTGTACCACGTGTCTGCTATATATACATCCCGTAAAAGAGCGGGAAAGCAAGATTATTACGTGATTGTCGCGTGTGTATATATACAATGAGTAAATGTAGTTGTGTGGCAATACACGTGATCATAGAAATACTAAATTATAAAGCCTTCAGCTTTCAGTTAAAACTAAAATGAAAATTTTTTCATTTAAAAAAATTAATCTTAAACCTTACGTATTTTAGATTTTAAAAGAAAAACTTTTTACTTTTTACAATTGCCATATTACATATTTTCTGTAAATTGCTTTTTTAACAATCACAATAAGCTGTGGTGAACAGGAAGTTATCTCTTCAACAACTTAAAGCAGAATGACATAATGTGTAACTGCGCATGAGGATCAACATTGATCTTCTAGTTGAAAAACAATTTAAAAGTAATATACATATATTAACCAATCAGAGAACAGAGAAAAATATATTTGAAAGTGATCCTCTTTTGTCTTCGAAAAAGGTATAAGTATAAATGATTCAACCATTTTCTTCAGAGGCCCTTTGGCCGTTTTCCTTGAAGCATGTCAGCAAACTGCATTTGGATTAAAGCTCCGCCCCTCTCTCGTGCTGCGTTCTGTGCCTTCTTCTTCTTCTTCTTCTTCTTCTTCTTCTTCAAAGAACATTTCGCACAGCCAGACACAAAGAAGACACAATGAAACGAACATTTAGCTGAGCGGTCTCATCAGAGACATCAACGACTACAACTACTCAACGCTCCTACATATCGTCGTATCTATTCTCATATCCAATTTACAGTACTTATTATAATTAAGTACTTACACGATGTGCGTTGTGGTGCAGTGGATATCGACTCGGAACGACAAATCAGGGATCTGAGTTCGAGCTCCAGTTGAATTCCTCGCATTCACTTACGCACAAATACCCTTGGGAAAGGTATTAATCCATCTCTTCCCTCCAGTTATAGGTTAAATAACAGGACAGATTGAGTTCTATAGCCTTGGCTACCAGTCTACCGCAGAAAGCAATGGCAACCTACTGCGGGATAATCTTCTGTCCGGTAAGTCATGTCTCTTTCGAGACATGAATGCCCAAGCATGTATCACGTATGGCACTTAACTGACTGACTTACACGATATACTTTGGATGTGCGTTGTGGTGCAGAGGATATCGGCTTGGAACGAGAAATCGGGGAGCCGAGTTCGAATTCCAGTTGAATTCCTTGCATTCACTTACTTAGGAAAGGTATTAATTAATCCGACTCTTCCTTCCAGTTATGGGTTAAATATAGCCTTGGCTGGCAACCAGTCTACCGCAGAAAGTAATGGCAACCTACTATGGGAGAATCTTCTACCCAGTCAGTCATATATCTCTTTCGAGACATGATCGCATAAAGCGTGTATCACGTATGGCACTTTAACTGACTGACTTACACGAACTCTTCTTATCAACCTTGTACCAGACAAAGAACATTACTGAACTCCTCTTCTTACCAATCTTGCGCCAATCATTATGAACATTATTATTATCATTGTGTATAACAGAATTATTTTAATAATTTTTAAATGATTATCTTTGTACAGTCCGTCTTGATTCTTATTTACGTACATGTCTTATGGAAAGACAAACTTAAACTAAAAAACAAGGTCAAATCAAACCAAATCAAATCACAAACTCCAACATAAACTTGTGATCACAAATAAACTTAAGTCCACAAGTTAAAATCTTTTCGTCTTTTGTTTGTTTGTCTGTTTTTTTCATTTTTAAATGGCAATTTTGTTATTAAGTTATCGAATAATTGTGATTTGGTTGACTTAGACTAGAGAGAGAGTCTATCTTTACTTTTTCAAATAAAAATGAAAAAGCTTCCCGTTTTAAAACAACGAACGCCTGGTAATTTGAGAGGATGTTGCCATTGTGGTGGTGTTTTGTTTTTGTTGTTTTTTTTAGTGATTTTCTAAGCGCAGCTGAGATGTGGCATAAGATCGAAAGCGTGGGGTACCCAGTGAGGATCGAACTCACTACTCAATATTGCAATATAGATTTGTTGAGCAAGACACGCCTGGTAACCATATATCACCTCGAGGGGTATGGGATTTCTTTCTTTCTTTTTTTTTTTCTTAGCATAAAGTAAAAAATATCCCCTTTTTTCTATAGCATCTAAAACTTATCTAATTAATTAATCAATGAATAAGAATCGGGCATGACTTACACGTGCATATGATTAGATTTGTAAAATGAATTACCATTAGTTTTCAACCGAATCTATTAACCAATGGAAATTTACTTTACAAAATGACCGGTGTTGCCGCTAAAAGTTACTTGCTAATAAAACATTTTGGCATTTTATTCTTGTTATTTTGGAATAAAATGTCCACTAAAAAAAGAAAAGACTGTTTTTGTTGGTCTACGGTACTTTTTATATTAGTTTTGTTAACAGGTAAATGCTGAACTCTAAAATTGATCAGTACTTTTTATTCCATTTTCACTGAATTTATTTCAACTGAAACTGACTAATTTTTAAAATTTGTTTTTAAAGGAATATTTGTCAATTTTGCTTATACTTTGGAAGCAGATAAATCTGAAAATTTAGGTAAGTTGAATTTTTTTTCTTTATTTCTTGTTTGGTGTTGAAATGTGTGTGTAATCTAAATATATCCTCCAGTATCTTTAATCATTAAAGTTTAATGAAACATGAACCTAGTTCGTTCTACCAATTCTTAGTAAACACCGGAACACTTTTTTTTCTTTTTTTTTTTTTTTTTTTTTAGTATCAAATGTTAAACGTAAAAAAAGTTTCAGAACAAAAAACAATATTTTTTATTTCACTTGATTATCATTAGGAAGAAATGAAAATCAGTTCAAACAAAGTGAACACTCATTCATTACAAATGTTGTTGTGAAACTTAGTTTTCTTCTGTGGTGGGGCAAAATGGGCTAACTAGATCTTGAAGAGAATGTCTTTTAATCGGTAGTGTTAAGTGTTCCTTGGGTAATTTTCTTTCTGTCTTTTAAGGGAGGCGTCTGCAGAAGGCTTTTTCAAATTATCGTAAAGTTGACTCAGTTGCGGAAGAGTTTTTTTTTTTTGTTTTTTGTTTTTTTGTAGGAACAGTTATGAACCCCACTTCCAGAACGGGGAAAAAAAACAATAGTTTTTTTTTTGGTTTTTTTTTCGATTCTGATAAATTGTTTTTTATAGAAGTTCTTATGAATGCTAATCTGCAGCCCCCCCCCCCCCCCCGTAAAGAATTGTCGCTTTTATTTTTTTATTTATTTATATATATATATATATTTTTTAATGAATGAGTAGACCCGTCAACATCACCAGCTGAGTTGTGGCAATCTGTTCACACCTGAACATTTAACAGAACATGTCAATGGAAATCAATAACATCTGTTTTTCCTGATAACTTGGGCGACACTGCATAAAAAAAGACATCAATTTATTTAATATTTATTTTAAATAAAAGTAGCTAATTAAAGTTCTACTTTTTGCTGTAATTCTTTAGGTTTTAAGCACTGCTTGTTAATCGAAAAATATTGATTTATCCCAAAAAAAAAAAAAAAAAAAAAAAGGCGGGTGTCTTGTCCGTAATAATCGTTCCTCCCCAAATTCTTCGCCATTTATTTATTACTAGTGGACTAGTTAACATCGGTTGTTCTGACAAATCTCTGTAGCAATGAATTATATAGTCGATTTTTTTCACACTCGATTTATGCCTTGAATAGATTTTTTGTCTTTGTCTTATATTGACTTTTAAGTTAAAAAAAATGTTTATAATTACTGTGCCTTGTATAGGTATTCACCCCCCCCACTACTTTTTTTTTTTTTTTTTTTTGTCTTTGTCACATTTACAACCTCACATATGTGTTCTAATGCACCAACTAAAAAGTTGGAAAAGGGGATTGTTTTTCAAAATTATTTAAAAATAAAAATTTTAAAGTTGTGGTGAGTAGATAGCAGTGAAAGTAAAGTTATTGATACTCTTTACTAATAAAGTGACAGAAACTCACTTTTCTCTCAACACCTACATCCTTTCCCTTTCAATTCTTCCATATTTTTGGTAACTTAGATATTAACCTGGATGTGGCTTATGTGATCAACTGACATCATGCAAAAATCAATGACTAACACTCCCACTAGTAGAATCAAATGTGCAGGCATTAAGAAAATATAAAAAGAACAGTGAACACATGCTTAGCTTCTTTAATTGGCCCCACATTTGTGCACCGGGCATGTGGTGTTTGTGGCACCCATAAGAGATTCAATCAACACACTAAACAGCCAAAAGAATAATTTCATGCAATCCAGATGTGTTTAAATAATATTCACAAAAAGAACTTGCAGAAAAAAAGGAATGAATTCAAGAGATATTCCACTCACTTAGATACCCATAATAAAATATAACATAGCACACACACAAACAGCAACCTGATACTACATTCCATCATACACACACATAGAACAAATATGCTATATCTACATGAATATATATATATATATAGAGAGAGAGAGAGAGACAAGAGAAAAACTCATTATAAATTGGCACAGCAATACATATCTAATGAACATTCACATGAATACCACAATGACTTATACGAAAAGGACAAAAATGATAATCATTCACATGTAACAAAAGCTGTAACCTTATGGCGTCAAAAAATAAAATGATAGTATAGCTAAAACCTGGCCTTTACTCATTTATCATCACAACTGCATCTATACCATAAAGTACTGAGTGCATATATATTTTCCCCACTCCACTTTACATTGAAACCCCTAAATCCAATGCAACCAATTACCTTCAGAAGTCATGTAATTATTAAATATAGTCCACTTGAATATTTCTTTTGCACAAAAGAAATAATTAAAAAAAAATAAACAGTTAAGATCCATAATTCTGTACTCTGCAATTAAATACACTTTTTCTGTGAAAGCCTCAAAAGTTTACTTGAGAATATTACCAAACAAGCAGCATCATTAAAACTTAGGAACTCGACAAACAGGTTAGGGATAGTTATGAAGAAATATAAAGCAGGGTTAAGTTATTAAAAATATATATATATATTCCCCCCCCACCTTCTTTTTTTTTTTTTTTTTTTTTTTTTTTTTTAACACCTCGTGAAGTACCACTAAATCTGTCATCCAAAAATGGAAAGAGTTGGATACAACAGTAAATCTGGTCGTGGGCATGACGGTAAACTGCATCCAGCAGCAAAGGCCATGTCTTAATTGCTGTTCTTAGCCCCCCCCCCCCGATCTTTGATTTTATTTTATTAAAAACCTGTTACAGTCTGCAAAAGGTTTGAAACTGGAGTGTAGGTTTGCTTTCCAGCAGGACAATAGCCCAAAACATACAAATCTAAAATCGAGTCAAGGCCAGTATGTACTCCCCCCCCACCCCCAATCACTTGGCCAGAGGAGACCCAAGCAGTGCTTTGTGACCCTCGCTATCTTATAAACACTTTTTTCTACTTTAATTTATATTTGTCATAAATTAAAATAAGCACACCTATTAAAGGATGAAAAGTTTGTAATTCTTGGTTTGGGATTTTTTTTTTATAATCCCTAATGTTGAATGTTAAAATTTATTCAACTTTCTAACAAGAAAAATCTCAAGTAAATGCTAAAAATTATTACAGAACATTGTTGACTTAAGATGGACTGGTCTGTTATATAATTTTTTTTTTTTTTTTCTCTTCGCTAAGCAGAACACTAAAAGTATGGGGCATCCCAGTGAGAATCAAACTCACTACACTGCCATAATTGTTCTAGTGAGACAAGCTTGTTAACCATTAAACCATGTTGAGATAACCTGATTTTATATTTTAATTTGTATTTAGATACACTGTATTTACTTTTAATTTTTTTAGTTAAATTGTTCACATCTAATTGATCATTTTATATAATTCAATCAGTTAAATGTCATACATGATACACACTTTTGTCTCTTTTGATCCATGACTGACAAGACCTAACATTTTCCTGGAGTAGGTTGCCATTACTTTATGCGATAGACTGGTTGCTAACCAAGACTATAGCAAATCTGTTTTGCTATTTAACCTATAGCTGGAGGGAGAAGAGATGGATTAATCTTTCCTAAAGATATCTAAACTTATTTATAAATGAAACTTTGTCTGTTACCTATACACTCAGAAACAGCTGAACTGATTTTCTTGAAAATTTACACAGTTGTACTATAAGCGTCTGCGAGTATTCTTAGCTAGATTTTGTGTCGAGGTATCCCCGATAAATATCGATAATCGAAAAAATCGGGTTATAGGAGTGGTCTGATTTTAATCAAATTTGATACACTCATAGACAAAGACATAAGAAACATTATTCAGAAGTTTCAAGGTTGCAGTTCTTACAATAGTGCAGAAAATCGATTTTTTTTTTTTTTTTTTTTTTTTTTTTTTTTTTTTTTAATATATATATATATATATATATAGAAAAGGCAAGATGTTTGTGTGTCTGTTTATCTGCCTGTATGTCTGTAATTTTGTTTTCTTTTTTTTTTTTCTCAGCCATGATACGATTTACTCGGAGGACTTATTTAGCCTTCAAAATTCAGTTTACAATGAAAAAACTTATTTGATATTGATACCAGAAAATCAAAACTTGACTTGCATCCATTCATTTTTCTTTCAGTCTACAGTTTTGCTTTAACTGGAAACAACTATTGCTTTTTAGTCTTTCATGCCAACGTCCCTGGAGTCTGAGCTCCAGGACCATAGATTAGTTTTAAAGCTTTCATTGCACCCGAGCAACGCTGGGCTATACTGCTAGTTTGCATATAAATGAATTCAGCTGAAATTTCTCATTCCGAGCCAGTATCCATTGTACCACAACACACATTTCCGAATACTGTATGTATTATTTCTGTCCACACCAGAAAAGAGAATACACCTACATCACACTGAAACACCAGAATTAAGCAACGTTAAGTTTGGCCAGTACTTAGATGGGTGACCACTTGAGAATACCAGCTTGGATATTGCATGGGGTGGGGACAACTCTGAATTAATCAGAGAGCCAAGTTCTAATTTTGGTTGGGTTAGTTATATTCACTTACACGCAAATATCTTCAGGTTTTATCTTGTTTCCATTCAATCTTTTGTCTGTTCCTCTACCAATTTCAGTATTTGTTCATTAATGTCATATACTGAGCCTTGAATTTGAAGTCATGCATTAGTAATGAAATATGATTTTTCAACTTTATTTTTCCATAATTTCTATAAAGTGTCCCTTTTTGATGTGGGCAATCATGGTTCTCCACAACTTCCTATAACTTGTAGCTCTTAGTAAAGTCTTTTTGCTATCCTTCTTACTTCTTGTTCTGTCAACCATTTACACAAGCCTGTTGCTTACGACTTTACTTTCTTGTTTTCAATATATCCTGTGAGTGTTAAATTCTCCCAGCCTTATTTCCTTGTGTCCAAGATATTTGAACTTTTTCATTCTATGTGCCCCTTTATTTTTTTTTTATTTTTTATTTTTTTTTAAATTTTATCATTGCTCACGTAAAGCATTCTCAACATCCTTCCGTACAATCATAATTCTCTTGCCTCGGGTCTCTTCATCTGTGAGGAGCTTGTCTAGCATACAATGCCATATAGAATAACTGATATTTACATAACAGTTCAACTCTTTTTGTTTTTTATGAAATTTTCCTGTTTCTTAATACTCTGCAGGCTTATGGCCATATCCAATTGAAACACCAGTTCTCATATGATCACGAAGGTTAAGCAATGTTGAACCTGGTCAGTACCTCGATGGGTGACTGCTTGGGGATACCAGGTGCTGTAAATTTGAATGTATTTGTAGTTTAATGGGTAATGGCCCAGAATTGTTTATCAGAGCTGAGTTTCAATTCCATTTGGGTTCATTATATTCACTTAGTATTTTCTAGCTTTAAATATCCTGCAAAGGGTTAAACTGTAGAAAATGAATCTATCAATACTTTGCTTAGATTTTGGAAGGCATCTTTTGTTATTCAAATGCCCATTACAAGTTTTGTTTTCTTCAACTGAAATTTATTCCCATTAAAGGAAAATGCACTGGTTTTACCAATATGATTTGATAGGTCTGTGTTGCAGAAAGAAAAAAAATTGGGTTGGTAGGAAGCAACCACAGGAAAGTATTCCAAACAGGCAAACCAAATTCACACGTCTTGTCTTAATCTCTGACATGCTATTCTCATGCGAACGCTGGCTCAAATAACAACGGCAACGAGCACTCGGCACAGTAGATATAAACGGCTACATGCGACACCAATTCTGTTTACCACGAAGCGCTGTCCGATTCTTCATCTGACCAATGCTCACCAATTCACTGTCGCCACATTCCCTTACAAAACATATACTCAACTCTCTCGTTTAGGTTGCCGAGGTAAGTCAATGCTACAGTCTGCTTATCTTCCAGTTCATAATCCTCTCTGGTCTTTTGAACAGGAGTAGAGGTTTATCCTGTTTCCTGTTTAGGATTGGGTTTCCAGTTCAGCTCTATACTCTTATTGTCCTGGGTATGGTGGTAAACTGCATCCGGCAGCAAGGCCTCTGATTGGGAGGTTGTGAGGAGCATGGAACCGCCTCTGAATTGCAGCTGTTCCCAGGTCTACTCTGATCTGTTAGGATTGTAGCTATGGACATATAGTTAACCCCCTATCAGTCAGTTAAGTGCCGTACATAAAGCACGCTTGGGTGATCATGTCTTGAAAAAGACATGACTGACTGGGCAGAACATTATCCTGCAGTAGGTTGCCATTGCTTTCTGCGGTAGACTGGTTGCCAGCCAAACTATAGAACCCAATCTGTCCTGTTATTTAACCCATAACTGGAAGGAAGAGACAGATTAATACCTTTCTCAAGGGTATTTGCATGTAAGTGAATGCAATGAATTCAACTGGAATTTGAACTCGGCTCCCCGATTTCTTGTTCTGAGCTGATATCCACTACACCACAATGCACATAGAGGGGGCAAAACACTATGACAGTATAAAAATAGACTTTTATAGAAATATATACATTTTTGAAAGAAAAATATTACTAATACATTTTTTTTTTAAATTTATTACCATAACACATTTTTAAAGGGAAAAAATTCTCAGAAAAACATTTTTGAATACAAAACTAGAAGACATTTTCAGTTTTCTAAAAAAAAAAAAAAAAAGAATAAAAACAAAATTTTCATTAAAATTTGACTAAATCAACCTTTTCACTATAACTGAACATTATAAAAAAAAAAAAAAAAAACCTTAAAAACCCAACTTTTTGGCATTAAATAACAAAAATTTTCATGACACAGTGACCCAACTTTCCTTGCAGGAGATGTAGCAATTGATTTGATGTAATCGTTTGATTTCAGGTAAGTTGAGAGAATGAGACCAATCCAAGGAAATTATTCTGTAGGTATGTGCAAAAGTTTACATCAAAACTGATTTGTTTTTTGTCATCAAAAATGTGTTGCACACACCTCATATTATTATTGTATTTTATAAAAATAATTTAATTTATAAATGATAAATTTTATATACAATAAAATGTTTTTTAATTTCTTTATGCAGTTTTGAAAGATATAGTGTTTGTCATTCTCACTCAGCAAAATACATACCACCAAGAACGAGCTAAAGTTTTCAAAAAAGATTTTTATGCTCAACTTAAAAATATTTCTAAGGTAAGTCTATTTTTCTCTCTTATCTTCTCTCTTGTTTTATACACATAAAACGTCATTCAGTAAGCATTTACCTTGAGTGACTCTTAAGCTCTTCAAGTCTAAAGTCATCTGTTATCTATCCTACATATCCTCATAATCTGCACTTCTTACCTGCCTCTCCTCTTATGCCCATCAAAACAACCTCATTCAGTAACCTTCTACTTAGTCAGTTAAGTGCCATATGTGATACAAGCTTGGGCGATCATGTCTCAAGACATGACTGACTGGGTAAATCATACCGCAGTAGGTTGCTATTACTTTCTGCAGTAGACTGGTTGCCAGCCAAGACTATAGAACCCACACTGTCCTGTTATTTAATCCATAACTGGAGGGAAGAAACAGATTAAAACCTTTCCCAAGGGTATTTGTGCGTAAGTGAATGCATCAAATTCAACTAGAATTTGAACTCAGCTCCTTGATTTCTCATTCCAAGCCAATATCCACTGCATCACAATGCACATACTTATCATAAAAAATTTGTATAATCAAAAAAAATATTTCTGGCTTTAAATAAACTGCAAAAGGTTGATAAACCATAAAACACAATCATTATCTCTACCTCTTGGGTGAACAATAACAAAAAAATATTAAAACTATTTACTATGTTTTTTATATATATATATATATATATATATATATATATATATATATACAAAAAACTGCTGAAAAGTTCTTAGCCTAACCAAGAGAGGATTGAAATAAAACAAAATCTGATGTTTGGTTAGATTTCAAAAAGTAATAATTTTTCAGCACCCTTCCCATATTAATTCTTTACCTAACTTAACATAATCCAGAGTGGAGAATAATTCCTCAACCACAAGGCTACATAAATGCTTTTGATTTTTGTTGTGGCCCGAAAGAAAGGATAGGAATTTATTGAACAAATTTTTTTTTTTTTTTTTTTAAATGCAATTGTTCACCCAATACAAGACCCAAGAACCACTCATGGTAGAAGGTGACTATTTGTGTTGTGTTGCAGTGGATATCGACTCAAAAAGACAAATTGAGGTGACAAGTTTGAATTCCAGTTCAATTCCTTGCATTCACTTGCGCACAAATACTCTTGGAAAAGGCATTAATCCATCTTTTCCCTCCAGTTATGGGTTAAATAACAGATGGGGGTTCTATAGCCTTGGCCGGCAACCAGTCTACCGCAGAAAGCAATGGCAACCTACTGCAGAATAATCTTCCGGTCAGTCATGTCTCTTTCAAGACATGATTGCCCAAAGTGTATAGTACATATGGCACTTGACTGAATTTATCTCCCAAGATAAAGGTAGCATCCTATTTGATCAAAATTCATTCCTTTGATGAAACTAGAGTTACCTCTCCAGGGTGATGTTAACTGAAAGCTATATGCTGCCCAGACAATATGCCACTCCCCTCCCTCTTGCCAACAAGATCCAAAGGAATACCAGGAATTACATTTGGGGATGGCTTGGCAGCAAAAGTTGCTGGAAAGTTGTCAGTGTTGACAGCCAACCAGGTTTGGAACACCAATGTAGATTTTCCGGCTGGGTTTACTTCTATAGCCTTTTCTGTATTTGGATATGACCGCAAGACAGCAGAGATTAAAAATCAGGGTTTTCTTTCTCCCGGATGTATTGCCTTCTTGGGCTGTTGAGTTCCTTCGAACCGATTTTATGGATGTGAGAATTGTAGATTCTGAGAATAGATGATGGTTGACCCTGAACTTAAAGAAGTTAAGATTGCAGTGGTTGCCGAATCATTATCTTGGGATTCTGTTCTACAAAGAAGTGGATTTATCAAAGAAGTTATGTGAATGTAGCTTCCTTAATACCAATGGAATATGAAGGGGATGAAGATGGCTTGCTTCTGTGTACCTAGCATAGCAGTTCTTAGCTGTAAAGGTCTGAACTGTTAAAACTAAAGAATGGAGTTCATCTGAATATTTTCCATGGAAATAACGATGGTAGAGAGAGGCTTAGAGGTCTTAGTCTTAGAGTGTCTAAACACTCTATTTTTGATTTGATCTGTCTCTTGTAAAGATAGAACCTGGCAGGAGGAATTCAATACTTATTGGGGGGAATATGGTCAGCTTCTGATAATTATTCTTTGGAGCAGTGGTTCTCAACTTCGGTCCATATGGACCCTGGGGTCTACACAGGAACTTAACAAATTGGGGTCAACGGTAATATTTTATTGATGCATAGATACATTTCTATGGTAATGTACACCATATTAAAAATAGAAAAACAATTCTAAAACTAGCAAAATGAGTTCAAGCAATGTAAGTTAGCATCCTTTTCACTCTACCAAATATTTCAATTGTAAAAAATTTTTAAACGTTTTGAGCTATTTTATTAGTGAACATAAATGTTACATTTCTTTTTTTTTTTTTTTTTTTTTTGTTAAAAACAAGTTTATTTTTGTTAAATTAGTTTTACTTCAAAATAAAGCATATATTTACTATTCCTATAATACAATTCCTAAAATTATCTATTAGTAAAAAATAAAATGTTTTATTTTATATATCTCAAGCACTTTACAATAAAAAAAATCTACTTGCCAAAATACATTTTATCAATGAAACTACCTTGTCTCTAAATATTATTGCAATTCAACACACACACACACGTGTGTGTGTGTATGTGTGTGTGTATATATATATATATATATATATATATATATATATATATATATCTCCAAGTATGGGTGGAATAATATTCCCCATCCAAAGAAACACTATTTTTTAAAGTGCTCAATACAAAGTAGAGCTGATAATAATAATAATAATAATAATAATAATAATATTGATATGTTACAATATCACTACAAAAGTAGCTATTTTGTTTCGACACTTTTTGTCTTTTCAAGTGATGTTATTTCAAAATGAATGGCTTTAAAAGGTTAAGAACAAGCAAGACCTCTTTCATCAGGGAGGCATTATTGTATGTACAATGTGGACCAATCAGAGTAAAGCAACTTTTACTTTGGAGAATATGTGGGAAGACTTAAAATTAATCTTGGTGGGCATTGGTATTAAAATTTTATAAAATTAAGATCAGCATTATTAACTATTATATCTGCTATATTTTTGTTGCTAAAAAAACAAAAAAAAAAACTATATATATATATATATATATATTTTAACAATTTCGTAGATTTAGAAAGTTATTAATATATTAGACGGGTGGGGGGAGAGAAAAGGAACGCATACATGAATAAACCTACAAACATTCACATATGGAGAAATATTCACAAACATTAGTAAGAAAAAACATACATAGTAATACACCCATGTGTGTGTGTGTATGTATATATATATATATATATATATATATATATATATATATATACACAAATTTCAAAATTTAGTCTTTATCGAGATGTCAATTTGTCTGTTAACTTTTAGGCAGACTAAATTGCTACATATTGGATACAGTCACGGCGGATTCATAAAATCACTGGCCTCATATGAATGGGGTCAGGATAGACATAATCATATTTCAATGCATGAACACATAAGCGGGAATAAATATATACTTGCAAAAACATAAAACAAACTTAAATGCATGTGCAAAACGTCATACATACATACATACATACATACATATATATATATATATATATATATATATATATAGAGAGAGAGAGTTCAATACTGCTCATATGAAGTTATGACTGTAAGCCCCGGTTGTTTAGCTCGCGTGTGTCTCTGCGCATGCCAATGGTTGCACACACACACACACACACACATATATATATATATATATATATATATATAAAAATAGGTAAAGAGGACCCAAGATTTTATAATTTTTGAGTTCTCTGGCATTTTTTTTTTTTTTTTTTTTTTTTTTTTAACAAATGAACAAATAAAAATCATTTTCACAGCTAACATCTGACATTTTGCTTGATGATAGAAATTTCGAAAGATGGAGATTTCCATGTTGCAATGTGTTTTTAATTGTATAACAATTATAATTTTTTATAAATATATATATATATATATATATATATGTATATATATATATATTTAGTCCTTTCTTCTTGTTTTCCATTGCTACTTTGTCTTTGAAGTTTTACATTTTCTTTCTGAATTAAGCATCAACAATCTGTCGTCAATGTATCTTGTGTCATTAATAAATGCTAGTAGGTCTTTTTCTTAACATTCTCAAAGAATAGATTAAATGAATCTTGTGTGTGCCTATTTTTGTTCCCTATCTGGGTGCAGGCTGTTTTAATCCAGTAAAGATTAAATACAATATTTATGTGAACTGTTATCTAATTTTTTTTTTTTTTTTTTTTTTATAGATGTTTTACCCATATACTCTCCAGGTGTCTTTCTGATTTTATTTGGCTATTTTTGTCCCTTGTGGCAACAGAAACCCATGTTCTCCCATGTTGGTATTCATGCATTCATGAGAATCTGTTTCAGCCTGCAATGAAAGACCCTGGAAACAGTTTATATATTGACAATTTGATTTCTATTTGTAGGATGAAAAACCTAAATTATTTTTCACTCACAAGAAATGGCCTGTGCGTGGGTATTGGACAATATTTCCCTTGTTTTCTGGGTAAGTAATTATATTCTATTAATTTCTGGTATTATCCACAAATGAATTGATTTCCTGTCTGTTGATTCCATTGCTTATTGGCACAATAGAATTCTTTCGATGAAATTTATTCAGTGGTTGATGTGACTTTTTTTTTTTTTTCAATTTAAATCCAATCTTTAAAAAAAAATGCAAGAAAATATAAGGAATTAAAAAATTTAAAAAAAAAAAAAAAAAAAAAAAAATGGCGAAAATTTAGTCAGTGTAAATTAGAATTTTTTGATAGACTTTAAAAACTTGTTTGACAAGTTGGAATATTTTATGCATAATTATATAAATACAAGTAAAAAGCTTGTCTCTTAGCTGTGTGATGTTACCTTCAGCATCCTGATTCCAGAGTTTTATAGAAGAACCCTACAGAAATCACTTTATCCACTCATCAGGGGATATCAGCAATTGACTGCTTATACTTCTCAATTTTTCTTAAATGCAATTTTCATTTTATATACTAGATTCTCGTATTGTCTGTGCCTAGGTGGATGACAAAACGAGAGTTGTGTGGTTCAACAGGAGAAAGTGTGCTAAGTCATCAGGGATAGACATGGAAAGCCATGATCGCCTACATCCTGAAAGGACTTAGAAGTGCCTACACGTAGCTTTCCTTCCCCCCCCCCCCAATTTACACTAACTCCTTAACCTATCTCCCTTTCCCTCTTTTCTTTCAACTGTATCCATTTTAACTTCTAGTCTTCTAGATATATACTGATGTTAATTCTTGAGCATTCTAGTTTTATATATAAAATGAATGCATGTTTTTTTTTTCTTTTTTTTTTTTTTTTTTTTTTTTTTTTTTCATCTTGTGTTAAAACATTTCCTAGATATTTAAGTCTGTACTTGTTTGATATTGACATATCCAATTCCTAGTTTGGATCTTGGGCTTTTTCTCTTGCTCATAACCATGCTTTCTGAATTCTACCTTTTTTTTTTTTTGTCTCCCTTCTACTATGATGTTTAGAAGGTTCTGTAGGTTTCTCCTGCCCATCATCAACACGGCACCCTATGCAAGCTCCTATTAAGATTGTGCCCACCATAATAAATCCTGGTAGTGTCTCCAGCTCAGAACGAGAAATCAGAGAGCTAAGTTCAAATTCAAGTTGAATTCATTGCATTCATTTACAAGCAATAGAGGTGATAATGCCACTAGGCTGCAGGGGGTAAAAGTGAATGAGAAGACTTTAGTGAAAAGTGTGGAAAGGAACAGAATTCAGGAAGACAAAAAATAATGATTGCTGTTGGAATTTAATCTTTGAAGATTGTAGATGGCAGGAAACTGGATGACAGTTCCAAGTGTGAGAAGAGAAACGAATAAAATAGAATATATGGTAGAATATAATAGAATAATAATAGAATAATAAATATAATAGAATAATAATAGAATAATAAATATAATAGAATAATAATAGAATAATAAATATAATAGAATAATAAATATAATAGAATAATAAATATAATAGAATAATAAATATAATAGAATAATAAATATAATAGAATAATAATAGAATAATAAATATAATAGAATAATAATAGAATAATAAATAGAACAGAACAACAATAGAATAATAAATAGAATAGAACAACAACAGAACAACAAACAGAACAGAACAACAACAGAACAACAAACAGAACAGAACAATAACAGAACAACAAACAGAACAGAACAACAACAGAACAACAAACAGAACAGAACAACAACAGAACAACAAACAGAACAGAACAACAACAGAACAATAAATAGAACAGAACAATAACAGAACAACAACAGAACAGAACAACAACAGAACAACAACAGAACAGAACAATAACAGAACAACAAACAGAACAGAACAATAACAGAACAATAAACAGAACAGAACAACAACAGAACAATAAACAGAACAGAACAACAACAGAACAACAAATAGAACAGAACAACAACAGAACAACAAACAGAACAGAACAACAATAACAACAACAGAACAGAACAACAACAGAACAATAAACAGAACAGAACAACAACAGAACAACAAAATAGAACAGGAACAACAACAGAACAACAACAGAACAGAACAACAATAGAACAACAAACAGAACAGAACAACAACAGAACAACAAACAGAACAGAACAACAACAGAACAACAAATAGAACAGAACAACAACAGAACAACAAACAGAACAGAACAACAACAGAACAACAGAAGAACAATAACAGAACAACAAAACAGAACAGAACAACAACAGAACAACAAACAGAACAGAACAATAACAGAACAACAAACAGAACAGAACAACAACAGAACAACAAACAGAACAACAACAGAACAATAAACAGAACAGAACAACAATAGAACAACAAAAATAGAACAGAACAACAAATAGAACAAACAGAACAGAACAACAACAGAATAATAAATAGAATAGAATAATAATAGAATAATAAATAGAATAGAATAATAAATAGAATAGAATAATAAATAGAATAATAAATAGAATAGAATAATAATAGAATAATAAATAGAATAGAATAATAATAGAATAATAAATAGAATAGAATAATAATAGAACAATAAATAGAATAGAATAATAATAGAATAAATAGAATAGAATAATAAATAGAATAATAAATAGAATAGAATAATAAATAGAATAATAAATAGAATAGAATAATAAATAGAATAATAAATAGAATAGAATAATAAATAGAATAATAAATAGAATAGAATAATAAATAGAATAATAAATAGAATAGAATAATAAATAGAATAATAAATAGAATAGAATAATAAATAGAATAATAAATAGAATAGAATAATAAATAGAATAATAAATAGAATAGAATAATAAATAAATAATAAATAGAATAATAAATAGAATAGAATAATAAATAGAATAAATAAATAGAATAGAATAATAAATATAGAATAATAAATAGAATAGAATAATAAATAGAATAGAATAATATATGGTTCAGCAGTAAAACGGTGAGACCTAGTAGCAAACTTCTGGATAATTCTAACATCTTTCCCAAATACATTTAGTTTTCATAAGTCTACATCCTTCAGCATTTGTATTGCTCTCTCTAATATTTTAATCCTAAATATTGCATTTCTTGTTTCAGTGCCTTTGGTAAAATTGCACTGTTATTGTATTTCTGGTCTCAGAAACAGAAGCTTTGTGCTCTATTCAACAGGATTTGCATCATTAGCTTAGCTATGAGACTCATTAAGCTGCTTGTCCAGTGGAGCCCACATTCATGTTCACCTGGTTTCTTAGGTAATACTCCTCCTCCTAAACCCATCATTCCCAGTGGAGCATAGCCCACCAACAACCCCTCACCATTGACTTTTTACAGGTAGTGATGTTGACCCTATACAAACTCTCTTATTCTTTGAGCATGGTAGCAGTCAGCTAAGCCCCATATGTGATACGTTTGGGCAATCATGTCTCTTTTGATCCATGACTGAGTAGACAGAAGATTTTCCTGCAGTAGTTTGGCACTTCTTTCTACAATAGACTGATTGCCAACCAAGGCTAAAGAACCCAATCTATCCTGCTATTTGACCCATAGCTGAAAGGAGACGAGATAGATTAATACCGTTCTTAAGGGTATTTGCATGTAAGTTGATTCAACTGGAATTCATACTCGGCTCTTTGATTTCTCATTCTGAGTCGATATCTACTGCACGACCCACGCATATCCACTTGGGTAATGCTACAAAGGCGGATTTATTTACTAAGGTCCTCTGGTATATTACTATTGTTGAATATTTTGTTGATTACTTTTCTGGTCTTGTTGGCTTACAGCTATATTATGTTGAAACACCAGTTCTGTAACCACCAATGTTAAGTCTGGTCAGTACTTGGATTAGTGACCACTAGGGAATGCCAGAGGCTGTAATGGATAATGCCTCTGAATTAGAAATCTAAGAGCCAAGTTCCAATTCTAGTTGGTTATTTTTGCTCATGTGCGAATAACCTTGGGAAAGGTATGACGTGATCTCCTCTCTTCTCGGTGATGGGTTAATTAGTAAAACATTATCTAAAAAAAAAAAAAAAATTCTTACAATCGAAAAGTATTTTATGGCTTTAAATAACCTGAAAAGGTTTGATAAGCTATAGAAAACAATGCAATGTCCTGAGTAAGTTGCCTTGATGGTAAAACTGACTTCGAATGACAAGTACAGGTTCAAATCTTGTTAAATCCTTATTCTTCAGTTCTAATCTATGCTGTGTACCTCATCTGGTCAAGCTTGGTCAAACATTCATGATTAGTGCATGCCATCTATCACGGTCTGTATCAAATTCAGTAGGTCATCTAGAAGGCATCCTTTATTGGAACGTAGTTGGTCGACATATGGTATAAATGGTCAACTATTCTGGGTGTGGCTGAGCCTAGGTGTCCTGAGAAGTAAGTCACTCAGTCATTTATGTGCCATACATGATACACTTGGGCAATCATGTCTCAAAGACATGACTGACTGGGCAAAAGATTTTCCCACAGTAGCTTGCCGTAACTTTCTGTGGTAGACTGGTTGCTAACCAAGACTATAGAGCCTATTCTGACGTGCTATTTAACCCAATCTGACCTGTTATTAACCCATAGCAGGAGGGAGAAGATGGATTTATGCCTTTCTCAAAAGTATTTGCACATAAGTAAATGCAACGAATTCAACTGGAATTTGAACTCAGCTCTCCATTTCTCGTTTCAAGCCAATATCCACTGCTTCACAGTGCACATCGTAGCTAGTAACACAGTGCACATCGTAGCTAGTAAGTCACTAACGAGCTTGTATTTGGCAGGATCAAGCAAGGTGCATTCACTTTGGGCTGATTATTTCTGATATAGCTGATAAGCTTTTCCCCCTATGAGATGTTCAGAATCTCACTCTTAGCGTGTATGTTCCCCCCATACCGCTTCAGGCTCTCAACTATTTGCTTAATGGAACAACAATGGCAGTAACAGCAAAAATAAGATTGTTTGAATTTGTTAACAGTAATACATTTCAAAATGTTTAATGTTTTTAGGTTTGTTGAGAACTTTTCCGGCAAGTCATGGGTCTTCATATGTGAAGAAGAAGCTCGGATAAAATTATGGCAGCTTGTGGAAGTTTTGAAAAAATATGATCCTTCAAAGGTATTTCTGTCTCTTTGCTCCCGCTCTGCCCCCGCTCGCCTTCCCTCTGCCCCCGCTCGCCTTCCCTCTGCCCCCGCTCGCCTCTTTGTTTGTTTGCTGTTTTTTCTTCCTGTCTCTCAGCATTACACTAGTCCCTCCATATTCATGGAGAATATGCTGTAATGAAAATTTATGTGACTGACAGATCTTTTCTTACTGTAAATCTTATTAGGTAAGAAATTAACAATAATAAAATGAACCAAATATAAAAATCTACTGTGACACAAGGTTTATTCTCACAATAGATGAGAGCAACTATAGCTTCTTTTTCTTTCCCTTTTAAATCAAGGAACATTTCATGGCTTCTTTTTACTAAATCCAAATGGCCAGTATAACTTTTTTTCTTTTTTTTTGTGGTTGGCCATGAGTAACTAGAATTACAAAAAGAAAAACTATGAATCAGGTGAGTGGCCAACTGTATATGCAAACATTTTATTTCCCCATTGATTCTCATCTGAAAACTCATTCTCTCTACAGCCAATGTTTTTGGGTAATGCCCTGACAGATGAAACAGCTGTGATCATTCACCACTTTGCTTTTGCTGAAAATCCCAGCGAGTTCTCCTATCCAAATTTTGCACTTGGTTTTGTAATGAGCTTACCACTAATTAAAAGGTAAGTTAATTTAATATTTGCCAATGTTTGTGTGACTTGTGATAGTTTATTGGCGATCATGACTCTCCACAACTTCCTATTCTTTGTAGTTCTGATTAAGGCTTTTTTTGCTATCCCTTCCACTCCTATTCTGTCAACAATTTACACAAGCTTGTTAGTTCAGTTTGTGCTGTTTTCCTCTTTCTCCTGCCTTCAGCATGTCCTGAGAGTGTCAGATTTTCTAAGCCTTCTTTCCTCATTATTTGCCCTAGAAATTTCAGCTACCTCTTTCTGATGTCTGCTGCTAGGAAGACAGTTTTTCTCTCCAGAATTTCTTACATATTTAAAAGCCTACCAGTTATCCATGCTGTGAATATTGCTGTCATATCTGGTCTGGTGCATCTGCTATATAGAGAGAAATTGATAAAATTTAAAAAATTTGCAATGTTATTGGTCTTGATCTGGCATCTGAATTTCGGTCACTTTCACTGTAACATAGCTTCCTTGTGCTTTTTCTATAAATATCTTCATGTTAATTGTTCTCATGAATTTTTCTCTATGCTGTCTAGTGTTTATAAATTTAAGTGCAGTACTAGATTGGCAGCAAGGTCTCATTTTAACATTGAAATGGCTGGATGTAACCATGAATTCTATGCTAACCGTTTCTTCTGTTACATTTCTAAAATACATATACCCTCAAAAATTGGCAGGTGTCATGGAACTCCTGTACTGACAATAAACTACACCAAGTGACACAAACTATCAGAAAAAAAGAAACCAATAAAAGGATGTCAAGAGAAGTGGTAATGACTAGACTCTGAATAGGACACACCCATTTCACCCACCCGTACTTACTGAAAAAAGTAGTACCAATCTGCATACCATGCCAAGAACCCTACACACTACACCATATACTGACAAACTGCATAGACCTTGAACAGACCCGACTAAAACGTTATCAAGAAAATAATCTAAAGGATATTTTCAACAAGGTTGACCCTAAAAACATTCTCGGATTCCTAAGAGATGAAACTATACAACAAGATAGATTCAAAAAGTTCCTCTGAATCATAAGTAACACTTAATTTCCACCCATCATAATGTTTTGGCATTAAATGACCCATAAAGTGTTGATTTGCCGTAAAACAAACCAATTAATCACATTTCCAGCTTGTGGAACTCTTCCAGCTTCTTGCTTGCAAGTCAATTTTGATCTTCAAAAGTTAAAATGCAAAATCAACCGTCATCTTCAGTTTTAATTCATTTTATTTTATTGTCCTCTCTTGTTCATATTAGTAAAAAAATTTCTTGTGTTTACAATTTGGTGTAATTATATTGGCGTAATTTGGTGTAATTATATTTTTAGCATTGGTCTCAGAGAAGAGACTTAAAGCAGCAGACGTGTGGCTCTACAGAAGAATGCTGAGAATACTTTGAACTGAACATGTGACAGTGTTAGAAAATCATTTTCACCCAAAGCAAGGTAACAAAGCCACTAAGATTTAAGAGGTTACTGTAAGATAATATAAGAAACAATAGGTTAATATCTAAAATTAGCTGTATTCAATTGTTCAGTCTTCTCATACAATCACCGAAGTTAAGCAATGTTGAGCTTGTTCAGTACCTAGATGGGTGACCACTTAAGAATTCCAGACTTTGTAAACTTCAATGTACAGGTAGTATAATAGATAATGGTTTAGAATTGTTAATTGGGGAGACCAGTTCCAATTCTGGTTGGGTTTGTTATATTCACTTAAACACAAATACTCTTGGGAATGAATCCACCTCTCGTGTCCCTAGCTATGGGTCAGTAAGACTTGTATTACTAAATTGTCTCTAAAATAAAATAAAAATTCTTACAGTCTAAAAATATTTTCTAGCTTCTAAGCAACCTGCAAAGGATTGACAAACCATAGATAACGAGGTCTCGTCAATTTAATGCTGAATCAGCTCCGATGTAAGTTCTGTGCCTACCTTTCTATGGCTCTTCTCGCTTAAGGAAAACTTTTCTCGGGTCATGCTTTCCAATCAACATTGATTCTGAAAAATTAAATTGCAATATTAATCACTCAAGTCATCTTGATTTACTCTTCTTTTGGTTTCGCTCTTTAATGTTTGTGTTACTTCTTTCACGCACAGTAACCCCCTTGTGTCTTGGTAGTTTGACTGCCTCACTTAGGGTGAAATTGATTCAAGGAAAACAATTGTTCCATCTGTTTATTCATTGACTCGGCTTTTTCAAAGAATCCAACAAAACTGCACTACTCTTAATCAGCATTTTGCAAGGATCTTTCTAAAGAACATCTGCAATTTTTTGATTACATAAAATTGCAAATGTTCCCAATTGGACGACACTGATTTACTCAAGCTATTCAGTGTATTTATTTATTTTTTTATTTTATTTCTTATATTTTTTAAATTTTTTTTCCAGTTTACATGATCGTTGGCCACCTGATAATATGCGGACAGATTTTTCAATTGATCCAAAGCATGAGGTTTGTTCAGAGTTTTTGACACACACACACATATATATATATATATATATATATATATATGCAGCAGATTTTCATTTATTAAATTAGGTACCTCCAGTCAAATCAATAAAAAAGTATGAATAAAAAAGGTCCTAAACTTAATAAAAACAAACTTTTTCCTTCAAAATGTTTCTGATTATTAAGAGGAAAGATCAAAATAATTTTAAATTTTTTTAATCCCTTATAACATTTTTGAAATTTTATTTTGATTTGAGTTAGCGGCTAGAAATGTTACTACTGTTTTACAACGGAAGCCTATTGATTGCATTACCCACTTTTTCGGTGACACACATTAATTTGGAAATTCTCGCAAAAATCAAATACTTGTCAGATTTTAATGAAACTTTCAGTACTCATTCACAAATGAATGAAATTACTTTTGAAATTATTTTTTTAATTCTTGATTTTTTTTTTTTTTTTTCCTCTGTTACCCACCACCTTCCACATATATCCATGAAATCTTAATAAATTTTATACTGATAGCTAACTTTTGTTTTATTAGTTCAATGCAGGACTCATTGGGGAATATAAATCATCTATTTTTTTTATTTTAAGTTTGCAATCTTTATCCAAAAACCTTCTCTGAAGAGTAAAATAAAAAATGCAATAAAACTGATATAATTTAATTTGATAAGCTTTTAATTGCTGAAATAAAACTATTGAGGACATTATACTCTGAAGAAAAAATTTTTTTCAATTAATAAAATTTTAAAAGAATTTTCATTTTTTTTTTTTTTTTTTTTTTTTTTTTTAATCTTAGTATTAAATAATTTAATAATATATAAAATTTTAAAAATATTTTAGAAATTTTCAAAGAATTGATTGCGAGTAGACTTTTTAGTTAAGAACTGATGATTATATTGTCTAAAATTGAAAATTTTAATAAAAATCATTTTGCAGAAATATTTTAAATTAATTAAAATTTTTTTTTTTTGTGTGTGTAAATATGTTCATTTTGATTAAATATGATGTTCCATTTAAGTACAATGTTCCATAGGAGTTATAACATGTTTCCATAAAAATTATAATTAGATATTTTTAACATGCCTTAAACTTAATGATAACTTATTAATAAATAACATAATATAACTTAGTTTGGTTATTTTAATTTCATTCTTTCTTAATAAATTAAAATTATTTTAAAAGAAATTTAAATTTTTATTTATTCAGAAAGCATATTAAAATGTTTGGCTATCAATCTAAACTAAAATTCTCTGAAATATATAATTGCTGAAAATATTAAGTTAAATTTTTAATTTTACTATTTAAAAACCAAAAAAATAGAAATTAAAATTTGAAAATGTTATGTTTTAACCCAATTGAAATTTTGGCATGTGTGGTCGCCACCCTTTTAGCGTTCTTGACAAATTCCAGCTACCATATCTTTTGTCACCCCGATAACGCAGGTAAAAGAGGGCTACCGAAGTTAGTTTTATTTTTTTATTGTAAATTTCTGGCAGTAAGCAATTATTACTTGATTGAAATCAGAAAAAGGTAAGTTTGAATTTTAAAAATTGACTTAAATGACTTGTCAGGTAGGTATATTAAAACAGAAATTTGGCTACTGTTTACGTACTGTGTCGATCAATCAAAAATGGTGGGAAATTTAATTTTTTTTTTTTTTTTTTTTTTTTTTTTCAATTCAGAAAAAAATTAGATTAAAATCACTATAATTTCAGTTTAAAATACACCAGTCTATCTTTCTTTCTGGAATTAAAATTTAATCTCTTGGCTTTTAATTAAAGCTAATTTTAAAGATTGAAGATAACTTATTTATTTTTAAAATTTTAATTGAAAATGGGTGGAGGTACCTACATTAAATAATTTAGACATTTCATTTTTATTTAAATCCTAATGATCACAAATGTTTTTTTTTTGTATGTTGATTAAAAACAGCAAGAAAAGCGCTGTAGGTATTTTCATGAGTTTTTCCCAATTACTTTCAATCTTTGCTAAGATCATCATTAGGGGGTTGATTTAGACAATGCAGTTGTCAGTTATGAATATCATGTACTTTAACCATTACTAGTTTGGGGCATGCTCGTAATTTTTCAAGAAATTTAAAATTATAAAATTAAGTTACCTCCCTTGCATCATATAATTTTTTTACAAGTCTGTCACGCTTGTAGGTGTATGCTGAAAGTAGGTGTATGCTGAAAAGTTGTAACGGTTAAACCACAAAATATCCATAACTTACGACCGTTTATAGGGAAAAAAATTAAAGGGAAATTCAGTCAGTCAGTTAAGTGCCATACGTGATACACGCTTGGGTGATCATCTCTTGAAAGACTGACTGGGCAGAAGATTATATCACATTAGGTTGTGATTACTTTCTGTGGTAGACTTGTTGCCCACCAAGGCTATAGAACCCAATCTGTCATGTTATTTAACCCATAACTGGATGGAAGAGACGGATTAATACCTTTCCCAAGGGTATTTGTGTGTAAGTGAATGCAAAGAATTCAACTGGAATTTGAACTCGGTTCCCTGATTTCTCATTCCAAGCAGATATCCACTTCACCACAACACATGAAGGGAAATTACTTTTTCTAAAAAAAAAAAAAAAAAAAAAATTATTTACTAATTATTAATCACTGTTAACCAATCTTTAGTTAATCTGGATCAACGTATTTAAGTAGATATTTATTTTTATACCTACATATAACCGTCAATTCATCTCTCAATACAAAAACACTGCTTTCTCTAAATATTACAATTGGAAAAGAAATAGATATAATTTGTATTGCTAAAAAATTAGTTATCTTAAAACACTTAAATAAACTTAACTTATTAAACGAGCAATGAATTGATGGCTGGATGTAAACATAAAAATAAATATCTAAATATGTTGATCCAGATGAACTAAAGATTGCATAAATAGTGATTAATAATTGCTAATTAATAATTAAATTTTGATGTAAATTATGAATTATTTTTTAAGAAAACGTACAAGTAAATTTTTTTTTTTTTTTGTGTGTGTGTGTGTATGCACACAAACAGGTTTTTGGCTTACCTATATATTATTGCACTGGGACTACAGTTATTTGAATTACTGTTATCCCAGTATAATATATAGGTAGGCCAAGATCCAGATATGTTTATTGAAATTTAAATTACATAAGTCAGTTTATACTCAGCACCAAAAGATTGTTGTACATTAATCTCGAAGTTGTGCTATCAACAAAGGATAACATATATTTTTCAGATATACCTAAAATGTAAATCTGCATCCTGGGTTTTGCAAATATCTTTTAGGAAAGATCTACATCTTTCCCAAGCCAACAGAAGCATTTTTTTTTTTCTTAGTGTAAAAGAAAGCAGTTAAATCGAAACCTTCTCTCAGTTAAAATATGAAATTAAAATTATAATTACATTAATAAAGTGACATACATACAGGTACTGACCAGGCTTAGCATTGCTTAACTTTGGTGATCCTACGGGAACTGGTGTTTCAACATGTGATCGTAAGCCTGTGTTATGTAACACCGTTCATAAATTTAATTTTGTGAAGTGTAAATTTTTTTTTTTTTTATCAGTACATAATTTGCAATGAGTTCTTATATCGGCATCCATTCTATTCTTGCAGCTTGCCATGTATATATGGAATGATGGAAATGGTACCTCCCTTCAAGACATTCCAGAGATCTGCAAGGAAGGCAATTGTGTCACAAGGTTATCAGCAAAGTTCCCTGAATGTGTAAGTGTCAACTAGCCAATTTTTTTTTTTTTTTTACTATTTATAAAAGTGACAAGGGTGGATTTGCTATGTAAATTCATCCTGCTTAGTTATTATTATAAATTATACCTGAAAAAGTTGAAAACAGCTGAATCCTTTATGCAAGGATCATGAAAACAACCAGCCACAGATCACATAAGTTTTCACGATCTTATCCAGTTTGACAAACAAATGTAATAGGGTTTTTATTCTCCAAGAATAATATTTTACCTTTGCTATCATAATGCAAAAGCAAAAAAAAAAAAATTATATATATATATATATAGAATAAAAAAAAAAGTCTTGTTTATACAGATATACCTCAGTTTGTCATTTTATTCAACTTTACAGCTTTTTTGCCACAAATATTGAAGTCTGACAATCCACAATCGTCTATGTCAGTGATGTAAATAAGTTAAATGCAAATATTGGTAAATTTAACATGAATTGGTTTCTCTATTATCACAAAATAATCTTAATAACTGTGTCTGTTATTTAACCTTACAAAATCATTTTATTTTATGTCTTAGAGCAAACCACATTTGCAAATAAAGAGTCCATGATGAACTGTATAGGTCGCCAAATTGTAAACATCTACATTTATAAGTATGTAGGTACATGTATTTGTTAGTCCAGGGTATGACAGTAAACTTCATCTAGCAGCAAGGCCTCTGATTGGGAGGTTGAGGAGCATGGAACCTCCTCTTAACTGCTGTTGTTCCCAAGTCCTGACCCAGAGTGGTAGCACCTGTTAGGGTCCCAGCTATGTGCAAAGAGTTACCCCCACCCAAACTGGGGTCAAAACACTATGAAAGTATAAAAATACTTTTATAGAAATATATATATATAAAATTGGCTTTTATAGAAAAATGTATAGTTTGAAGAAAAATTACCAACAATACATTTTTGAATACAAAACTAGAAGATATCTTCAGTTTTCTTAAAAAAAAAAAAAAAAAAAAAAATCAAATCACGATCTGACGAAACCTTCTCACTATGGCCGAACATTAAAAAAAAATACCTTAAAACAACTCGCAGAGATTGATATGCTGTTAAACAAAACTCAAACATCTATTTGTAGTTGACTTTTTTTTTTTTCTGTACTATATTAAAAACTAAAATTTAATTGTAAGCTTAAAATAGATTCTTATTGATCATATATTATTAAAAATGAATTTTATAAATAAAATACAAAACTAGGAATGGTTATTTGTGGTTTAGCCTAGTGACAAGTAAATTTCGATTTAAGTTCTTTTTTAAATTAAATATATGATGAAGCTGGGTTGGGAAATTCTCCTACATGCAATATATTCTCCAGACCTGTCACCTTCATACTATCACTCATTTTATTCTGTGCAACACCAACGGGTGAGCATTTTCAACAATTTGAACAAATACGATTTTTTTTTTCAATTCTGCATAGAATTGAAAGATAAAGCAATTGAACAAAATTACACCAAGTAAATATTAGATTGAGGCGAAAGTTTGCAGTGCAATATTTTGCATTTTTGTGCAATGTTAGGGGAAATCTTAGTGTCTAAAGGCTATGCAGTTATGTGTGCATGTTTACTGTTTTGCTAAGATGTATATTTGACACTGTTTACTCTGAGAAGAAAGTGCAATAGAAAACTGGAAATAGAACGCATGCTTGTGGTAATGATGCAACAGTCGCAAGCATATTTGTGGAATGGCATGCAAGTTTAACTTCAAGGAAAAAGAATTCTGTAGAAAACCTAAAAACAAACAAATGGAAAGGAGGCACTTTTTGTGCAGTAGCCAAACATTGTGCAAATCTGCAGGAAAGTCAATGCATTTTAAAGATGCATTGGAAGAGAAAAGAACCTTTTTCTGGTCAGACATAACAATGCCTGTCATGTTGCAAATATGATGCAGTAAATGATTTTGAAGCAGCGTTGGTAAATTCATCTACATGCAATATATCAGATTATCACATGGTTTGTTTCATACAACACTTCTCTAGTTAGCAGTTTCAACAAGTTTCTGATGTCCCCAAAATTCTATAAAGAATTCTTCAAATCATTACCAGACTCTTTTTTAAGAAATAAACTAGTTAAACTAAAATGTTGTAAAATATCAGAAAACGAGAAAAATAGTTTGATGACTGAATAATAATAATGCAATGAATTTTGAATTTATGTGAAGGTAAAATTTTGACAGAAATACTGGAAATAATTCCATCATATCTATATTTCTTTAAAAAAAATCTTTCTAATTTCACCAGGGCCACGCAATATCACCTGACGATTTATTTGTAGCTGTAAAAACCTGTAAGAAATTCCATGATGATAGAAGTAAGTTTGTTTTGTTCTTGTTTTTTGTTTTGTTTTTTGTTTTGTGTTTTTTGTTTTGTGTTTTGTTTTTTGTTTTGTGTTTTGTTTTGTGTTTTTTTGTGTGTTTGTTTTTTTTGTGTGTTTGTTTTTTTTGTGTGTTTGTTTTTTTTGTGTGTTTGTTTTTTTTTGTGTGTTTGTTTTTTTTTGTGTGTTTGTTTTTTTTTGTGTGTTTTGAAAACGCTACTGCTTCTGTGGCCATAATTGTACATCTTTACAAGACTTACCTGCTATTGACATGTCTATACGTTCTCAAAATACCATGAAATATCAGTCACTGTTGTTTGTGTTGTAAGCTAACTAACCTTTGGTGCTATTACAGAAACAGTGTAGACATATAGTCGTATGCATTACAACCTGTTTTTTGTATCATGTGTGGGCCTTGCTGTTTAGCTTAGTACTGCAGAGTATCTTATTGGAACTAAAATGGCAGTGTCCATTTGAAATTACCATTATTTTTATTATTTCTTTCCAGTAAATAATAATTTGTTTATTCTCAAATGGGCCAGCACAGCCTGTCAACAATACTATAACAATGAAGCAGTGAAAGTATTCATTTAGATTAGTATAGGAAATTTTAGTCTTTTTTATGGTGAAAAAAAAAAACATTTGGTTTGGAAATTCTTGCAAAAATCAAATATTAAACTTCAATAAAATTTTCAGGATTTATTCAGATGAATGAAATTAGTTCTTTTTATTTATTCATTTATTTTTATATTTTTTATTTTATTTTTTTTAATAGGAAATCTTGGTAAAACTTTTTCATGTTATCCTCCTTTCTCAATTCCCACAATATTTTAATTAATGTATAATTTCTTTAACAAGTTAGAATCAACTAATAAAATATGACATTTATTCTCCAAAAAGAATTTAAGAAATCAACAATTTTATGCTTATAATCATAATTGTCAATGAGTTGAGGTGGGGGGAGCATTTTACAGAAGTAATTCTTCAACATAATCTCCTTCCTTCCTTGTACTTAATTCACTTGTGAATATTAATCACAGAGACTGAACATTATACAGATGAACTTTCAGATCAAAGTTCATTTTAATAACTTATCTGGTTACAGACTTGATGATTCACTTTCAGATATACAAAAGGGTGCTGACTCAGAAGCCCTTCTCCACAAAAAAACAAAACAAATCTGATGTTATTTGTGGATTTTTTATTTCATCCTAAGCAAGGCAGTAAAATCGTTGAGACACAAAGAACATGAGAAAAAGGTAAACTTTTATTAAAAAGAGTGAACGATGAAAGAACACTAAGCAAGAAGACAAATAACGATTGAAATTGCATCTTAATTTTGAAGATCCGTGTCGACTAGAAAGCAAGAATCTGGAAGGGAATTCCGCAAGTGAGAAGTGTGAGAGAAGGAACTGTTAACATAGAACTTATGGTTACATCTAGCTATTTCAACTGTAAATTGATGAGACCTTACTGCCAATCCAGTACTGAACTTAAATTCATAAAGTCTACTTACCATAGAGGGAAGTTTGTCAGGACAATTACAATGTGTTTACAGAAAAGGTACAGGTAAGCAATATTATGGCAGTAAGAAAGTAATTGAAACCAAGATGCCAGGTCAAGACCAATAACATTGGTGATTCTTTTTTGGATTTTATCAAGAATTTCTAAATATGCAGCTGATTCACCAAGCCAGATATGGCAGCAATATTCAAAGCAGGGATGAATGGTAGACTTAGTGATTTTTCTCAGCGTGACTTGGATATGGCACAAGGCTGAAAGAATGAGGCACCCAGTAAGGATCAAACTCGCTCAGTCATAATTGCTTGAGTGAGACAAACCTGTTAACCATTACACCACGTTGAGGTGCTCAAATGGTAGATTTATGTGTAAGGCAGTTTCTGTCAAAAAAATTGACTAACCTAACTCTGAAATTTCATCTGTGAGTCAGGCTTAAAACTTTACAGCACTTTGTTGATATTACAGATTTTACAAGTATTAATTTGACATATGAATATAGCTTGTTCTATTAAAATATAAACCAAACAGAGCGATGAGTGTTATGTGAAAGTCACTTTTCTTTTTTTTTTTTTTTTTTTTTTAAGCCCTTTTCTTTGTTCTGTTTCAGTTCCTGTGGTTAAAAATACTTGGGCTCGAGAGGCAAAGCATATTGAATATTACAGTGATGTTGAAGATCCAACCATTCCGACTATCAGTTTGGGAATACCAAACACAGAACGAGGTATTCAAATTTCTGAAATGTTTCTAATTAATAAAAGTGTTTATTTTATAAATGAAACATTGTTAACAATTATTAATTTTGACTAATGTTTGTTCTTTTTTAATTTGAAAACTTGAACAGATGAAAAAAAAAACCTAAAAACTTAGGAAATCAAATTCTAGTAAAAAATTAATAATGGTAGTAAATGTTTCATCCAAAGAAAAACCAATGAAAGAAATCGTCAGAAATGAATAATGCTTGACAATGCTTCATCTAATCAAAATTCCAGATAATATTACTACTACTAATACTACTAGTGGAAATGAAGCAATTGAAATGAAGATGAAAGAAATCCTAGACAAAAATGAAGAATGCTTGACAATGCTTCATCTAATCAAAATTCCAGATAATATTACTACTACTAATACTACTAGTGGAAATAAAGCAATTGAAATGAAGATGAAAGAAATCCTAGACAAAAATGAATAATGCTTGACAATGCTTCATCTAATCAAAATTCCAGATAATATTACTACTACTAATACTACTAGTGGAAATAAAGCAATTGAAATGAAGATGAAAGAAATCCTAGACAAAAATGAAGAATGCTTGACAATGCTTCATCTAATCAAAATTCCAGATAATATTACTACTACTAATACTACTAGTGGAAATAAAGCAATTGAAATGAAGATGAAAGAAATCCTAGACAAAAAATGAAGAATGCTTGACAATGCTTCATCTAATCAAAATTCCAGATAATATTACTACTACTAATACTAAAATAATTTTCCTTAAACTGGAAATGAATCCATCACAATTTTGGCAGCTTTTAACTGCTGAGCCTTTTTTACAATTATTTATACAAACCTTCATTAAAAAACACACTACACCCAAAAGGACCTGCATTAAAAAAAAAAGTCCATGGCGATTACATTTTTTTCCAAGACTAACATTATTAAAGTAGTAAAAGAAAATTTTTATATGATGAAGGAAAAAAAAATTTTTATGATAGTTATGTTTTGTGTATGCAAATGTAACAACTAATATGGGATTATATAATATTTGGGAAACTCATTCTTTTTGGAGCTATCTTCTTGCTTTTGAATTGGTAAATGTTGAAAATAATACCTGTGTTAGTATTTTTGTTTAAACTGATACCCTTTTCTTTTTTTTTTTTTTTTTTTTTTTTTATCCTATAATTTTTCAATGAGATTTTACTGAAATATGTTAGAAAGTTCACAAGTTTTCATCTGAAATCAAGGAAATACAAATAAGAAATTTGACCACATTATTCCTGTTGAATTTGTTGCATTCACTTATGCACAAATACCCTTCAGAAAGGTATGAATCTGCTTTTCCCTTCATCTATGGGTTAAATAGTAGGATAAAGTTCTATAGCCTTGGTTGGCAACCAGTCTATTACAAAGTAATGACAACCTACAGTGGGAAATTATTTTGCCTAGTCAGTCATGTCTCTTTGAGACATGATCACTCAAGTGTTTATTATGTATGGCACTTAACTAGTCACATTTATATAGAAGTGGGTCAATTTAACCTGCATCTTCCTATCGTCAGGTAGGTTATTCACTGCTTTCCTATATCCCTCTTGCCTTCAAATTGTCCTGTGAGTATAAAATTTTCAAAGCCCTCACAAAGCCCTCATTCTTCCTAACATTGTCCTTTTTGTTTCCATTTTCTCTAAAACTTTGTCATTTTCAGTTCATGGTATGCTCAGCATCCTTCTGTAGGAAGACTGATATTATATAACAATTCAGTTTCTCATTCTTTGTTTCTAACAAAATTTTTTTTCTTGTAGTTTCCTTTCCTTGTCTGTTGCCATCTGTGTTGTCTGCATGTCTTTGTTTGTGACTTCCAATAATAAATCCTGATAATTCTAATTTTCTAAGAATCGCCTCACTGTTGAATAAGTCTGCTGTTTAGTCTCTAATAAAGAATTTACTAGAATTCAAAAACATTTGTCAACGGTTTGAATATTTCTGTTGTGTTTGGCCTGATGTCTCTCTGTATTTGAATCTGTAATGTTGACTTGGCATCTCGGCTTCAATCACTTTTCTATCACCATAATATAGCTTTCTTTTTGATAAATACTTTCATGGTAATTGTTCTCATGAGTTTTCCTCTTTAGAGGTTAATCCCCCCCACCCTTACCATCCACACAGACAAAAATTGTACATATATAGACGAGTTAGGACTTCATAGACTTTGGGGTTGTAGTAGAATTGTAAGTTAAGAATGTGTTGCAGTAAGGAATATTGTGGTATGTTTGGGTCAGTAATTGTGGTTAGATTGGTTTAATTATAAGACAGAAGACTGCCCCCCCCCCCCACACACACACATGCGCGCGCATCCCTTTTGGCCTTGTGCCACATTTTTGTATCTTTACAAAATATTTCTTTCCTCTTTAGTGTTTAGACTCTATGGATTTCAGTATATTTCTAGATTGGCAGCTAGGTCTTACCATTTTACAGTTGAAATGACTAAATGTGACTCAGTTTTATGCTGACATTTTCTATCGCGCTTCTCACTTATGGAATGTTTTCACAGCTTCTTTTTCAGTCAACTTCGACATTCCAAAATTCAAACCTAATGTCACTTACCTTTTGTCTGAATTCCTGTTCTTTTAATTTCCTCTCCTTAATGTTTTTTTTTCCTCATATTTTTTGCTATATTGCCTTGTTTGGGGTGAAATGATTACAATACATACTTATAGGAAAGCTTCCATCTTCATGTACTTCCCTTGAGTTGAAAAAAAAGATGAGTTTTTTTTTTTTTTTTCTCTCTATAACTTGAGGTCTCCATATTAATTTACTAGTGTTAGTAACATAGTTTCCATATCTGATATTGCTCACACAGCTTATAGCTAAAGAAATAAATATAACTTAACATCTGTCTATATTTCTGAGATGAGGTATTGTAACAATTTACACTATTCAAACCGTTGCCTTCATCTTTATTGCCATATTTGCCTTCAATATTGGTTTGGTTTAACGACCCATCAACCATTTATGGTCATTTAAGGGTCAACTTTTGTATTTTGGGATCACATTTGTTTTAAAGTTGTTGCATGCATTAGAGTGGCTGTACACATTAGATTGGATACATTTTATTTTAATTAGATTTTATTGTATAGTCCTATTTTCTTTAAATATGCCATTAAATGGTCTATTTTGGTGTGTTCAAATAGTTCTTTTGTTTTTGTGTTGTAATACTTTCTTTGTATAGATAAAGTCAGCGCAGGCCATCATGAAGTGTCTTACAGTGTAAGGGGCATGACAAGCTGTGCACCATGGCGGTTCCTTTTTTTCCAGTATGAATAGATGAGTTATTTTAGTATGTCTAATACGGAGTCAAGAAAGGATAACTTCTTTCCTTCGTGATTCCCTGTATCTATTCATCTAGAGTCGGTTTTATTGTTATTAATTTATTTGAATTGCAGTTGTTCCAGTGGATTTGCCATTTATTTTGGACATATGATTGTATTTTTACTTTTAAATCTGTGTATGGAATCTCGTGTTTGGTCAATGGGCTCTTTATGTGCATTTTTTGGCGGCTGTGTCAGCCACATCATTTCCTCGGATTCCCACGTGACTTGGAATCCAACAAAGGATAATTTCTTTTGTATCTGACAATGTTAATTTGCACAATAGTTTTATGATCAGTGGGTTTTCTAATTTTTTTGTTTTGTAGAGTTGTCAGTACTGATAGATAATCTGAAAAAAATCGTGATCTTTTTTCCTTTTGCTTTGTGAGATGATGTTAAGTGCCAAAACAATGGCTTTTGATTCATTGCTAAAGATAGATGCTTCCTTAGGAAGATGTTTTTGAAGGACTTGATTCTCATAAACAACTGCACATCCTTATGTGTCCTTATCCTTAGATCCATCTGTAAATATTGTTATATTTGGGATAATTGTTCAGAATTTTATTTAGAGCTTCCTTAAAGATGTGTGGGTGGGTGGTGCTTTTGTTGAGGTTACTTAGTTTCAGTTCCACTTTTTGTTTTGTTTGTTTTTTGTTTTGTTTTTTTCCAAGGTGTAATAGTTGGTTTGATGGTGTCATGTATGTTTTTTGAGAGGAATGTTAGCTTCTTCAATTATGCTTTTCAGTTGAAGTCCAAAAGATCTTATTGCATTTTCTTTTCTTTCTGTCTATATTTCTGAGATGAGGTATTGTAATTATTTACACTATTTACATTGTTTGTCTTCATTTTCGCTATACTCACGTTTCCGCTTTATAGGATATGTATATATTTCTGAGATGAAGTATAAGTTTATACTATTTTATATCATTTGAACTCTTACCCTCATCTTTATTGCCATTTGTCCGCTATGAACTTCTTAAGGTGATGTACATAAGAATTTTTAACCAAATTTCTTTTATTAGGTCCACTAGGGTAGAGTGTTCTAGTTTCACATGTCATGGCCTTCTGTTCCAGTTAATTGTCTTTTAGTAACTCAAGTTTTTGTTCCCTCTGCAGTGGCCAAATATTTGGGTCAAGTCACTTTTTGGATTACTTCAGCCAATGCTTTTTTTCCACTGGGCCATGTGCGCTTGGTGGTGGAGGGCATATCAACCAAGATGAGAACAAAACTTTGAAACAACTCCAAGATTGTTGAAAATTACTCATCTCAGAAATAAATACAAATTATGACAAGTGGCACGAACCCACTAACATAAATAATCCAGTTGTCAAAATCCATCATGTAAAAGGCTCCAAAAATACACCACTAAAGTCCTTCGGGACAGTAGCATAGTTGGTTATACATGTGTTAGTATCATCTGGTGGTCATGAGTTCGATCCTTGGACTTGGTAGTGGTGAACCAAATTCCAACAGGAAAGAACAATAATTGATTTCACAGGATATTTCGCAATAATCAACCAGATAATCCACAATCTATAGACACTTGATGATGACCAGAGGGTACTTTGTTGAAACGTGTCTCTTATAACGCCTATATCGACCAAGAAGAGAACAAAATTTCAAAATAATTTCAAGGTTACCTGAAAAGAGCTGGTGTGAAAATGAGTATGGCAAAGATGACAACAATG
Source organism: Ascarosepion bandense (assembly GCA_037127315.1). Taxonomy (NCBI): domain Eukaryota; kingdom Metazoa; phylum Mollusca; class Cephalopoda; order Sepiida; family Sepiidae; genus Ascarosepion; species Ascarosepion bandense. Next base: position 1,903,223 of record JBBBDQ010001420.1, read on the forward strand.
TAAATAAATGTCACTTAATTTTTAAGGAACTATTGCTTTGGAGTAGATGAAATGAAAAAAAAAAAAACCTTGCAAAATGGGTTTGTTTGTTTGTTTTTTTTTTTTTTTTTTTTTTGTGCCGGGCTTATTCAGGAATGGAATCTGATAGTGATTAGCAACATTTCGTTGGGTACTTCAACTCATTTTTGATACTTAAGTTTTATAGTGACTTTATAAAAATAAAAAAAAGCTTTCTTGAAGCTTTCATTGAAATTTAAATGATTAAATTTACTATTTCCAGTAAGCAAATTATTCTGGTATATTTCAAATAGAAATTATATAAATTGGAATCTCAACTTTTTTTAGAATTTTCAAGAGTTATTTTTTTTTTTTTTCATTCATTTAACAGGTTTGTAAACAAAAATAAACTCTAGATTTTAAAAATCTTGCAAAAATGAAATATAGATCTGTGACAAGTTATTTTTAATAATTAGCAAATTTAAAGTTAAATTAATTTGATTTGAAATGATTATTTTTTATAGCATGAAATTTAGAATAAAAGTAATTCTTGATCACAGATCTAATCTTTCTGACCTGTAAAGTAAGAGATGACAGCCAGATATCGTGACAAGCTAAGTATGGTTGACCAGAATTGGCATAAATTTATTAAATCTAAATGAACATTTCATAAGGGAAACAACCTTTGAAACGTGTGAGCTTTTTAATGATATATCTCATCTGACATTCCATAGTTTAAAAAAAAAGTTAAATTTAACATTATTTTAAAAATTTAGTGTGAAATGATTTCTATTAAGCTGTATTAGTAAATAGTTTTTATTTAAATTTATTTATTTCTATTTGTTTATAGCAATATACACTAATAAGCAAGAAAAAAAATGGTGGCATATATATATATATATATATATATGAGAGAGAGAGAGAGGCAAAGTTGAAGGCCATAGAATACAGCAACCAGAACATTGTGATAATAAATGAAGAAACAAAACCATATTGACCAATTTTTTTTTCTTTCTTTCTTAGGTCATTGTCAAAAGACCTTTAGCATCTTGGTACGAATCCTCCATGAACCAAGCCTTTCAAGCAAATCTTGGTTTCTCATTTTAGATGATGACACAATAATCAGGTAAATGTTTTGATACAATTAAACGAGGCCTCTTTTATTTCCAGCATTTGGACTATTTGTTGTCCTCACCTTAATTACCATATTCACAGTGTTTCGGTTGTATGCCCCAGCCTACTTCAGGGAATATACATTGAAATTTTGAACTGAACTCTTTAGTCCACAAGAGTAGATTCTTCTAATTCCACATGCCATGACTTTTTTTTTTTTTTTTTTTCTCATCTCAGTATCAGTTGATTCCATTGGTTGAGTCATGCACACACTGAGCAAAAATCATAAGTGCCAACCCAGAAATATAAAAAAAAAATGGTCAGTATAAGCAGTACCCTTGAATGTAACAACTACTCTGGGTAAATGACAGCAGCTCCCCCCCACAAAATGGGATAGAAGAGGAAAAAATGATAACATTCAGAAAACAGCCTTGGTCTGCCTACCCTATATGTGGAGGTGTTTATTAGCAAAGATACAAAAGGTCTGTGGTTCGTATAACATCAGGACAACCTTCAGGAGTGATTCAACACTATACAGGCATCACGTCCGAGTAAGACCACCTGTAGAGGAGAACATGAATAAGGAATGTGTGTATGCTCTCCCATGCCGCTGTGGCAAGAAATATGAGGGAGAAACAGGCCACTCCCTTAAGATAAGACTGCAGGAATACCATAAAGCCGTAACCTGGTAACAAATAGAAAAATCAGGTGTAGTTGACCACATATGGGTGTAGGTTAAAATAGACAGAATATCAGAGGAAAATATAAAAACTTAAGGAATCAGCGCATATGCTGGACCGCAAAAATCTCCTAAGCTGACCGAGCATAGAGATGAATACAATATGAAAACCAATAACTAGCTAGTGAAAAACAATAACAAAAAAATTGTAACATGAGCTCTGGTAAGAAATGGGTACTGAGACATTAAGTTTAAAAAAAAAAAATCATCACAGATGTTCCCAAGGACAACTGGCCAAATGGATAAAAGCATTGGTTGAGTAATGCAAAGTGATTTTTACCCAAAGAGTTGTGAGTTCAATACCTGGCCACAGCAGAGGGAACAAAAAACTTGAAAAATGGAGTTACTAAAGGGAATTGATATATCTCAAAAAGGGCATGGCATGTGGAATTAGAACAATCTACTTGCTAAATAAAGGGTTCGGTTTGAAATTCCAACATATCACCTGAAGAAGGCCGAAGCGTACAACAGCCGAATGTTGAAGAAAAGAGATGGATGGGAATCGAGTAGATAAAAGATGGCAATTGATGTTGCATTCTAACTTTTAGAGATTGTAGCTATCGGGGAAGCAAGCAAATGGAAGTGTGAGAAAAGAAATTGTTAGATTAGAATAGTTACATTTAGCTATTTTGATGGTAAAAGGGGAGGGACCTTGATGCCAATCCAGTAGCACCCATAAATACATGGGGTTGGGCGAACCAGAGGGAAAGATTCATCAGAGCAGTTGCCATAAAAATACTTGTAGAAAAGACAAAGGGAAGCCACATGATGTCTGTGAGAGTCATTGAAGTTGGGTTACCAAGTTAGGATCAATTATATTGCAGATCCTCCTTTGGATTTTGTCAAGAATTTCAAGATGAATAACAGCACCGATCACATGTGGCAACAATATTCAATGCACGGATGATTGGTAGCTTTATAAATGTGCGAAATGTTTTTCTGACAAAAAAAACATCCCGGCCCGACACAGTGATTCAACAAAAGTAGTACAGGTGGGAAGGCTAAGCATTGTTTTTTTTGTTTTTTTTTTTCTTTTTTCAAAGTGAGACTTTCTAAAAATTTCAAACTTTGTTTTATAAGTTTAAAATCATTGAGTTTCTGAAATTTTCATGAAATTTCTTATTTTTAAAAGATTTTCTTTCTCCACCATTCTTCAATTCACAAATTTCTGATAACATTTGAAACAAAAGGGGAGGAAAAAAAAATTTGTCTCCTTCCCTGATGTGGTACTAGACCCTTTTTATTCCATTGAGTTAGCTCAAACATTCATGAGTCTATCGTGCCAACCATCAGTCTTTTATCAAGGTTATTAGGGTGGCATTCTGTTTTATAACCTAGTTGGTCAATGTAGGTGGTTGCTGGGCAACCAACCAACCCATTTTGCTCCATGGCTAGGTGCCCAAAGCAGTAGATCACTCGTGAGTACTTGTTCTGCAAAGTGCATTCGCACAAGAATGTAGAGATGTCAGGAATGGGTCTATAGAGCTGTGATTTAGTTAGATGTTGTCTCCAAGAGGCGTTAAGTATATCTCCCAGCAACCGAGTGTAGATTCCATCAAGCTTAGACTCTGCGGTTTTAGTTAATGTTCAAGCAGTCGTGCCATTGATTCAAATCTCCTCCACAGTAGCTGAAAAGAATCTCCGTTTAAGTGGACAGATTCCAAATTTATTCAGGACTGTCGTAACATGTTAGGCTTTTGAAATCGGCACATGATTAGGATGATCTTAATTATGCAAGAATATAATTTTTTCTTTTTTTTTTTTGTCTATATTCTCGGCAGGGTTACTGACTAAAGGTTAATTCTTCTGAATATGTGCTCGAAATTCTTGGATATAAAACTGGCATCAAATAAACAGTTTTATCATTTAACTAGCAATATAGCCCGGCGTTGCTCAGGTGTAATGAAAGCTTTAAAACTAATCCCTGGAGCTCCAACTCTTTTGACGTTGGCACGAAAGACTAAAAATCAATAGTTGTTTCCAGTTAAAGTGAAACCATAAACTGAAAGGAAAATGAATGGATGTAAGTCAAATTTTGATTTCCTGGCATCGATATCAAATAAGATTTTTTTTCGTCGTAAACTGAATTTGGATGGCTAAATAAGTCCTCTAAATGGTATCATGGCTGAGACTAAGAACTACAATTATACCTATTCAGTCAAACCTGAAGCAAAAACTAAAATAAAAGGGCAGAAACACACACACACACACACACACACACACACACACACACACACATCTTGCCTTTATATATATATATATATATATATATTATATCGATTTTTTTTTTTTTTTTTTTTTTTTTTTTTTTTTTTTTTTTTTTTTTCTGCACTATTGTAAGAACTGCAACCTTGAAATTTCTGAATATCGTTTGTCTTTGAGGGTAATCAAATTTGATTAAAATCAAACCACTCCTTGTATAACCCGATTTTCGATATTTATCAGGGGTACCTCGACACAAAACCTAGCTATGAACACTCGCATATACTTATAGTACAACTGTATAAATTTTCAAGAAAATTGGTTCAGCCGTTTCGGAGTTTATAGGTAACGGACATACACAGTTCCATTTATAAATAAGTTTAGATGTGTCATATATCTTACCCAACTGGGATAGCTAATTTGTAAAACTGAGACATCAAATAAGTAAATTTATCATTTCTGTCAACCAGCATGTCTCTTATCTTGCCTAACGGAAATAACTAATTTGCAAATTCAAATAATTTACTTAGAGCCATATTGAAGTTAAGCAACATTGAGCCTGTTCAGTGAGATGGCTAACTACTTGGGAATACCATGTGCTGTAAGCTTGGATCTGCGGGTGGTATCATGGATAATGACTTGGAATTTTAAATTGAAGAACTGAGTTCCAATTCCAGTTGGGTTCATTATATTCACTAACATGCAAATACCTTTATTTATATCAGTAAACTATTTAAAAAAAATTCTTACAACTCGTCTAATTGAACAGGTGTAGAGGCTCATCCCTTGTTCCCTGTTTAGGATGTGGTTTCCGGCCTTCTCTTTTCTAATTTCCTCACTCTTACATAGCCCCCTGCACATCAGTGGTGTTACTGCCTTGCTCGGGGTGATATGATTAAAAAAAAAAAAAAAAAATCTAAAAATATTTTCTGGGTTTAAATAACCAGCAAAAGGGTTGATAAGCTGTAAAGAACAAATCAGCCATTTTTCAATTTGGTTTTTGGGATCTTTTTAGATATAGTTTTGCTTTTGTAATCAAGTTCTTTAGTCATTCAAATAAAGACTTTTATGGTCTCGATTGATCACAGGTTAGGAATAAAGGGAAAATGTTGACTCCAAAATCTAACAAACATTGGAAATTCTATTAACATGCCTGGAGAGTAAGAGGCAGAAATGCCTAACAAATGCTATTGACAAAGTTGGCAAGAGTAAGAGAAGCAAAGCACAGGGCAAAAATAATACGAAGCAAACAATATCTGCAAGAGTAATTGGAGGAAGGGTGGCGTTATAGATAGCAGCTCAGATTGAGGAATCTGAGAGCTGGGTTCAAATTCCAATCGAATTCATCACATTTACTTGCATGCTAAAAGGTATTTCCTCTCCCCCCAGTTATGGGTAAATAACAGGACAGACTTGGGTTTCATAGCAACCAGTCTAGGAATTCAAAACCAGCCTGGAAGTGGACCACCTCAACCAGAGGTCAGGGTCAGGGTCAGGGTCAATACCTCTGCCCATGAAACAACTTACAGAAGCATAGACGACAATGAACTGGCCCAAAACGGAGCCTGATGATGACGGGGTTGTTGATGGTCTACACTGCACTGGGAATGATGGGGTAAAAGCAAGAGTAAATATGGAAAAAGATCCCAAACCAAGAACGGTGTTGACACTCAAAAGATAAACCGACACACTACTGCAGTGTTCTGACTTCAAGACAATAAAAATATGGTGGATGAGACTGAGAAGAGGCCTCTCGCGTTAACTAGGAAGAAATCCCAGCATGGTTCTGTGTATTTTGTCTATAAATTTGGGGAAGGGGTTGTTTGCAGTCATTCCTACAAAGATTGAAGCTAACAATGCCGTATATAGAAGAATTGACTACCAAAATGCTACAACCTATCAAATTGCTTTAATGACACCAAATACAAATCTCTCAAAGAAATACGTCTATGACACAAAAAGAACTTTAGTTTATGCAATACAAAGATCAAGGCTTTCTACTAAAAACAGCTCATAACTAAAAAAAACTTGATGTACTGATTATGCGTTGGTATTGCTTTTTCTTATAAAGATAATTTTCAAATTTGGCTTTTAAGAAACGAGAAAAATCTGTCATTTTACTTACTGTAAATTGTTATGAGAGTGCATTTCTGTATAAAAAGATACTAATAAAGTCTACAAAAAGGTTATATATAGTAAGGGATTCTACTGAGTCCTACTTGTTTTCATTCATGAAGTAGTTGTAAAATAGAGAAATTAGAAATAGAATGTTTGGAAGATTCTAGATCATTCCAGTATATTCCAGAAAAATCTAAATGACTCGAGAAATATGCTAATTAGGTACTAGCCCCTATAAAAATAGTTGTCAATTAAAAAAGAATTTCTGGCATTATCAACTCTGGCTTTGATTCGTGGGTTATTATATCCAGCCAAAAGAATCTCTATGAAAAGTTACCTACCAACAAAACCCAAAAAGAGGACCTTCTGGAACTAAATTGGTAAATAGAATTTTTGAATATTTTCATTGAGCAAACTAAAAATATACACACACACACACACACACACACGAGGATTTCCAGTATACCACATACAATATTTACCCTTTCTTCTACCTCGTAACATCTGTTTTCTGTTTTGAATGCTATAATTGTATACTTGTATATATTTTATTTTTGTGTTTTTAGTAAATTAAAAATGTGTAATTTAGCTGTGTTTTGGAAAATCATTTTCTTTTCTTTTGTTATAACTTCCAACACGTAACAAAATGTAATTTGAAATTTTCTTTTTAGTATTACCAGGTTACGTAAATTACTTGCCTGTTATGACCCCAGTGAAGCCGTGGCTGTGGGAGAGCGTTATGGCTATGGTGTGTCTACAAGTACCGGATATGACTATATAACTGGAGGAGGAGGGTATGTTCCAAGCATTTAGTTCTTTTCTCTCTTCTTTTTTTTTTTTTTTTTTTTTTAAACCTGCATTTCTCAAAGATTGGAATATTTATTGCCAATCAGTTTTGATAGACTTTTATATCCATATTTTAAAAGGCTAAGTTCATCATTGTGTGTGTACATTTAGATTGAGCTCTTTGACTGGATCAATGTGAATATTTAATATTAATAATATTCTTTGGGATTTACCTCCAAGCCGTTTTTTTCTCTTTTTGAGATATATATATATATATATATATATATATATATATATATATGGTTCTGTTAACATTTCAAGCCCTCACACAGTATGATGTCAGAACCACATTACAAATTTATGAAATGTGCCTGCTATTCAGTGACTGTTATTGTTGCTAAGCAATGTTTTATGTCAACACAATAAAATCATCTTTTATGGTAGTGTTTTTATGTTAATGTCACTGTAACTTCTCTGAAGATGGCTCATGTGAGCTGACAGCTTAGAACCAACATAATAAAAAAAAATATCCAAATTTTCTCCTGAAATTAAAGCCAAAATACGATGTTTAGAATGGCTCATGATTAAACATAAGACATTCAGTGTCTCTTATATTTAACAGTATATGTTTACTATATAATATATATATATATATATATATATATATAAAATGATTATACATTGTGAAATTAGCTTGTCCTTTTACTTGAGACTAATAAAAAAAAAAAAAAAAAATTTTCTCTAATAAAATGAAGAAATGTTCATGAAGAGTCATACAATTCTCTCATAAAATAATGTAACCTGTTATATAAAAAATGTTAAGGTTTCAAAAAAATTAGCAGATTAACTGAAAAAATGTAAATATTGCATAAAAGGTAATTTAATCTAAATAACCGGCAAATTCAATCTGTCTGTCCGTCCTTTAACTCTGGCCACACTTGCTCTACATAGACATATTATTATACCTTTTTGAAATCAGGATTTTGAAATTGAATATCTGCCATTGGGATTTTTGTTTGGATCACAGATGGGAACAGTTAAAAATTAAAATTTTAAAATAACTGAAACAAAAGAACAAGTTTTTCTTTTTTTTTTAATAAAGTAACACAAAACCATTGAATTGAAACCTTTTGTTTTAAATTCAGTATTAAATAATTTTGTGTATTTAGGCAGCAAATTTTCTTTTAAACATGTCACATTAAATAATTGCAAATATTATATTTGCTTATTTTTAATAAAATCCATTCATATGCACGGATAATATTACAATTGAAAGGTGTCAGAAATGAGCTGTAACATTGACAGATGTTATTTTCATCAATTTCTCAAGGTACCCAAGTACTTTCCACCTCTTTCCGAGATCATCTTCAGGGGGTTACATTTGTTACCATAACTCACACCCCTGAAGATGACCTTAGAAAGAGGTGGAAAGTATTTGCTTACATTGACATGTTATTTTCATTCATTTTTCATTGTTACAGCTCATTTCTAACATATTTTGCTGGTAATACGCAAAAGATTATCCGTGAGTATCAACGGATTTTATTAAAAATAAGCAGACACAATGTTTGTAATTTATTTAATCTGACATGTCGAAAAGAAATATATATATATATATATATATATTATAACATGGATATGTTACAATATCACTACAAAAGTAGCCATTTTGTTTCGACACTTTTTGTGTCTTGTCAAGTGATGTGATTATTTTCAAAATGAATGGGTTAAAAGGTTAAAAACAAGCAGAGCCCCTTTAATCAGGGAGGCATTATTGTATATACAATGTGGACCAATCAAAGTAAAGCAGCTTCTAATTTGGAAAATATGTGGGCAGGCTTAAGATTAATCTTGGTGGGCATTGCTATTAAAATTTGGTTGAAGTGAGATCAGCATTATTAATTCACACTTGTATCTACTTTATTCTTGTTGCGAAAAAATATAATAAAAATATATGGACATGTATATATTTTACAATAACTACGCACACTTAGACACATATACACATGACCCGGTCGTGACATATAAACGCCACCAGATGAATCAGATAGATAAGGCAATAGTAATGAAACTGATACTCTTTAGCCTGGTCAATTCAGCACTTTTTTAAAAATAGTGTTTCTCCAGACAAGGAAGTGTTTTTGTGTTTTTGTGTTTTTGTTTGTCATCATAAAATACCTATTAAGGTCATACAACCATGGATGAAAACATAATTTCTTCTAATTTTGGAAATTGTGCATTCAAAACAAACCCTGCTATGTGAGTGTTCCTAAGAACAAAAAAAAAATGGTAAGATCAGTTATTGCAAATCGCCTGAAGACACATGATAGAAACTTAGCTTGCGTAATAACTTGCTTACAAATGAAGAATATTTGAAGTTTTCTATGTACCCTTTGTTGTCTTTCCAATTTTTTTTTTTTTTTTACCTTTGTCAGATTCACTTTTCAGCTGTTGTCCACTCTGGCCTTCAGGTGATTTTTGTCCATTGGAGTATTTTATTCTAGTTCCGGTTAGTTCCCTTTAGTAACTAAAGTGTCCAATTTTTTGTTCACTTCTGCTGTAGCCAGGTATTGAACTCACAACTTTTTAGGTCAAGTCAGTGGATTACTTTAACCAATGCTTTTATCAACTGAGCCAGGTGTCCTTGGAGAAATTAGGGGTTCAGTTCAAAATTCCAATCACCGGAAGAAGGCTGGAGCATACACTGACCAAAACGTTGTTCATATGACAATATGAATAGTGTAAAAGATTAGTTCCTCATCTCAGAAATATAGACAGATTTTGAAGGTGAAGATGGCAACAAAGATGAGGACAACAGTCCGAACAATATAAATAGTGTAAATAATGACAATACCTCATCTCAGAAAATAGACAAATATTGAATAATGAATTTGATTCACCAATTCCTTAATCTGAGCTGCAATCAGTTATTCTACCATGTCTCATGAATGTTACCAAATAACAAAAACCAACTTACTTGAAGACTTCCAACAGCAGTAACAACTAAAATGGTTAGTACATGTAATTAGTAAGGAAAATATTAATATAATCAAGATGTTGACTTTCCCCAGTACCTTATTAAACAAAAGTTTAGGGAGTATTAGAAAAAGTGAATTAACAGTGAACTTGACGAGCCTGATGTCTCCTGAATGAAAACAGATCTTCTTACCGTCACCAATAATTATCAAAAATAGAATTGGAAAGATTAGAAAACAAGGCTTAGTTCAAATTCCAGGCTAGTCTGTTGTATTGACTTTTGGACTGATGCCCATGGGGAAGGTACAAACCCATATCTTCTCTTGCCAACTCTAGGTTAAATAGCCGGGTAGATTTTACAATAGGAATCCATTTCAAGAAACTTCATTATAAAAATGCATTGCAAATGATTTTTACTAAAAGAATTTCATCCTGAGTATGACAAACTAAATCTGGCAGCAACACCTCCAATTTGAAGATTTTGAGAAGCATTGGAGCACCTGTTAATTGCTGTTTTTTTTTCCCCTGACTTGGAGTGGTAGCACCTGTTAGGGTCCCAGCTATGAGAAAATAGTGACCCCCACCTCCGCCACAAAAAAAAAAAAACTGGGGGATAAAAGATATCTATAAAAATAGATTTTTCGTAATAAGAACAGCAATAGATTTTTGATAGAAATATTGCCAAAACTCTGAAGGAAACTAAATTTTGGCATTAAATGACTCAAAAAGAATTGATATGTCGTTACCCAAATCAAACTAATATAGGAATTAATCTTAGAAAGAGCTATAACAGTGAACATGAGAACCCCCACCAATTTTCATACAAATTCATTGGAAAATGATTTTAGTATATGGCATCCTAAGTTATTTTACTATAGGAATTAATCCTAGAAAGAGCTATGATAGTTGGGACGAGATGTTTTCAGTGAAAGACTTTATTAAACAAAAGATTTTATAAACTTCAACTAAAAGTAATCACGAGGCCAACGAAGGCTGAATGTTTCTTGTATGGCAGCAATTAATTCTATCATTTCTATTATTGATGGAATTGCACTAGCAAAACATTTTATTTATAAGAAAAATTTGATCATTTATGATTTAGACATTGGGTTTTTAATTTATTTTTTTTATTTTTTATTTTTAGTATTGTTCTAAGTCGAGCTGCTGTTGAAGCTATTATAACATCGGGTCAATGCAGTTGTCCTCGTGTTGATTCTCCAGACGACATGATACTTGGAATGTGTCTTCAAAATCTCAACATTCCCATTACTCACAGCCCATTTTTTCATCAGGTAGGGTGCCCCCCTCCACTCATCTTCAGAAGAAAATGTATTTGGATTTCTTAGTTGTCAAATGACTTTTTTAAATTTCAAAATTTTCATATTAATCTCCTTTAGTTCCACTAATTCAGACTATACAGCTTAAGTTCTTGTCCCCATTAAGAGCTACTACTTTGCTGTTCAAACTTTCATGTAGATGTTTTCATGAACACTACAATCTGACCAAAACCCACATAACTTGAAGACCTTCAACTAGAGCAACAACTAAAATGGATAGCACATGTAACACATCACTTAATAAATCCCGAACCTAATAAAACAACTTTTAGGCAAAATTCGACTTTATTCATCAACATAGTCTTCTTCTAGGGTGATACACTGATTCCAACGCTTCTCTAACAATTCGATGCCTTTTTTGTAGAACGATTTGTCTTTGGCCTCAAAATATGCCTCGGTTTCTGATATAACATCTTTGTTGGAGCCAAATCATTTTTTCCTGGAGCATGCTTTTGAGGTCTGCAAACAACCAGTAGTATTCTGGAGAATAGGGTGGATGCGGAAGCAATTCGAAGTACAATTCATGTAGTTCTGTTATCGTTGCGTACGATTTGCAACACTTTTTTTTTTTTTTTTTTTTTTTTTTTTTGTGATTTCTTACTTCATCAATGCTATATATTTGCTATTTGGTTCTTCCTTTCTCAAGGTAATCAATGAACAAAATACCTTGCACATCCCAAAATATGGAGGCCAAAACCTTGCCTGCTGATGTTTGCATCTTTGGTCGCTTTGGAAGGCTTTCACCTGCTGCTGTCTACTCAGCTGGCTGCCAATTTGACTCGAGTAAAGGGGCGGATCCATGTTTCATCCACTGTCACATATTTAAAAAACTTCATTGCATTGAAACAGTTGCAAACAATGCTCTGAATTGTCGACATGTTGTGTTGTTTTGACTGAGCAAATGCAGCACTCACTTTGAGCACAGCTTTTTCATTGACAAATGTTCATGCAAAATGGTGAATACACTGTCTGCTGATGTATTCAGCTTCTCTGCTATCTTACACAACTTCAATTTATGATTGCCCAAATTGAGTTTGTGGAATTTTTGGTGTTTTCCAGGACAACTGCCGATTTTGGTCAATCTGAGGGTTCAGCATCATTTGTCTGTACAACTGCATTTATTTCCCATGGAGCAGTCTGAATAATACTTATCAAGTCATTGCTTTGTTTGAACAGTATTTTTTCCTGTCAGAAAGCAATGCTTTATCAACACACAAACTTAAGATTCTTCCATTGTTTTGAAAATTTGCAACAGTAACTTACATTAAGTGTAATTTGTAAACTAACAAACCAATTGGGCCCAAATTTCGTCATTTTAACGTTAGTACTTCATAAAATCATGGATTTTTTTTATTTTTTTTTTATTAGTGGCGTGATCTATATGTCAGGCCTGGGACTTATTGAGTGATGTGTTAAATAGAAATCTTAATCTCGTCATGGGTCAGTTGTTATCTATCCTCCTTATACTCAGAATCTTCACTTCCTCCTGTAAAAGAAGAAAGTGAAGATTCTCCTTTTATCCATCTAAATAAATTAAATGGTAATAAGAATTTTCTTATAGTTGGTTCACATATTTTAATAATCTAGTAAATATTCATAAATTTAAGGATAAAAACTTTTCATATTTATTTCTTTATAGCTTGGTAAATGATAAAGTTTGCATTGCATCAGTTTTTAGAATGTTGTCAATATAAAATTATTCTTGTAAATAAACAATCTGATGTATATGAATATTTTGTAAATTTTAAAGAGCAAAAAAATGTATAAATTCTCTTTCATCATATATTTCAGTTTCATTTCAATTCTAATCATCAATTTTTATAACATTGCTGAGGAGTGAAGGTAGTTAAAAAAACAAAAAAGTATCATGGGAAAAACTTTTTTTTTCTTTTCTTTTTTTTTTTTTTTTTTTTTTTTTTTTTGTGAGAGTGAGTACTGCCTTCTTAAACTGCTTTTTATTTATTTTAGGCTCGTCCCAATGACTACAGTAAAGACTTACTTGCTCTACAGGATCCCATTTCCTTTCATAAACACTGGATGATTGACCCACTAGATGTCTATCAGACATGGTTTGCAAAAGCAGCCCAGTTTCATGACGAGTTATAATATCATCCGAACACTTAAGCTTGATTCCAGATAAAGAAAAATTTACTTTTTTTTTCTTTTTCACACTGTAGACTTTTTTTTTTTTTTTTTTTTTTTTTTTTTGTCCTCATTATAAATTAAAACATTTTTCACTGAATTTGTAACGGCTTTTCATTTGTCTGATGATTCTTTTTAAATGATTAATAGTTTTATTCAATTACTATTATTATTAGTTACATAAAATTGTAGATCAGGAGAAAGTGCCAGTATAGCCTACTGGTTAACAGCTCAGAATAAGACACTGGTGAGCCAGAGGTCAAGTTCATTAACTCCCACAAATGACCTTGTGAAAGGTATATGAATTCGTTGTTTATAGAGGTGAGCAGACTAACCTGTCTTGCTGTGGTTAACAACCAGTCTAAGAGAATGCCAGTTTTGTATGTAGTTTGGGCAAAACACATGGAAAAAGATTATGGCATTCACAATTAACTGTGGGTTGGGGATTGTGAACTCATTTAAACTGTTGTCGAGTAGGTAAGTCTATAGTAAGTCACTAAATTGTTTCTTAGAAGAAACAGTATGAAAGCAGAAAAAAGAGAAGCTCCTGATATTTTGTGGACATTGCTGTCAACGTTTTGGCTACCAACTAAACGTTCTTACAAGCAACAAACTGCATACAATAAAAGAACAGGCAGAGGAAAGTCACAAGATTGAAGTGGTGTCTAGAAAAGAAGTGATAACAAGACACCGAGGATGTCATTCTAACATGGCCCATTCTTATGTCCTTAAAAAGGAAGACCCACTTTACTGCATACCATGCCAGGAGCCATTTACAATAAGACACATATTAACAAACTGCTTTGATCTACAAAAAATTTGCCAAAAATATTATAAGGAGACAAACCTGTTCCAAACGAACAAAAGCAAAATATTTCTATATATGAAATAATTTAATACCCCAATCGAAATCTACAGTAACTTTAAATGAAAACAACCCTTTTAACCATTCTCTAATCTTGCCTATTACGAGTTCTGTCCCTACACATCTGAATAAACCATTTGCAATAAAAACTCTTTATCAATCACCTAAATATTCTGTTGAATTTGTTGTTATACTGCAATTAATCATGCAACAGCATGTAGCCACAGTTTTGTTGCTGGCTGAACAGTGAGATTTTTATGGGGTAGGTTGAATGCTAACTCAAAATACAATTGAGCTACTTCTCTTGTCCGGGGATCAAAAAAAGATGTCTGTATTTGGGGTGGCATTCACTCGGTGGGTTGAGCCAGTTTCTTTTCTAGAAGTTTCATGGGACATTTTGGCTCCCAACATAGATTGAATGCAAACCAAGGTTCTAAAATCCGGTCTATCCTGCTATTTATCCATAGCTGAAGGGGAAAAGATGGATTCATACCTTTCCCAAGGGTATTTAGCACATATGCATATGAAGTGAATGTAATGAACTCTGCTGTCCAATTCCTCACTCCCACCCACTATCCATTACCCTGCCTCTGATCTTGAAAAATTTTCTTTTATTCTTGCATTGATTGTTTATTATTAGTGCAAATTTTCAAATTGTAAAACAAAATCAAAAATATTGTCATGTTTTAGATTCGATGTTCAGCCTGTGATGTTACGTTGCTTCACCTGTTCAGGTTGAAAATCAGCTGTTATTGCTGTTTAATAATATATACACCTGACTTTGTGGAATGGAACTTGTCTCATGCTGTCTGCATGTTCCTTTCTGTAATCCCAAAGAAAATAGTCGATGAGAACTGAATTGAAAAGGGCGTCTTTGGTTTCAGGATCCTTTGCTAAAAGTTTCATAGTTTCTTCTTTAATCAGCTGAAGAAAAAAAAAAAAATTAGAAATTGTCTTAAAATCATGCAATTATAACTGTTCTAACCACACAAGAAACTTAAACATAAAAGTCGATACGAAAGTCTGTTTAATGCTTGATCAGAATCAGAAACTATTTATATATGCTGGTCAATGGCGCATTACGGGTAGTAAGGTCTAATGTATTATCTAATAACCTGCTGCTAATATGTACCTTAGAAAAGGTACATACTAACCAAAACAACAAACATCTTCCACCCACCAACAATAATCAAAGCTCACAATCAATTAACCTGAAATTATTCCAATGAAATCATCTTGAACAAAGTCAAAGGATAGATTTTTGACAACACTCACACACAACATAATACAAAAAGCCAACAAGAAAAAAAAATGTTTGGTTCAAATAATTGTACGTCAAAACTTAGAAACATAAGAAAAGGAGAAATAGGCTACCCACTTAAGGCTACAAGAACATTGCAAGGCCATAACAGGAGGGGTAATAGAAAAATCATGTGTAGCTGACCACATATGGAGGGAGAAAGGCGATCACTGCTCCCTTTGGGATGAAGTTGAAATAATAGATAGAGAACACCACTGGAAACTACATAAACTTAAGGAATCATCACATATGCTACAAAAATCTAAGCTGACCAAGCATAGAAATGAATACTATATGGCAACCAATAATACGGAGTGCCAGAGAAAATCATGAACTCTTTAAAAAAAAAACAAAGGTTACTGAAACATTAGGTTTATAAGCCCCAGAAATTCACTTGCTGTTGTCCTCAAGGACATCAATATTGGTTTGTTCCAGTGACTTGACCAAACGAGTTGTGAGCTTTATACCAGGCTACAGTGGTGAATAAATAACTTTAGAGTTAAGTTAAAGGGGAATAACTCATGAAGTGGCTTCGCACAAGGAATGAGAATAATATACCCCAGTGATTGTAATAAATGGTTTGGGGTCAATAGTTCGAATAGTGTAAGAAATATAGACAGAAAAATAACTAACAAACCAGCCTGTAACTGCAGACCAATGATCCTTTTAAATGGTAATAGCTTAAAATATATATATATATATACACAAGGCCATTGTAAAACCAGCAGATAATTTTGAAAAAATATATTTACTAAAGTTACTAAAAATGAAAAACCAAAAAGAAATACTACCCTAAAATATGCACTTATATATAGATATATTATAAAATGCTGATACTTTAAACTAAACAAGATATCTAAAACAAATAACTGCATTCAGATGCACAATTATTTCTACTCAATAACCTTCTAGAATAATCTGAACCCTAATCATTACTGCCTAACCAATAAACCTTGCTACCCACAATGCACCACTTACCAGCATATACAAACAACTGAGCCAATACACATGAAATGCTTGGTGTTGACCTTGGTGCCCACTTTTATATTTACATCTGCCCCTATCTTTTAGAATGAACACTTTTATCCATAATAACATAATACCTAAGGTTTAAATTAATTTTAAAAAATAAAAAAGCTTTCATTAAAAACTAATAGGTTCAATTTACTATTTTTAATAAGCAAAATACTCTGGCGTATTTCAAACGGAAATTATATTGATTGGAATTGATTTTTAGTAACATTATCAGTCATCCTTTTTTCTTTTTTTTTTCTTGCAAAAATAAATTTTACTCTTCTGAAAATTTTGAGGAATATTAGTTGATGTAAAGTATAATTAATCTTATTTTAAAATATCACAGAAATTAACTTTTTCACCAAACTGTAGCTACATTTGTGTTTGACAAGACGATGAGATTTAATGCTCTGTTACTTTATCAGTAAGACATAATTTAAGAAAATCATGCAAGTGCATTGGTAATCTTTAAAATTTTGGTAAATATTCTCCATAATATAATTTTAGGAATGTTAACTTTAAATTTACTAGTTTTCACTCTTATTTACTGATAATGTTGTATATGGTCCTACAAATTAAAAAATTTTGGTGTTAGATTATTGTTAAGATTTAAAACTTTATAAATTATTATTAAAATTTTAAAATAATTGAAAACAATTCTTGTAAAAATTCATTATTCATTGAAAAAAAAAAATTTTCTTAAAACAATAGTGTCCATAATACATTTTATTTAAAAAAATTTTTATAATTAAATGTCATAGTTTTCTTTTACAATTCAAAGCTTTTCAGTAAACTGTCTGACAAAAATAAATGGAGATTTAAATTCTCCAAAGACTCTTGCTTTTAACTAATATAAATATGAAGAATCTGATTTTTTTTTTAATTTCTTGAAATTTCATGAAATTAAGTGAGTGATAGATTAACAAATGTTAAAAATAAAAATTTTCAAAAATAATTTAATTCATTTGTGAATAAGTCCTGAAAGTTTAATTAAAAATCTGACAATTATTTGATTTTTTGCAAGAATTAAGAAAAACATTTATTTCAAATGTGCTAGAAAGGATTCAAAATTTAATAAGAATGTTCTTGAGAGGAAAGACCAAAAACTGACAATAAAAATAGTTTTTTGTCAAATTTGTGGCCTTTTTCAGTATACGTTGCTTTTTTCTTTCTTATTTTCTTATTTTTTATTTTATTTTTTTTTAAGCAAAAACAGTCAGAGCTAAAATTTAATTTATACTAATGATAAATGTTTTGTTCCTCCTCATGTAGTAGAAATCTGAGTTTCATGTCTATGCCAATCAACTGAAAAGTGTGAGGTACAAAATGTATAGTTATTATTAGTGTCTTCTTTATATTTTATATATATATATATATATATATACACATGAGCGGGCTCAAGATGGCAACATATACATTGATGTACCTACTATTATTGAGTACCTTACATTAAGAGAAAATAATCCAAACCTGTGAGCATGACAGGAGGGAAATAACATCCAAACTAACATTGATAAACTCTTCCCTAACTTAATTCACAAATCACCCATACTAAAAAAAAAAAAATCTTCAACAAAAACAGTGTTAATGTCAGTTATTATTTTTATTAAAAACCTAGATAAATATATTTCACAACATAATGATATCAAATAAATATTTGACCCACATAAAAAACATTCGTCACCCAACGAATAGCAAAAAAAAAATAATCACAACTGCCAAAAAAAATAAAACCTGCCCACTGAATGGCAAATGTATGTCCGAAAGTATTGTTTATAGAACTCGAATTCATTCGGATGATAATAATGGTAAATTTTACTTTGGAAGCACTTCTGACAAGTGGAAGAGAAGATTTAACAACCACATTTTGTCTTTAAAACAAACGACAATAAATACAACAAAAGTACTGCTTTATCCCTACATTATTGGAAATTAAATATCGTAGCGAATACAATAGAAAAGGAGATAAATGTAATCTAATGTCATCTTAAACCATATCAATAATCCTAATTTGTTTAATATAAAAGTGATTTAATGACCACATGCTGTCAGAGAAAAAATAATACTTACTTAAATTCTTAGAACCAGATTTATATAGATTCCTCTATACGTTTGTCTGTTTCTTTCCCCGACCCCTGTAATATTACTTTTAACAATTATGAATTAAACCCTTTTTATTTTTGCTCTCTACATTGTTTAATTTTAATTCTAAATTTTATTTTTCATTCTTATTTTATTTTATCTACATGTAATATTTGAATATTTAAATTTTTATGTCTCATGATTTACACCCCTTTGATTTCTTATCCCTGCATTTTATTTTTAATATTTATTTCTTAATTTAAATTTTACTGCTTTTTTTAATAAGATTATCTTAACTTTATAAGATTTAATTCCCATGAAGATCAAGTGAACTTAAATTCAAATTTATTAAACAGTCAGTTTGAAATGTGCACCTGATGACTGCATAATGCATGAAACTTTGAGTAGTGCCATAGACATAGATGGAGATATATATATATATATATATATATATATATATTAGTCATCCACATACAAGCCTGTTTCGTTGTATCACAGCTCATTAGTGTGGCTAAACGCATCAACTTGCTTCTGGCTGGGATCGAAACTCAGCCAATTTGGTGTCAGTCGGAGTCGCTACTCCCTAAGCCATCGACACATGGTATCAGAGAAGGGAAATTTTAACGTGTTGTATATAAGCAGTGCATACACACACCAGTCACCGAGAGAACTCAATTCATTTCTGAAGAGTCACGCATATAGCTGAAATGGAAAGTGTTTTTAAAATTTTCTTCTCCAGAGAGCTCAATCGTAATGAGAGCATAATATATTAGTCATCCACACATATATATATATATATATATATAATTTTGCAGTTAATTATGTCATGTAATGAAGAATATATATATCTTCTCTATTATAATAAAGACTTCTGTGTGTGTATATATATATATATATATATATATACACACACAAGTCTTTATTATAATAGAGAGGATATATATTCTTCATTACATGACAACATAATTAACTGCAAAATTAAAGAGCAAACGTGCAGCAAGAGCTTTCATAACTGGTGGTAAAGAGAATAAACTGACCTGATGCTGTGACAGGATATATATATATATATATATATATACACACACACACACACACAGGTAAAAATATAGAAAAAAGAACTTGAAAATGTCATTGAAGTCTTTAACATTTAGCCTTCTATAAATGACTTCTTTGTTCTCCAAGCAAAAAGAGTGTCCTGAATTACTGGACAATGGGATGTTTGAATTTTGTAGTTGTGTTGTCATCTCCTGCTATAGAAACAGCTAAAACAATATTAACTGAAATCAATAACAGTTATTTCACTCTGAAAGAGAATCCAGTAAAAAAGGGAAGTAACTCCAATAAAGCAGAGTGCCTGAAGGTTACAATTTCTTTACTTTGCTGCTTTCACAGTTTTGTGATTTTCTAAAGTTAAGATGTGTGGCTATGCCATGATGTCTCACATCTATCTGGAGTTGGAGAATTCTGTGTGTTGTTTGTTTTGGTTTTTTTTTTTAAAAAAAATGTTGAGAGCTCAGATTGCTACCTGGTTGGTTGTTATCTCTCTAAACGCATCAACAGAGACTATTATTGGATTTTCAAAGCTGTATTTGAAGCTTAAAGAGATTAATTTAATCCATTTTCATTTGATAACGAGATAATTCTAATAAAAATCCAGTGATAGGAAAAGGTCATTATCTGATCTTGAAACAGCATACCTTAATATGCAATTTCTCGCTCGTGACTAGTTTCAGATAAATTAAAATTGTCAAAGATATATTTGATGGATCCTCAAAGAGCCTTTCATTAGTTATTCCAGCTGTTTTGCCCAGTGACACCATTTCAAAGTTTTTATTTCGGGTAAACTTTAACAGCACTCGATTAAAAGTCAACAAAATCCGTACAAATAAAAAAACATTTGATACATATTATAATTGTGTTCCTACCTCAACGGCCCAAATCGTACAGCCACGTATTTCTACCTCCAGCCGATCCTTACTGACAAGCAGCTTATCTGAAAACCAGACAAAAAATTAAAAATATAGATTTCTTTTAACACACTGACTGCCAACCATGAGTAATCTTATGATTGGCATTTTAGGAAACATTTTCATTTGTAGGCACCAATGATGTGCTTATTTGAAAAAAAAAAAAAAATGATGTTAAATCTTCAGTTGAAGCTATAAACTGACTAAAAATAAAATTATTGCCTAAATTGACGATTATAGAATGGACATTCGAAGTTCATCATTGACCTTCGGCAGTCAACGTGTTAATTTAAATGGTATGTGCCAGAACAAAATGGTTTCTACATTTTATTGCAGTACTTTCTTGATTAGTACTTGCGTATTGTACGCCATCCGTGACAGTGAATTTATTTAATCCTACCTAATGATTACACATTGTTGCCAGCACTCGCTTGCATCCAAGCCTTATTTGGATATCCAGGTTTCAGTTAATTCCCTTTGCTGTGGCCAAGTATTGAACTCCCAACTCTTTGAGTCAAGTCACTTTTTGGATTACATAACCAATGCTGTTTAAAAGGAATTGACTGAGATATCCGAAAAAAGCATCACACGTGGAATTAAAACAATCTACCCCTGTGGACTAAATAAGTGGTTCGGTTTGAAATTCCAACATGTATCTCCTGAAGAAGGGCAGAACATACAACAGCTGAAACATTGTGAATATGGCAATAAATATGAGAACAACAATTTCTGGAGGTTGTAGCTATCAGGGAAGTAAGTAAACGAAAAGGAGTTCCACAGGTGAGAAGTGCAAGTAAAGAAACTGAGTAGAAGTGGCAGTTACATTTAACTATTTCAACAATAAAAAGGTTGAGGGAAGCCACGACATGTCGATGAGAAAGTGACTGAAGTTGAGATGCCAAGTCAGGATCGATTACGTTGCAGATCCTTCTTTGGATTTTGTCGAGAGCATCAAGATGAATGGCAGAAGCACTCGACTAGATAGGGCAACAGTATTCAATACATAGACAAATGGTTTATTCATAAATGTGCAAGATAGATTCTGACAAAAAAATTTTCTGGCTCAAACTTCCTAGCCGTGGATGCAACAATAGATTTCATGTAGTTGTTCCATTTCAGGTCGGTTGAAAAAATGAGGTCAAGTGTATCGCTCTTAAGGAGACTTGCATCAGCCATGCTGATGGCTGGTCGGAAAGTTTCTCTATGGTGGTTAAAGGAGAGTAATTTTGATTTGGAGGCATTGAATGGTATAAATAATCACTTCCTTATAAGATTTGCATATCTCATTAAATTATAAGAGTACAACTGTTGTAATTAAAATGACTTGAAGAATTTTGGTAGACATTTACCTTATATATGACATGCAAGCAATGTGAAGAAGAAAAAAAAGCTGTCATACCTTTCTCAAGGATCCTCATGAGATTATCTGAATATTTGAGAACTTCAAAGTAATTGAGTGTTTGAGGAATTCTGGAAAGTGAAACAAAAACTGATAGAATCAAAAAAGAAAAAAATCTGTAAACCTTCAATTTAATGAAATGACAGCATGGCGAGATTCTTGTTACCAAACAGATGTGTGAGCCAAATAGGCAATATTATCTAACAAATGTGATGTGACCCCAATCAGGTCTTAGCATGAAAAATATGTGATCTCATAAGGTTGTAATATCAAACAGATACCAATCAGATTACAGCATCAAAAAGATGTGACCCCAGTCAGGTATAACATCAAAAAATATGCCCCAATTCATGCTGTAGTATGTAATGAATATAAGTGTAAATATAAAACCTCATCCA
Source organism: Ascarosepion bandense (assembly GCA_037127315.1). Classification (NCBI taxonomy): domain Eukaryota; kingdom Metazoa; phylum Mollusca; class Cephalopoda; order Sepiida; family Sepiidae; genus Ascarosepion; species Ascarosepion bandense. The sequence goes on from JBBBDQ010001420.1 coordinate 1,925,658, forward strand.
GATGTGAACCCAAACAGGTTGTAGTACCAAATTGATGTGACCCAAAAAAGATCATAGCATCAATCAGATGTGATCTTAGTCATATCGTAGCATTAAATAAATCATACACAAGTGTGTTGAATATTGATTAATCGTAGATGCAAGTAGATTGGTGTAATCACTTCATATGGAAAAAAAAACCTACTGAGTGATTTAATGGAGAGATATATATAGTGAATAGAATCCACTCATGAAAATGTGTTGGGCAGGTTCATTATAGTAAAGTGGACTAACCCACATGCTGCTTTAGGTACTCTCCTATAAATGAGGCAGATTAGATGGCCTGCCTTCAGACATGGAGACTGGAGGAGGCAGCCATATTCAGTCAGTTAAGTGCCATACGTGATACATGCTTGGGCGATCATGTCTCGAAAGAGACATGACTGACTGGGCAGAAGATTATCCCACAGTAGGTTGCCATTGCTTTCTGCGGTAAACTGGTTGCCAGCCAAGGCTATAGAACCCAATCTGTCCTATTATTTAACCCATAACTGGAAGGAAGAGATGGATTAATACCTTTCCCAAGGGTATTTGCGCGTAAGTGAATACAATGGATTCAACTGGAATTCGAACTTGGCTCCCTGGTTTCTCATTCCGAGCCGATATCCACTGTACCACAACACACATCCGCAGCCATATTAGGAGGTAAATTATTTGATTTCTACAATGTGAACCGAATCCAGTCGTCACATAAAACAGATTTGATATCAGGTTGTAGCATTAAACAAATGTGACCCAAAGAAGACCTCCTATCAAACTGGTATGACATCAATCACATTGTAACATCAAAAATATGTGACCCCATAGTATAAAAAAATGTGACACCCACTAAGGTTATAGTATCAAGCAGATACAAATGGGCCTTTCCTCATACATCAGACAAAAAGGTCTGACCCAAAAAATGCCATAGTATCAAACAAATGTGATGAGGGTCATCCATCTGACATGACTCCAATAAGGTTGTAGTATTAAAAAGATCTGACCCACATTAGAATGTAGCATCATACAAATATGATCTGAAATGGACAATAGATGTGACAGAGATGTGACACAAATCATGATGTAGCATCAAACAGATGTGACCAAAATCAAATCCTAGCATAAAAAAGATGTGACCTAAAACACAGTGTGGTATGAGACAGATGTCACTCCAATCGCACTGACAGGTCTAAGCATTAAAGTTGGTAGAGGTTATATCTTTAACCAGTAATTTAGAACAAAGAAGATGGTTATAGGGTAAGCAGAAATGCTGATCTCTTTATGACTAATTACATCATTTTTTATGGGTAGTGTGCTGATTAATATAATAACCGATATATCGTCATTGATATTATAAAAGGAATGTGATAGAAAATATATTACCTGTAGTCTGCAAAGACAGTGAGGAAATCAATATCATAAAAGTAACCCAGGCCTCGACCCTCGAAGCAAGACCAGATGTCAGCAATCAAGATTTGGGCTCTTTTGTAAAACGCAACTGGAAAAGAAAAAGAAAAAATGATGTCTACATCTATATTATAAAAGAACTGGTCATCACACACTGTCTGCATGTGCCTATGTTTGTTTAGTGGCATATCAACACTTTATGGGTCATTTAATGCTGAAATTTAATTTTCTTTGGAGCATTAGTAATTTCTCATACAAAATGTACTACTGATTTTTTTATTGCTGGTTTTTTTTTGTTTTTTTTTTCAAAATTCTATCATCTTCTTTGTCAGTGAAGGGACAGGTAGCAAAATTTAAATTTACAATCCCAACCATCATGTTCTCTTTAGTTAAAAATAAAAACAGGACTTTTTTTAAATTATAACCTCTAAAGATGTATAGATTTCAAAAATTAATCATAAGTTTTCATCATTGTGCTGGTTAATATCAGTAGGAGAGTAAAGCAGTTAAAATGTTGTGATTAACAAGCAATTGAAAACACTAGTTCAGATAGATAATATATAATAATGTTAATTTCCTAGAAGTTATCAGATAGACACCTGAAGAAGGCTGGAGAGTAGAGTAGTGAAAACATTATGGTTAACAAGCAAGATGAAAACAATAATCCAAATAGATTTAATATATAATAATGACAACATCATATCCTTACATGGGTGGCCATAGTATCACATAGGTACTGACGTGTCTTAACTTCAGTGATTGGACAAGAACCATTGTTTTAATGTAATATGGCCCGAAGCCCAAATGTTGTGGGTAGAGGAAAGTCTAATGAATTCTAATCAGCAAAATTGATCACAAAAAATATTTCCCTATTTTTACAAGTGGACCATTTTTCATCATAAGTGCCATCTCATTTGTCATAGAAAATATTTAACAAAAAATGAATCATTTTCCACCACAAATGCCATATTTTCATTTAATCTGTCATAGAAAATATTCAATTTAAAAAAAATGGACCATTTCCCACCACAAGTGCCATCTTTTTATTTAATTTTTCATAAAATGGAGAATCTGTAATGTGATGGTCCCAGCTTGGCAGCTCGACCCCAGCCACTTTCTCACTGGTGGGATGTGGCTTCTCTCTGTTTATTCTACAAATATTTTCATGGCTTCTGCTCTGACAAACTTAAGTCACTGGTGCCTCTGCCACAAGAATTTACTTGCGCAACCAGACTGGCAACAAGATTCCACCCTTTCAACCAAATGCATTCAACCAAATGCAGCCGACAATTCTACTCCAGCTTCTTTTCTCGCACTTCCCACCTGTGGAACTCCCTTCCGTATACTTGCTTTCCTGACTGCTACAACCTCCAGGAATTTTAATGCAATGTCAATTCCCATCTCTTATCCACTTGACTTCAGTCTTTTTCTCCAGTGTATTTTGTTCTTTTCCTTTCTCTCTACCTTTGCAACTGTCTTCACTCCTGTGTTCATATCCTTCTCTTGCCCTTTCTCTGACACCCCCTGTAACTGATTCATCTTTCTCTTCACCCTTCTCCTGTCTAAACTTTTACTCTTATGTAGCCCCCTGCACACCAGTGGCAGTACTGCCTTTCTTGGAGTGAAATGATTAAAAAAAAATATAAAATATTCAATTAAAAAAAAAAGAAAAAAAAAAGCGGACTATTTCTCACCACAAGTTCCATCTTCTCATTTATCATAAAAAAATATTCAATTTAAAAAACAAAAATACCCACATGACTAGATGGATCTTTCAAGGCCATGGAAAGTACAGCAAGAGTGTAGCCTCACCTTGTTTGTTCCCAAATTCTGCTTCATCTTGGTAAGAGGGAAAGTTAGTCGTCACAAAGCCAAGTAACTTCTCAGCACTGTTGTCACACATTTTGATACAATTTACAAAACTGCCACCACACCTCTGGAAAAAACGGAAATAGGTAATTATTTCATCTCTTTTACATGAAGACTAATATTTAAGACTGATTGGACTGTCATGGTTGACAACAGGGGTAACATGCATATTTTTGCTGCTATTGCCAAGATAGGTGAGGTAGAAATGTGAGAGGGGTTTATCCAGATTCTCACACGCCAACACTTTACCAAATATAATGGCATGTCAGTAAAAAGATATCTTATAATGGAAATGAGAAGAGGTAACGGATTTATGCCTTGTCTAAGAATGTCAGTGTCAAGCAAACATCAGTTTCAGCACCAATTTTAATTCGATTTTCTTCTGCTGATTGTGATTACATCATTTTGTGCTTTAAGATCATTCCTTTATATCTACAGATTCAATTCAACTGTCAATCAGAAATATTTGAGAAAAAGATTGTGTACTACACTAAATTCCATTGAAGGAAATGAGCGAGTATATTTTGTGGTCGCTTTCTGCCATTTTATAGTGACATTCCATCATCACTGGTCAGACCAGAATTTTCCCCAAACACAATGAACAGGCACTTCTCAAGGAAGGACTTGTGCCTTAAGTGCCTCTTGGAGCTTAAACCAAACCTCCAGTTAACTCATGATCTATTTCTAAAAAAAATGTTAATCTCTCTGCATTGCTCTAGTAGGTACCGAACTTATTCCTGCTATCCGCTACATTTACAAGAGCCAGAAAAGGTCAAAAATGGACTGTTGCTGTCATATATCGACAGGCGCTGACCGCTTTTCACTATTCCAGTCTCAATAATAAAAGCATTTCCACATCCTTGGGGACAAATTATTTTCCACTCAACAATCCTTCTCACAGATGAAACATCACAAGCCTCTCACTGCTCTATTTCCATGGAAAAGGTTCACACAAAATACATTTTGCCATGCCACACACATTGTAGTAACCCACCCTCGTTCCCTTTGTATTTTATTGGTGACAAATAAGTACAACTCAATCAGCTTCATCCTACAGACAACTGCTTTAGGGAACCAACTCCCAAGAGGTTGCTTCCCTTATCACTACAATCTGAACCTGTTCAAGTCTAGAGTTAACATCATAAGCCTCTCACTGCTCTATTGCTATTTCCATTGAAAAAGTTCACACAAAATACATTCTGTTCAAGTCTAGAGTTAACTGTTATCTTCCCTATATATCCTCATAAACTGTGTCTCTTACTTTGAGTGGCTCTTGGGCCTTGTATAGGGTGAACATCACTTTAAAAAATGAAGATCCCTAGTTTTTTCAGCACTTGTCTGAACTTTGTTTCTTTTTTATTGTTCAATCTTCCTTCTTAATAATGTTTCTTTTTATTCTTTCACATTTTGTAGCCTCTTTGCATCTTTGTGGCTTTATTACCTTGATTGGGTTGAAATGATTAAAAAAGGAAAAAAAACTCCAATTAGTACACATAGACAAAATTGGAGTTTTTTTTTCTCCTTTTGTCTCATGTGCACTCTTTATTTGTTCTTTGAAATTTGGAGTTTTTTACTATTTAACCATTTCACCCCAATCGAGGCAATAAAGCCACTAAGATGCAAGGAGGCTATTGAGAATAAAAGAAAAAGAAAAAACCTTATTAAAAAAATAAAACAATAAAAAAGAGGATTTAAGATAAAAGATAATGACTAGAATTGTATAAAAAGGTTTGAAGAGAATTGCAATAGATTTATTTACAAAGTTGCTAAAGATGAGAAATCACAGTGATCTGCCATTGTGTCTTTAAGTTGAAAAAAATTTCCCATGAGGATGATATGTTCTGTTCTCTCCACATAACATTTGAATATAAATGCAGGTTACTAAATAACATTTCTACACATACCTTGATAACGTATCTCAATACACAAAACACGTTGTGTGTATGTATATATATATATATATATATTAATACAGGTTTCATTGAATAATATAGACAAGTTCTGTCTATTTATTTTGTGTAAGATCCTTTCATATGATCTGATTAGCTTGATAGTGTTGTCATGGAAAGACGACAAGAAATCGCAATAATTGTTGATTTTTTTATCAGGTCTGAGCTTTCGGCTTACATAAGCCATTATCAAAGGATGAACATTTAATGTTCAGTGAACATAGAACATTTAAATTATTAACAGAGTGGAGTTATACGAGAAAATTAAACAGGAGAATACTACCTTTACAATATTCAAAAAACCATGAATATACCTTAGATACGTTGACGATATCCTACTATAAAAATACTGACGAAATCCTACAACTTCAAAAACAGTTTCAGGATAACTCAGTCCTAAAATTCACCTATGAACTCAGCAATGACAACAAAATTCCTTTCCTCGATATACTAATCAACACTAATGGCAATAAGTTCACTATCTCACCATATAAAAAACCCACCAAAATCCCTCCACACTTAATTATATTAGCGAATGCCCCCACTATTACAAATTAGCAATCATAAAAAATCTACTACATCGTGCAAAAACCAACTCGTCCACAAAACACATCTTCCACAGTGAACTAAAAAACATAAAACAGACACTCATCAACAATAATTTTCCTAATTACATAGTTGATGAACAAATACGACATTTCCTTAAAAACCTGAACATGAAAAAAGCAACACATGGTAATAGCCCAACCAACCCCAAACATATCACTCTCTTATATCGTAGCCAAATGCACACCAACTACCAACTAGATGAAAATATCCTAAAAAACTCATAAACACTAATATCTCTCCAACAGACATCAACAAAAGAATTAAATTTATCATATATTACGCTAAATCCACAACATCCAACTCAATCATCCACAACGACTCCTCCCCCACCGTTAGCGATTTGTCCAAAAACAATGTAGTGTATAAATTCAAATGCCCCTTTCGAGAATGTATCTCTAACAAACTAAATAATACCTACATTGGACATACTACTAACTCGCTTTCGCGGAGGCTTACATTGCACTTAAATTAAAATTCTAATATATTCCGACATTTAAAACACCACGGCTATCAACACACACTTCTTAGGAAAACACTTGTTGAAAATACGCATATACTTAAGACAAGAAAATAATAAACGAAAACTTAAAATTCTAGAAGCTATCTACATCAAACAGTTTAAACCTAGCCTAAATAAAATAAATTTCGACACCTCTACTAACATACTTCAATGCCTATAATAGACAGAAGAGGCCATAGTTATTATACTTACCCACTACACCCATAGTAGTAGCAGTCCCCAGACCAATCCCCTCATGCCACTATACACTCAATTGACCAAAAACCCACTACCACCATTCCTTCTCGGCCTGCAGCCATGTGTGACACAAAAAATGGACCTGTTTAATTTTCTCATATAACTCCACTCTGTTAATAATTTAAATGTTCTATGTTCACTGAACATTAAATGTTCATCCTTTGATAATGGTTTATGTAAGCCGAAAGCTCAGACCTGACAAAAAAAATCAACAATTATATAAGAAAAGAGGCTTTCCATTCCTGTCCACACTGCCTGATGAGACATTGAAGTTTCAATGTCGAAACAAATGTACTATTTGTAGTGGATATATAAAAAAAGTCTGTACATGTTCTAAAATATAATTTATAATATATATAAAACACATCGCTCAATAAGTCCCGGAGTTGACAGATGGTGCCACTAATAAAAAATCCATATGATTTTTACGAAGTACTAACCTTTAAATGGCACATGACAAAATTTAGGTTCAATCAGATTATTAGTTTACAAATTACAGTTATTTATTTTACTGTTGCAAATTTTCAAAACCGTGGAAGAATCTGAATTTTGTGTGTTGATAAAGCATTGCTTTCTCATGGGGAAAAATTACTGTTCAAGCAAAGCAATGGCTTGATAAGTGTTATTCATACTCTACTCCATCAGAAACAACAGTTAAGAGGTGGTATGCTGACTTTAAATGTGGTTGAACAGACATAAATGATACTGAATGCTCAGGTTACCCAAAATCGGCAGTCATCCTGGAAAACACAAAAAAAATCCACAAACTTGTTTTGGCCAATTATAAATTGAAGTTGTGTGAGATAACAGAGGAGTTGAACATATCAGAAGGCAGTGTATTCACCATTTTGCATGAACGTTTGTCAATGAGAAAGCTGTGTTCAAAGTGGGTGCCATGTTTGCTCACAGTCAATCAAAAACAACAATGCGTTGATGATTCAGAGCATTGTTTGCAACTGTTTCAATGCAACAAGAATGAGTTTTTGCATAAATATGTGACAATGGATAGCACATAGATTCACCACTTCACTCTGGAGTCAAATTGGCAGTCAGCTTAGTAGACAGCAGCAGGTGAAAGCCTTCCAATGAGACCAAAAATGCAAACATCAGTAGGCAAGGTTTTGGCTTCTGTATTTTGGGATGTGCAAGGTATTTGTTCTTCGATTACCTTGAGAAAGGAAGAACCATCAATAGTGAATATTATATAGCATTATTGTTGCGTTTGAAGGAAGAAATTGACAAAAAACAGCCACTTCCACCCTATTCACCAGATCTGGCCCCAGCGACTACTTATGTTAGCACTAATGTTACAAAAGCCTTCCACATACTTGCAACAAAATCCTTGTAGTTATCGAATTTATGATTATCCAAAAAGTTTTTCACAAATGCTACAAATGAATTCTATACTACTCAAAGTCATACTACTTACAAAGTTTTTATCTAGAATAAGTTTTATGATGTCTGAATCATTGAAAACTCTTGCTTTAAGCTTTTCAATACTCAAGCCTGGAAACACTTCACGAATATATACTTGAAACAATAATTAGCTTTATCAAGAGCTTTTACAAACTGTTTCATCAATCCCAATTTTCTGCATAGAGGAGGAAAAATTATTTTTTCTCTGAATATGAGTGCAGCACATATAACATTTTTCTCTCCCACTGTCAAAGCCTCCCAAATAGGCCACTCAGTTCTTTGCCAGTGTTGATCCTTGGCACAACTGTCCTATAAACATAGAAAACAGGTATATTTTGTACAGCCAGACTAATTCACTATTTCCTACCATTTCCTGTTACAAAATGAGTCATTTGACAATGAGTTATTCAACTGCCAAAACAAGCATATTTGGGAAAAATTCCAAAGTGTCTTGTCCATAAAAATATCATGATGTGATGGGGGAAAATCAATATGATTTTCGTATTCAGCATACTGAAATTAGTTTAGAAAGATGTTTTTCATCAAATAACCAAATTTCATGTTGATCATTGTTATTCAGGTAGGTAGATATAAATAAATATACTGTTTATTTATAAAAAACAGAGCATCTACTCAAATATGAGTATCCATTAAAAAATGTTTAAACAAATAAACTATATATATATATATATATATATATATATATATATATATATAGTTTATTTGTTTAAACATTATTTTTAATGGATACATGACCCAAATGGCCAAAATAAAAGATATTCGGGTTCAACCAAAGACACCTTTAAGACCAGGTGGTTTAATCACAGATCTACATTCAAAATGGAAAAATTAAAAAACTGTACAAAATTGGCTAGCCACGTGTGGAAATTAAAATCAAAATATGGAAAAGACCCAGACATAACATAGAGTATAGTAAAAACAGCCAAGCCTTACAACGGTGGCAAAATATGTAGACTGTGGCAGGAAGAAAAGTTAGTGATTATGCTATTCCCAAACAAAAATGAACTATTGAATGAAAGAACGGAAATTATGACTAAGTGTAACCATACTAAGAAATACCTCTTAGGTTCATACAACCATGGATGAAAACGTCATAATTGGTTTTAATTTAAAAAGTTGCGTGTTCAAAAATTCCCTGCCACATGAGTGTTAAAAAAAAGCACCATTACATGAGCGTTCTTAAAAAGAAAAACAGTAAACAGTAAAATCAGTTATTAAAAATCGCCTGAAGACACCACTCATGGTAGAAACCTAGGTTGCGTAATAACTCGTTTACAAATGGGAAATATTCAAAAGTTCTACAATATAATTGTATTGAACACTTTTTAATACAAATGTGCACTGGTTTAACCCTATTGTGACCAAAAATTAAGTATTAAACAATATATATATATATATGTTATCCTATGTTTTACTCAGGACTGATTTTCATGGTTCACAGCAATCTTCAAGTGAATAACATATTGTACTGGCTTATTTATGATTTGAATTATTAACCATGATTAATGATTATCATTAATCATGATTAATAATTATTAAAATCGCAAATAAGCCAGTATGATATGTTAATCACCTGATGCTTGCTGTAATGCATGAAACTCAGTAAAACATAGGATCATATGTATATTTATTAATATATATTTTTGTTGTGTTATACAATATTGAGCACTGTACCATTCACATGTGATTAATATTTATATATTGATGTGTATACACACACACAGACATATATATATATATATATATTTTATGCTCTCATTACGATTGAGCTCTGTAGAGAAGAAAATTTTAAAAACAGATTCCACTTCTGCGATATATGCATTACTCTTCAGAAATGAATTGAGTTCTTTCGGTGACTGGCGTGTGTATATACACTGCTTATACATTAAAATTTCCCTTCTCTGATTCCATGTGTCAATGGCTTAGGAGGTAGGGACACTGACTGACACCAAATCGGTCGAATTTCGATCTGAGCCAGAAGCAAGTGGATGTGTCTAACCACACTGATGAGCTGTGAACAAAACAAGCTTGTATGTGGATGACTAATATATATTACGGAAATTAACGAAACTTGGTTATAAACAACCAACAATTTGAAATGATTTGTTTGAACATTATTTTGATCGATACTCATATTTAAGTAGATATTCTGTTTATAATCAAACAGTATTATATATTTATTTCTACTTTCTACCAGCCTGATTATTGATGATAAATTTTTATTATGAAAATGTGTGTCATTCGGCAGGATTCAAACCTGCAACCCCTATCCACATAGGGGAATCCACCATGTGATCTGGCGCGTCATAGACCTCTCGATGTTAAAATGATAGAAATTAACCATTTTCCTTTGATTTTTTTATTATTTTTGTTCTATACATTTGCTTAAGAAAGTATTGTTTCTATTAGGAAAGGTGAGATTGGAAAAAAAACTATATATAGTGTAAAGTTGTGATGATGCTTAGTGTCAAGATTGCTATTTTTTCAGTGGTTACCTGGTAGAAAGGCATTTTAGCAAGTAGGTTTTTTGTTATAAACTGCTTGATACCAAGATAGTGCTTTAATAGAATTAGAATTATCCTATATATCTAAACTTATTTATAAGTGAAACTTGTCTGTGTGTGTGTGTATCTGTTACCTATAGACTCCGAAACAGCTGAACCGATTTTTTTGAAAATTTACACAGTTGTACAATAAGTGTCTGCGAGTGTTCTTAGCTAGGTTTTGTGTCGAGGTACCCCCAATATCGAAAATCGATAATCGAAAAAATCGGGTTATTGAAGGAGTGGTCCTAATTTAATCAAATTTGATACACTCATAGACAAAGAAACGATATTCAGAAGTTTTAAGGTTGCAGTTCTTACAATAGTGCAGAAAATAGATAATATATATATATATATATATATATATATATATATATATATAAAAGGCAAGATGTTTGTGTGTGTGTCTGTTTGTCTGTATGTCCTTTATACAAATCCACGATTTTTATCTGATTCTCACCAAACTTCACACAAATATTCTTTAGGCAGAGTCTGAGCTTCAAGACCATGGATTAGTTTTAAAGCTTTCATTACACCTGAGCAACGCCAGGCTATACTGCTAGTATATATATAAATAATGCTAAAAGCAACACAACTATAAAACAGTAATAAAGTAAAGAGTTTACAAAGTGGGAATAGTGTTCAGTCACAAAAGAGATACAGTCAAGTTGTTATAGCATTCTGACTTCAAGACAAGAAAGAACAAAAACAAGAACAATTGACCGTCTTTTATTGGTTAGGAAGAAATCCCAGCATGCATCTCTAGGATTTGTCCATAAATGTTTTTAACGATCATTCCCTTGATTGCAAACAACAAAAATTAATGTACAACTAAGACTTTGGTTATGAACTTCACAACTGGTAGCCCTATCCTTTCAAAGATATTTGAAGAATCAGTAACAGTTAATCTATATCAAAATGAAGCTTTTTGCTACAAACAATCCTGTCCTTTTGCCACCCTTAATAACCATGCAAGTTAAATATGATAATAACTTCTTTTCTTTAGCTTTGTAACATTCTTCATAGGTGTAATTTTACCTGTAAAAGGATTTTTCCTGTTTCTTGTAGCACCTGGAATCTTTCTTCAAGCATAGGGATGTCTTGATCAGAATCAGATTTGAATATATCAGTAAGTTGTTCTTGTGAAATGCTTGCACAATAACTGGCAGATGTAACAGGAATGCCATTCTACAAAAGCAAAATAAAAATTAAGACATTACGTCTGAATTATGATAGACACAAAATTCTTCCCATCTTTAAATATTGCAGTTCAATATGTTTATGAGTACAAAGTGTAGGTGACATTGCTGGTCACTCAATGCAAAAAAAAAAAATTAAGTAGATGTTACATTATACATATTAATGGGGTCCAATAATATATGTTTGTTTTTTATTCATATTTATACACAAATTAATGTTAGTCCTATTAACTTGTCTCTCTCTCTCTTCTGATTCTAATCACAATTATTTTTTTAATCATTCCATCACAAGCAAGGCAATAATGTCACTAAGACGCAAGGGGTTACTGGAAGTGAATAAGAAGACATTAGTGAAGAGAAAGCACAATAAAAGAACAGATTCAAGAAGACAGAAGATGATGACTGACATTGCATGTAAATTTTTGAAAATTCTAGGTGACAAGAAAGCCAAGAATCTAAAAGAAGTTCCAAAGGCAAGCAAAGAAACTATTAGAATAGAATATACTACTGCATCTAGCTAGTTCAACATAGTGAGACTTAGTTGCCAATCTAGTAGCATGCTTTAAGGGGAAAAGCTCATCAGAACAATTGCCACAAAAATATTTGGAGAAAAGACAGAGGGAAGCTATGTCATAGCGTTGGGAAAGTGACTGAAGTCAAGATGTCAAGTTAGGATTGGTTACATTCCAGTCTTTGAATTTTGTCAAGAATCTTCAGATATATAGAAGTACCAGACCAGATATGGAAGCAGTATTCATTGCACAGATGAATGGTAGATAAAGTTTTAAGATGGGTTATGACAAGAAAAAAATCTCTGGCACAACAGCAAACCAACTTTCCTAGCAGTAGATCTAACAATCGATTCAAAACTTGCTACAATACTTTGCTTTTTGATTCATATGTTGTTCATATTCACTCGTCCCCCTCTCTCTCTCTCTCTCTCCTGATTTTTTTAGATTCTAACCACAATTTATTTTGCTTGCTTTGTATCAAATGGTGATGTATCTCATGTATACAACTGAGTTGTTTAAGCAGCTGAAAATCTCACCTTCACAGTATCCTAAGCGTTAAAAAGAAAATCTTTCATTTATATTGGCTTTCTAAATTATCTTAACAAGGCCATAAGTTGTACAAACTGAAAATTAATCATTTCACACCTTCCATCAAGTGAGAATCACATTATATGAAAATAAATTATATTCATACTTTTTATAGACACTGATATTCAGAGAACTTAAAATGATTACTTGGTTACTTATTTTAGTGCATCATTTTATTTACCACATGATATCGACAATAGTCGGTGCATTATTTAAACAAATTAGCCATAAATAATCAACAGTACCTTTTTAGCCATCTGTCTCTTATATTATAGACAACAAAGACTGTTTTTACATTTATATAAGTAATGAAGTAATCATTTTAAGTAACCCTTTTTATAGTCATCTGTCTCATAGGCAACAAAGACTTTTTACATTTATATAAGTAATAAAGTAATCATTTTAAGTAACACTTTTATAGTCATTTTTCACTTATATTATAGACAATAAAGACTGTTTTTACATTTATATAAGTAATGAAGTAATCATTTTAAGTAACCCTTTTTATAGTCATTTGTCACTTATATAATTACAACTAAGACTGGTTTTACATTTATATAAGTTTTATATAGAAAAATTGGTTCTCAGAGTCATGCTAGACAATTTTTCTTGCTCAAATCTATCTTACACATAAGTTTATTCTTTTTCCATGCATTGAATATGGCACATCTAGTCTCATTCTTCTGCTATGTAGTTAGAGTTTCTTGATAAAATCCAAAGTCGAATCAGCAATGTTATTGGTCCTAACCTTGTATCTCGGCTTCAGCCACTTTCCCACTGCCATAACATAACTTTCCTTTACCTTTTCTACAAATATTTTCATGGTAATTGTTCTGATAAATTTTTCTTTATTCATGATGTTTCAGTTGATGTATGCCCTGACCTTCTACAGGTGACTGAAACTTTGAACTGAACCCTTTATTTCAATCACTGGTGTAGATTGTTCTCATTCCATGAGTCATGCCACTTCTGGATATCTTAGTTATCGCCATTTAACTCAACACTCTAAGTTTATATTTGCCACTACTGTCGTCAGGTATTGAACTCACAACTCTTTGGGGCAAGTCACTTATACTCACACTTATATTCACTAGACCATGTGTCCTTGAGGACAGTGATCAAAATAAAGGGTTTGGTTCAAAGTTCCAGTCACCTAAAGAAGGTCAGAGCATACAGTTGCCGAAATGTCATAAACATGACAATAAAGATAAGGACAACAGTCCAAACAATATACGTGATGACTTATTAGTAGTCGCTCAACTCTATACAAAATGGTACAAGTTCATTTTGCCTATGTTACTACAGAAAACTAGGTAAATTAAGATCATTTGAAATTTTTAAAATCCACAAGCCTAGATACATCTTCTTTTTATAATCATATCACCCCAACCAAGGCATTTTGTTGTGCAGGGGGTTACATAGAAGGAAAGTTATGAGAAAAAGTGAGAGGTTATAGGGGGTGTCAGGAAGTGAGTAACAGAAGGATGAGAATACTGATGAGAGTGGAGTGGACGAAGAAAGGAGCATGAGAAAAGGATGAATGTGGTCATAAAGTGAGGGATCAGATTATATATTGATTGTAACGTAGAATCGATCTCCCACTTTATATCCACATTATAGTAGTATAATTTTTTTTTTTTTTATAATCATATCACCCCAAGCAAAGCATTTTATTGTCATTGTTGTGCAGGGGGTTACATAGGAGGAAAGTTATGAGAAAGAGGACAGGTTATAACAGTGTCAGGAAGTGTGTAAGAGAAGGAGGAGAATACTGATGAGAGTGCAGAGTGGACGGAGAAAGAAGCATGGGAGAGAGAGGATGCAGGTTAGTGAGATAGGAGGAAAGTTATGAGAAAGAGGACAGGTTAGCAGGGTGTCAGGAAGTGGGTAAGAGAAGGATGAGAATACTGATGAGAGGGAGGACGGAGAAAGAAGCAAGTGAGAGAGAGAGGAGGTTAGTGAGATAGGAGGAAAGTTGTTGAAAGAGTGAGCAGGTTACAATGGGTGTCAGAAGTAGGGTAAGAGAAGGATGAGAGAATACTGGAGATGAGAGGGAGTGGACGGAGAAAGAAGCATGAGAGAGAGAGGATGCAGGTTAGTGAGATAGGAGGAAAGCAGAGAAAGAGGGACAGGTTATAATGGGTGTCAGGAAGGGTAAGAGAAGGATGAGAATACTGATGAGAGGTGGGAGTGGACGGAGAAAGAAGCATGAGAGAGAGAGAGGGATGGTTAGTGACAGAGGAAAGCAGGAGAAAGAGTGACAGGTTATACTGGGTGTCAGGAAGTGGGTAAGAGAAGGATGAGAATACTGATGAGAGTGGAGTGGACGGAGAAAGAAGCATGAGAGAGAGGATGCAGGTTAGTGAGATAGGAGGAAAGTTATAAGAAAGAGTGACAGGTTATAATGGGTGTCAGGAAGTGGGTAAGAGAAGGATGAGAATACTGATGAGAGTGGGAGGGACGGAGAAAGAAGCATGAGAGAGAGAGGATGCAGGTTAGTGAGATAGGAGGAAAGTTATGAGAAAGAGTGACAGGTTATAGGGTGTCAGGAAGTGGGTAAGAGAAGGATGAGAATACTGATGAGAGTGGAGTGGACGGAGAAAGAAGCATGAGAGAGAGAGGATGCAGGTTAGTGAGATAGGAGGAAAGCAGGAGAAAGAGGAGAAGTTATAGGGGGTGTCAGGAAGTGGGTAAGAGAAGGATGAGAATACTGATGAGAGTGGAGTGGACGGAGAAAGAAGCATGAGAGAGAGAGGATGCAGGTTAGTGAGATAGGAGGAAAGTTATAAGAAAGAGTGACAGGTTATATGGGGGTGTCAGGAAGTGGGTAAGAGAAGGATGAGAATACTGATGAGAGTGGAGTGGACGGAGAAAGAAGCATGAGAGAGAGAGGATGCAGGTTAAGGGAGATAGGAGGAAACAGAGGAAAGAGTGACAGGTTATAGGGGGTGTCAGGTAAGAGAAGGATGAGAATACTGATGAGAGTGGAGGACGGAGAAAGAAGCACAGAGAGAGAGAGGATGGTTAGTGAGATAGGAGGAAAGTTAAGTGAGAAAGAGTGACAGGTTATAGGTGTCAGGAAGTGGGTAAGAGAGAAGGATGAGAATACTGATGAGAGTGGAGAGGACGGAGAAAGAAGCATGAGAGAGAGAGGATGCAGGTTAGTGAGATAGGAGGAAAGAGAGAAAGAGGACAGGTTATAATGGGTGGCAGGAAGTGGGTAGAGAAGGGATGAGAATACTGATGAAGTGGAGTGGACGGAAAGAAGCATGAGAAGAGGATGCAGGTTAGTGAGATAGGAGGAAAGTTATGAGAAAGAGTGACAGGTTATAGGGGTGTCAGGAAGTGGGTAAGAGAAGGATGAGAATACAGTGATGAGGGAGTGGAGTGGACGGAGAAAGAAGCATGAGAGAGAGGAGGATGCAGGTTAGTGAGATGGGAGGAGAAGTTATGAGAAAGAGTGACAGGTTATGGAGGTGTCAGGAAGTGGGTAGAAGGATGAGAATACTGATGAGTGGAGTGGACGGAGAAGAAGCATGAGAGAGAGAGGATGCAGGTTAGTGAGATAGGAGGAAAGTTATGAGAGAAAGAGTGACAGGTTGGGGTGTCCAGAAGTGGGTAAGAGAAGGATGAGAATACTGATGAGAGTGGGTGGACGGAGAAAGAAGCATGAGAGAGAGGATGCAGGTTAGTGAGATAGGAGGAAAGTTATAAGAAGAAAAGTGACAGGTTATAATGGGTGGCAGGAAGTGGGTAAAGAAGGGATGAGGAATACTGATGAGAGTGGGAGTGGACGGAGAAAAAGCATGAGAGAGAAGGAGGATGCAGAGTTAGTGAGATAGGAGGAAAGTTATGAGAAAGAGTGACAGGTTATAGGGGGTGTCAGGAAGTAGGTAGAGAGGATGAGAATACTGATGAGGTAAGGTGGACGGAGAAAGGAAGCATGAGAGAGAGAGGATGCAGGTTAGTGAAATGGGAGGAAAGTTATAAGAAAGAGTGACAGGTTATAATGGGTGGCAGGAAGTGGGTAAGAGAAGGATGAGAATACTGATGAGAGTGGAGTGGACGGAGAAAGAAACTGTAGAGGGGATGCAGGTTAGTGAGATAGGAGGAAAGTTATGAGAAGAGTGACAGAGTTATAGGGAATTGTCAGGAAATTGAGTAGAAGAGAGATGAGAATACTGATGAAATTGGAGTGGACGGAGAAAGAAGCATGAGAGAGGATGCAGGTTAGTGAGATAGGAGGAAAGTTATAAGAAAGAGTGACAGGTTATAATGGGTGTCAGGAAGTGGGTAAGAAGAAGGATGAGAATACTGATGAAATTGGAGTGGACGGAGAAAGAAGCATGAGAGAGAGAGAGGATGCAGGTTAGTGAGATAGGAGGAAAGTTATAGAAAAGAGTGACAGGTTATAATGGGTGGCAGGAAGTAGGTAGAGAAGGATGAGAATACTGATGAGAGTGGAGTGGACGGAGAAGAAGCATGAGAGAGAGAGAGGGATGCAGGTTAGTGAGATAGGAGAGAAGTTATAAAGAAGAGTGACAGGTTATAATGGGTGTCAGGGAAGTGGGTAAGAAGGATGAGAATGCTGATAAGGGAGTGAGTGGACGGAGAAAGAAGCATGAGAGAGAGAGGGTGAGTTAGTGAGATAGGAGGAAAGTTATAGAAAGAAGTGACAGGTTATAATGGGTGGCAGGAGGTAAGGTAAGAGAAGGATGAGAATACTGGTAAGTGAGTGGACGGAGAAAGAAGCATGAGAGAGAGAGGGATGCAGGTTAGTGAGATAGGAGGAAAGTTATAAGAAAGAGTGACAGGTTATAATGGGTGTCAGGAAGTGGGTAAGAGAAGGATGAGAATACAGTGAGGAGTGGAGTGGACGGAGAAGCATGAGAGAGAGAGGATGCAGGTGAGTGAGATAGGAGGAAAGTTATAAGAAAGAGTGACAGGTTATAATGGGTGGCAGGAAGTGGGTAAGAGAAGGATGAGAATACTGATGAGAGTGGAGTGGACGGAGAAAAAGCATGAAGAGAGAGAAGGATGCAGGTTAGTGAGATAGGAGGAAAGTTATAAGAAAGAGTGACAGGTTATAATGGGTGGCAGGAAGTGGGTGAGAAGGATCAAGATACTGATGAGGTAGGTGGACGGAGAAGAAACGCCAGAGAGGATGGGTTAGTGAGATAGGAGGAAAGTTATAAGAAAGAGTGACAGGATTATAATGAATTGTCCAGAAGTGGGTAGAGGATGAGAATGCAGTGGGGAGGTGGGTGGACGGAGAAAAGCATGAGAGAGAGGATGCAGGTTAGTGAGATAGGAGGGAAGGATTATGAGAAAGAGTGACAGGTTATAATGGGTGGCAGGAAGTGGGTAGGGAAGGATGAGAATGTGCGTGAGTGAGTGGACGGAGAAGAAGCATGAGAGAGAGGATGCAGGTTAGTGAGATAGGAGGAAAGTTATAAGAAAGAGTGACAGGTTATAATGGGTGTCAGGAAGTGGGTAAGAGAAGGATGAGAATACTGATGAGAGTGGAGTCGGGACGGAGAAAGAAGCATGAGAGAGAGGGGAGGGATGCAGGTTAGTGAGATAGGAGGAAAGTTATAAGAAAGAGTGACAGGTTATAATGGGTGTCAGGAAGTAGGTAAGAGAAGGATGAGAATACTGATGAGAGTGGGTGGACGGAGAAAGAGCATGAGAGAGAGGATGCAGGTTAGTGAGATAGGAGGAAAGTTATAAGAAAAGAGTGACAGGTTATATTCGTTGGCAGGAGAGAGTGGGTAAGAAGGATGAAATACTGATAGAGTGGGTGGACGGAGAAAGAGCATGAGAGAGAAGGATGCAGGTTAGTGAGATAGGAGGGAAGGGGATTAGCAGAAAAAGTGACAGGTTATAGGGGGTGTCAGGAAGTGGGTAAGAGAAGGATGAGAATGCAGTGAGAGGTAGGTGGACGGAGAAAGAAGCATGAGAGAGAAGGATGCAGGTTGATGAGATAGGAGGAAAGTTATGAAGAGTGACAGGTTATAATGGGTGTCAGGAAGTGGGTAAGAGAAGGATGAGAATGCTGATGAGAGTGGAGTGGACGGAGAAGAAGCATGAGAGAGAGGATGCAGGTTAGTGAGATGGGAGAGGATTATAAAGAAGAGTGACAGGTTATAATGGGTGGCAGAAGTGGGTAAAGAGAGGATGAGAATGCTGATGAGAGTGGAGTGGACGGAGAAGAAGCATGAGAGAAGGATGCAGGTTAGTGAGATAGGAGGAAAGTTATGAAAGAGTGACAGGTTATAATGGGTGTCCAGGGAGGTGGGTAAGAGAAGGATGGGGAATACTGATGAAGGTGGGTGGACGGAGAAAGAAGCATGAGGAGAAGGATGCAGGTTAGTGAGATGGGAGAAGTTATAAAGAAGGAAGTGACAGGTTATAATGGGTGGCAGGAAGTAGGTAGAGGATGATACTGATGAGAGTGGAGTGGACGGAGAAAGGCCTTGAGAGAGAGGATGCAGGTTGAGAGTGAGATAGGAAAGTTATAAAGAAGAGTGACAGGTTATAATGGGTGGCGAGTGGGTAAAGAGAAGGATGAGAATACTGATGAGAGTGGAGTGGACGGAGAAGAAGCACATGAGAGAGAGATGCAGGTTAGTGAGATAGGAGGAAGAAGTTATGAGAAAGAGTGACAGGTTATAGGGGGTGTCAGGAGATGGAGTAGAGAAGGATGAGAATACTGATGAGAGTGGAGTGGACGGAGAAGAAGCATGAGAGAGGATGCAGGTTAGTGAGATAGGAGGAAAGTTATGAGGAAAAGGTGACCAGGTTATAGGGGGTGTCAGGAAGTGGGTAAGAAGGATGAGAATACTGATGAGAGTGGAGTGGACGGAGAAAGAAGCATGAGAGAGAGGATGCAGGTTAGTGAGATGGAGGAAAGTTATAGAAAAAGTGACAGGTTATAATGGGTAGCAGGAAGTGGGTAAGAAGGATGAGAATACTGACAAGTGGAGTGGACGGAGAAAGAAGCATGAGAGAGAGAGGATGCAGGTTAGTGAGATAGGAGGAAAGTTATAAGAAAGGAGGTGACAGGTTATAATGGGTGTCAGGAAGTGGGTAGAGAAGGATGAGAATACTGATGAGGTCGGTGGACGGAGAAAGAAGCATGAGAGAGAGAGGATGCAGGTTAGTGAGATAGGAGGAAAGTTATGAGAAAGAGTGACAGGTTATGAGGGTGTCAGGAAGTGGGTAAAGAAGGATAAGAATACTGGGAAGTGCGAGAAAAGAAGCTGCTGGGTAAGATTTGCGTTTACAATTTATTGGTTTCACAGTAAAATGGTGGGACCTTGTTGCTAATTTTGTGGTTTGAGTAAATTCATATACAGGGAGCACCAGGGAGCTAAGTTCATCAGAGAAAAAACTGTGAAAGTATTTGTAGAAAAGACACAGGGAAGCCACATTGTGCTGGTGAGAAAGTGACTGTATCTGAGCTGTAAAAGATAGTTAAAAGTAGTAATGAACTTACATCAATTGCTCGGTTAACAGCTGCACACAATGACCAGTAGCCAGTCCATTCTTTACCATTGTAATTAACAACAAACTTGTTCTCTTCGTTGGCATGCCAGAAGGAAAAATTTAAAGTATCGACTAAAAAAATCCTGAAAAGAGATTAAATTGCTTCACTTTATATTTTGCTAATACTTTGCCTAGCAAAAATTGCCTTCCAAAAGCAAAGCAAAGTATTAAGAAACAGAAAAAAAATTGTTAGAAACAAAGAAAAGGGTACTGAACTGTTACATAATATCAGGCCTCCTATATGGCAGTGAACACTGGACTATCTCCTCAAAAATGAAGAAGAGAATAGAAGCAACAGAAAACTGGTTCTACAGAAGAACACTGAGAATACCAGGGACTGACCTTGTGGGCAACAACAATGTTCTAGAGACAATGGAAACAAAAGGAATACTTATACTTAACATCAGGAAGAGATAGATGAAACTTCTAGGACACGTAATGAAGAAAGAGGGCTTGGAAAATTGGATACTCACAGGACAGGTTGAAAGTAAGAGAGATAGAGGAAAACAATGCATAACCTACCTGGTAGCTTGTGTGAATGGATAGCATAGCAGGGTTTGGGAGTAATGACAAAAAAACAAAATTTATTGAGAGTCACAAAGGAAAGGATCTTGTGAAGAGCCATGATTGTCAACGTACTAAAGCGACACTGCACATAAAAGAAGAATGGTATTCAATTCATTCTGGAAATTTAATGAGTGAAATTATTTCACAATAAGAAAAAAAAACAGGAAACAAAGTAATTTCAACAGATTGTGGTGGACCAATTAGTAGGGAGGTGATCATGGCCCTCCACAATTTCCTATCCTTTGTAGCTCTTAATAGATTTTATCTTTTTGTTACCTCTCCTAAACCTTGTTCTGCCATCCATTTACACAAGTATATTCCTTTTCTTCTGTGTGCCATGTCCATTCAGGACTTAGGCAATCATGGCCCTCCACAATTTCCTGTCCTTTGTAGTTCTTAATAGATTTTGTCTTTTTGTTATCTCTCCTAAACCTTGTTCTACCATCCATTTACACAAGCTTATTCCTCTTCTTCTGTGTGCCCTGTTCATTCAAAACATAGATGATCATGGCTCTCCACAATTTCCTGTCCTTTGTAGTTCTTAATAAATTTTGTCTTTTTGTTATCTTTCCTCAACCTTGTTCTGCCATTCATTTACTAAATCTCACTAGGTAGGTTATGTATTGCTTTTCTCTGTCTCTCTTGCCTTCAATGTCTCCCTGTGAGTATCAAATATTCTAAGCCATCTTTTCTCATTATGTGTCCTAGAAATTTCAACTGTCTCTTCCTGATGTTAAATATAAATGTTATTTTTGTTTCCATTTTCTATTAAACTTTGTTGTTGCTCACATATTCAGTCCAAGAAATTCTCAGCATCCCTCTGTAGAACCACATTTCTGTTGCTTATTTACCTTTAAATAGAGATAGATAACTGCATTTTTAGAGCCTACTACAATTGCTTTAAAACCTTCTTAAAAAATTGGAAAAATCATTTATTATAAAATAAGTGTAAATAAATAAATATTAATAATAATAAATTGAAAAACCTCAACAAATTTAAATAAAAGATTATATGAACACAAAAGAGATCTTCTACAAAATAATACACTCAATGCATAAGATGCAGAAAACCAAGCTTTGAATCTCACCATGATCGATTTGTTAAACAGGTGACTTCTTGATTTATTGTCTTGGGAAGGTGATCCTATTGTGGGACACTGTTCAAAAATGCTTGGAAACCACAGTATGGGTTGACCCATGTCTTATAAGTGCAATTGGGTAGACAGAACTATTTGAAAGCTGTTGATAGTAATGCTAACATGAAGTCACAGGTCATTGTGACCGAGGGGTTTGAGTATACTGGCCTTGTTCAAACTGTCAATCATGCCAGATTACACACACTCTCCCAGAAAATGTAACTAAGGTTTGCTCAGCATAGCTGCTGTATAAACCATAGGTTAGCTCTGTGGGTATTGAAGAAGCACAAATGTGCCTGAGTAAGCATCTGCATGAGGGACCAGCTAGCCACCCTGTCAGATGGGTGTACTTGGAAATGAGTAACTGGCTGTCAACCATGCATTGATTCCTATGACCATCCTGTCTACACACAAATATATTATTATTAAACAATATTTTTAGTGGATACCAATGTTTCAAAATATTTAAAACAGTGAGTATTATATCTTTCGGCCCGCCCACTCAAGAAATGTAATAAAAAAACAGCATGTGTACCCATTTGTAAAAAAATCCATTGCTAGGTAAGCTGCTAAGTTAGTTCAGTGTTGTGCTTTACAATTTTTCTAACCAGAATTTATCTTACACATCTATAAGTTTACCATTTGTCCATGCTTAGAATATTGATGCAAAATATGCTCTGGTGCTCCTGCTATTTATTTAGAAAACCCAAAGGTGAATCAGCAATATTACTCATCCTGACCTGGCATCTCAGCTTCAGTCACTTTCCCATCACCAGAAAGTTGCTTCCCTCTGCCTTTTCTATAAAAACTTGCTTGGTAATTGTCCAGATGATCTCTTTGCTATGGAACTTAGACTTTATGAATTTAAACACATTACTAGATTGGCAGTGAGGTCACATCAATTCACAGCTGAATAGGCTTAGATATCTATAAGTCTACCATTCATCCATGCTTAGAATATTGTTGCTATGGATGGTCTGGTGCTCCTGTTATATTTTTAAACATCCTTGATAAAATCCAAAAAAGAATCAGCAATTATTGGTCCTGAACTGATGTCTTGGCTTCAGTTAATTTCCCACTACTGTAAAGTTGCTTCCCTCTGCTTTTTCTATAAATACTTTCATGGTAATTGTTCAGGTGAGTTCTTCGCTATGGTACATAGACTTTATCGATTTAAGTGCAGTACAAGGTCTCATCAACTTACAGTTGAGCTGGCTAGATGTAACCCTAAGTTCTATGCTAACAGTTTCTTTTCTCACCCTTCTCACTTGTAGAACTCTCTTCCAGCTCCATGCTTTCCAGCCAATTTTGATATTCAAAAATTTAAATGCAATGTCAATCGTTTTCTACTGTCTTCCTGATTACTCTTCTATTGTTCTCGTTCCTTTATAATGTTGTTTTCTGTTTTCTAATTTTTTTTACACACAGCAACCCCGTTGTGTTTTAGTGGCTTTACTGCCTTGCTTGGGACAAATTCTATTTTTTAAAAAAATGAAAGAAAGAAAAAGAAATCACAATGTGTTCTGGTGTGCTTTAGCTCATTTGGCCAGGAGAGCATCACGGTTCTAAGTAATAAAAGTTTAGGATTGAAAATAAATCCACTAATTTTTAGAAATTGCTTTGATTACATTTTCGATACATAATCCTAAAAAGTGAGACAGTGGACTTTGGCTCAGAATGAGAAATCAAAAGAGCCGGGTTCAAATTCCAGTTGGATTTGTTGCATTCATTTACAAATACTCTTGGGAAAGATATTAATCCATCTCTTCTCCCTCCAGCTATGGATTAAATAGCAAAACAGATTGGGTTCTGTAGCCTTAATTGTCAACTAGTCTACCACAGAAATAATAGCAACGTACTGTGGAAATCTTCTGCCCAGTCAGTCTTCAAGACATGATCACCTCTCGTGTGTCTATCCCGTATGGAACTGACTGAATCCAAAAATGAGCTTTCTAGAAAATGAGTGAAGGAATGTGTATCCCTTAAAAGGATTAATAGAACCTTGCTAGCCTATCTTGTTGGGCTGTGAGACATTCTGTGACTGAGCAGTCTAAACCATGTTGGATCTTTTTTTTTTTTAATCATATCACCCCGAGCAAGGCGGTAACGCCACTGATGTGCAGGGGGCTACATAGGTGTGAAAAGATTGGAAAAGAGAAAACTGGAAACCGCATCCTAAACAGGAAACAAGGGATGAGCCTCTTCACCTGTTCAATAGACATGGCTGATGATGGTTTCTCCTACAAAGGGGTACATATGTGAACCCTGTTACAGAATTGTAGAAAAATGCAATAGATTTAAGTTATATAATTTAAACACAAAAATTATTTTATTTTTGTGAATTTTGTAGGCTCTAAATTTGAATATCTACATTCACATATATTATCCAATCAGTGATGTTATAGGAAACACACTTCAGTCTCTGAATTTTCAATCAATAATGTTTATCATCTGCTATGAAATTTTGAAGGTTCACAAGTAACAAACAATATTTTCCTCCTTAAAATATATTTAAAAATTGGGAAAAATATTTATTTACCAATAAACTTATAAGTTTAATAAAATCTATCTTTTAGTCTTTTCGGTGGAGCTGATTTCTCAGTTATAAAAGTGCTTGTATTAGTTTGCAGAGATTAGTTTTTAAGTTAACTTTTGAACCAGGGTTTTTCATTGTTATACAAACTGAAATACTCAAACTTTAATTAATTACTCACACTTTCACATATTTATTCAAGTGGACTATATTACAGAAAAAAGATTAGTGATCTTCAGTTAATAAACACTAAAAAGACATATGAACTGAGTTTGTTTACAAATGTAAGCAGTAATATTAACACAGTTCATGGCTTATCAGCTGCCAACTGCTAGGAAATTACACAAACAAGCTTGGCTCAACTATGCCAATACTCATATTTCTTTTTTAAAGTCATATCTCCCCAAGCAAGGCATTTTACTGCCACTGGTGCACAGAGGGCTATATAGGAGAAAAGTTATGAGAAAGAGTGACAGGTTACAGGGGGTGTCAGTGGGTAAGAGAGGGATGTGAATACTGATGAGAGTGGAATGGACAGAAAAAGGTGCATGAGAGACAATGCAAGTTAGTGAGATAGAAGATGACTATTGACCTTACATTTAAATTCTTGGAGACTGTAGCTGTTGGGGAAGCAAGTAAACAGAAGGGAATTCCACAGGCGGGAAGTGCGAGAAAAAAAACTGATGGAGTAGAATTTGTGTTTATGTTTTATTGGTTTTACAGTAAATGGGTGGGACCTAACTGCTAATCTTGTGGCTCGAGTAAATTCATATATAGGGAGCACCAGGGAGAAAAGAAACTGCTGGAGTAGAATTTGCGTTTACGTTTTATTGGTTTTACAGTAAAGTCATATCTCCCCAAGCAAGGCATTTTACTGCCACTGGTGCACAGAGGGCTATATAGGAGAAAAGTTATGAGAAAGAGTGACAGGTTACAGGGGGTGTCAGTGGGTAAGAGAGGGATGTGAATACTGATGAGAGTGGAATGGACAGAAAAAGGTGCATGAGAGACAATGCAAGTTAGTGAGATAGAAGATGACTATTGACCTTACATTTAAATTCTTGGAGACTGTAGCTGTTGGGGAAGCAAGTAAACAGAAGGGAATTCCACAGGCGGGAAGTGCGAGAAAAAAAACTGATGGAGTAGAATTTGTGTTTATGTTTTATTGGTTTTACAGTAAATGGGTGGGACCTAACTGCTAATCTTGTGGCTCGAGTAAATTCATATATAGGGAGCACCAGGGAGAAAAGAAACTGCTGGAGTAGAATTTGCGTTTACGTTTTATTGGTTTTACAGTAAATGGATGGGACCTAATTGCTATTCTTGTGGCTTGAGTAAATTCATATATAGGGAGCACCAGGGAGCTAAGTTCATCAAAAGTATTTGTGGAAGAGACACAGGAATGCCACATTGTGCTGGTGAGAAAGTGACTGTATCTGAGCTGCCAAGTCGGAATTGATCACATTACAGATTCTCCATTGGATTTTGTCAAGGACCTCTTATTTATTAATAAGCAAAGGTATTTTCATATATTTGGCAAGGTATTTTCATTCAAAATTACTTGCTATCTTGCAGAGTTCATTGTACCGTCAATACATACTAATTTGTCTGTTGTAGCTGCAACAAGGCACCCCCAAATCATAATGCTGCCACTGTCATATTTAAATGTTGGCTCCAGATTCTTTTCTTCAAAAGCCACATTAGGCACTCACCAGACATACCGCCTATCATTCCTACTAAAAAGCTCTAGCTGCATCTCACCCGACCATAAAACCTTTTACCAGAATGTTTCTCGCTTATTAATATGAGCTTTGAAATAGATGAGCCAAAATTGTTTGTGCATTTTCATAAACAGTGGTTTTTTTTTTCAAGGCATTCTACCATGAAGACCAGAATCATTAAGATTTTGTCACACTGTAGATGTATGCACATTGGTTCCATCATAAGACAGGGAGCCTTGAAGAACTTCAGAGGTCACAGCAGGATTTGCCTGGGTTTACTGAACTAGATGTCTACTTGCTCTTGCAGTTATTCTTTTGCAGATGGCCTCTTCTTGATTGCAATGCTGCATACCAAAAGCCTTTCATTTATAAATAACTAGCTCTATAGCCCGGCATTGCTCAAGGTATTTTAGTGGTTATGTTGAAATGGTAAGGTCAAGTGCTTATTCAAAAAAATCCAGTATGAGGTTGCTGTGATGTGTAAGTTAAAAAAATGCAAAGTATTGGTTTTTGTTGTATTTGTAAAACGGGATTCATGCTTGGTTTATTTTGCCAATAAACAGTAATGATGTATTTACAACTGAAAGAACAGGGGCAGACATTACAGAAGCCTGTAATGGGATGTGATGACATTGTCACACAGAAAGAAGTGGATGCATTGTCCCTGCAATGTCAGAGAGGTTGGCACCATGTAGAAAATATGAAATTGTTATGGCATATGATAAGGTAGAAGTTACAAAAAAGACCCAATTTTTGTTGAAATACAACTAAATATTGATTGCAAAAAGCAAGATTTTCCATTAATTTTTACCACACACTGAGTGTCAATTGAAATTTTTGTTTGCATATCAAGGCATCACACCTTGATCTACCAGAGACTCGATTTTGGTTGAGTTTGAGCGAAGTGTCTTGGAGAAATGCATAAAAGTGTACAAAAGACCACCGAAAATTATATTTGTCATTGATTTTTGATGAACCCTGTACATTGATTCGAAAAAACTTTGGTGTACATCAAAGGTTTGGACCTTGATCTACAAGTTATACAATTTTGGTTGAATTCACATAAGGTATCTCGGAGAAGATGAGTTCGTAAATTTTAAGCATTTCAGTGATTTCTGCTATACACTGTAAATCAATTTGAAAATTTTTTGCATACATCAAAGGTTCATGTCATGATCGACAAGTGACCCAATTTTAGTTGAAATCAGCCCAAGAGTTTTGGAGAAGTAAGGTTTGTTAGAATGGAGACGCACACACACAGACAGACATATCCATTTATCTATATATATATATATATATATATATAAAAAGTAAGATGTTTGTGTGTGTGTCTCTCTGTCTGTATGTCCTTTATACAAATCCACAATTTTTATCCGATTCTCACCAAACTTCACACAAATATTCTTTAGGCTTCCGGTCAGGTCATGGACTACTTATTTTTTCTGATCTCCCACCAATGTAAAAAAAAAAATCTATCAAAATCCTATCAGGTCTGATCAAGATCAGGATTTCAGCCCTTTTATCGTGTTTCTTGCTGTAGAATTTGCTCTAACTTGGTAAAATTATAGTTTTTATTCTCAAACATTAGTAGATCTTCTCAGACAACTCATTTTCCTCAATATCAGAAATCGATACCCCCCAATATTCTATCGAATCTGATCAAAAACTGATATTCAGCCATCAATATGACTCATTTTCTCCAATTTTACTCCCGATGGGTACGATAAGTTTTCATGGACTTTCTTAGGTTAGTTTACCTTTGGATGACTTATTTGACTCCAATATTGGAAATCAATACCCCAATATCCTATTGAGTCTGATCAAAATCAGGTTTTCAGCCCTTTTATTTTGGTTTTTGCTTCGGGTTTTGCTCTAAGTAGGTATAATTGTAGTTCTTAGTCTTAACAACCTACGTTTTTCATGCCAATGTCCAAAGAGTCTGAGCTCCAGGACCATAGATTAGTTTTAAAGCTTTCATTACACCTGAGCAACACTGGGCTATACTGCTAGTCTATATATAGAATTGTAGCATGGTGGAGAAGTGCATTCCAAATCATTTTGATAGCTTTTTGTAGCCTCTCCATTATTATAGGCTTCAACAATGCAATTTTATAAAGCTTTGGTATGTTCTTTTGATCTGTGCATATTTTTTTTAAATTTAGTCTCTAACAGCACCCTTTCGAATACATAATTAGTTATATTGGCTGATGGCAGTATACATAGTTTACCAAAAAATGAACATGTGTCATTTTGATTTTTACACATGCGCAAAAAGTTATTTGTACTGGTAACCATGCAAAAGAAAAATACAGTGTGAATGTAATACATTGTTTTTTTAAATAATGAAAATAGTTTTTTAATGTACATTCAGCAATTAGTTCTCAAAAAGATTTAGTACTTAGAATATTTGCCCACACTTGGTATACAAATGAGGTCTGCTGAAGTATAATAGTTAAACTCACTAGTGTCTGAAACTAATGCCATCAGTTCAAACAGCAATGGGAACTCCACTATAAAAGCCCCATGTCGGACTAAGTCGATTAATTCTAAATAAAATAGAAGAATAAACTGTTTTATTTACCAGTCAATAGCAGCTGCATCCATTGTCTTTGGATGGAGTTCATGCCTTTTCCAATTTTTTATACTAAATGTTTCATTCTTTATAGCTTCATACATCTGAAGAAAGAAGAGAGATATCATTTTCCACTTGACATTTATATAATTCTATGACCATTCAAAAATTTAACGTTTACAATATTTACAAAAAATAAATTGTTTTCATTTTTTTAATCTATCTCTTGTTAATTGAGCAATGAAAAAAAAGTATTACTGGAATGTTATAAACAAAAGTGGTAAATATTTTTGGTCAGATTTGCTGAGGTGAGATGTGGTTACTACTACATATTGATTTGAACAAGATCCTTCATTTTTCTTGCCCAAACTTTGTGGGGAAGATGGGGGCAAAGTTTAACAAATGTGTCTGCAAGAAAAAAAAAAAGGAACAAAGAACAGTTATTACCATATATTCTCCTCGTATTTTATTATTTTAAAAAGCTATTTTTACAATTTTAATAAAACTCAAACATAAAACAGGATTAAACCATTTTTTTTTCTTAGGAATGACAACAAAGATGTTAAACACTGTATTTATTAGATGATTTATTTACAAGAATAATTTCATATTTGCAAGATTATAAAAATATGTGAACTAACCATAATGCAATATTTATAATTTATTATAAAGAAATAATCATTCAAACAAATTCTTTTATTCATCAATTTATAAAAATGTCTATGAACTTCATAAAACAAGAAAATCTAAATTACACAGAACGACAATTGTAATTAAAAATTTTGAAAAATTGCATTTTCTGGACATTTTGTTCATTTGCTTATGACAGATAAATTCCCTAAGATAGGTTGAGAGCATCTGAATTTATATTTTTTTAACAACAAAAATGTTAAATACTGGTTTATTTATTAAATTATCAAATTATGCCAGTAAAACAGGGGTCCACAACCTTTTTTGCATCGTCACCCACTCTCACATGGAACAATTTTCCACCACCTATCTGTATAGTAAATATTTAAAAGCTACCAAAATTGTTTGGTAAATGTTTGTTACTGGTTCATAACTTGACTTTATGATGTAGTAAGAAAATACCAAAGGGAGGTAACAAATAACCTTGACTTGTGGGGCAGCTGCTGCTGCTGCTGCTGCTACTACCATAATAAAGAACAAATGAAAGTTAACTTGACTCTTGAATACAATGTAATTTAGTTTTATGGTCAAGGTTAGTTTTAGGGTTAAAGTTGAGAAAAAAATTAAACAATTTTTGTTCATAATTATAAGATTAAAAAGAATATATGTGAAGAGCGACTAATAAAAATTCAGTGAATATTTTTTTGTTTTTCCCTCATCTGATTCATACCCCCAAAAAATGTTAGAAAAAAACAATGTTGTTTGTGGGGATATATATATATACTTTATCAAATGGATATGTGGCCGAGAAGTTAGAACGTTCACTTTCTGATCATGAAGCCCGTGTTTGAATCTCACCAAGGTCGATTTGTCAGGAAGGTGACTTCTAGATGTTATCCATCTGGAGAAGGCAATCCCAGCGTGTGGAAGTGCCTGAAAACCATACCATGGGTTGACCCCCAAGCCTTGTGAGTGAAATTGAATTGTGCTAGCTTGAAGTCACAAGTTATCATCCTGCCCTTTTTCAAATTCCAGTTTGTTCACGACAGATAACACGCTCTTACCCAGTAACTGTAACTAAGGTTCAGTCAGCATAATATCAGGTGGGCTTTGTGAGTGTTGAACAAACACAAGTGTGCCTGAGTAACTGTCTGCAATGGGGATTAGCTAGCCGCCCTTGTAGACAAGCATCCTCGGATACAAGTGGTCAGCCATATATATATGTTGAGCTGCGGAACCGTTTTGACGGCCTCGTCTTGGACGAGGAGGCACCTCCAGAAGCGGAATGGAGCGCGCTAAAGACAGAGGTTACAAACGCAGCTAAGGCCCATCTGGGCTACACCCGCCGTCGGCACCGCGATTGGATCTCCGCGGGGACGATTGATCTGGCCGAACGAGCACGGCGTGCGCGACTGACACAATCCACACACTACCGCGAGCTACGGCGCAGAACGGCGCAAGCAGTCCGCAACGACCGCAACGCGTACTGGCGGAGAGTGGCGGAAGAAACGGAACAGGCCTCAGCTAATGGTGATACCAGAAAGCTGTACCGTCTTCTCAATCGGGTCAGCCGTCCATCACGGGGCACGAGCGATACTCTCGTCGATGCAGCAGGCAATACGATCGCCGATATGTCAGCCCGGCTTGACAGGTGGCAAGAGCATTTTAGTGCTCTGCTTAACCATGATCCAGCACCAACCCCTGTCCATGCCAGCACATCTACAGCAACAACGTATGCCTGCAACACGGGTCCACCGACGCCAGATGAAGTTCGCGTGGCTCTTTTTCAGCTGAAGAACAACAGGGCCCCCGGTGAAGATGGCCTTCCAGTTGAAATCTTCAAATCTGTTCCGAGGTGATGGTGCCATGGTTACACCGCCTCCTGATGAAGATCTGGAACACAGAGGTCGTCCCCGTTGACTGGAGAGAGGCAGTGCTTCTCCCCTTCTTCAAAAAAGGTGACAAACGAGTATGTAGCAACTACCGCGGAATCAGCCTGATCGATATTTCGGCCAAACTGTTCACAGTCCTGCTACTGAAGCGCTTCCAACTCGCTCGCGACCACCGTACCCGCCCAAGCCAGGCTGGTTTCCGTCCGGGTAGAGGGTGCTCTGACCAGATCTTTTGTCTACGCCGGATACTGGAGACGCGCTGGTCTTACCAACAACCGACGGTGCTCTGTTTCATCGATTTTGCAGCGGCCTTCGACTCGGTGGACCGCGGCGCTCTGTGGACTATCATGCGGGACGATGGCATTCCGCCAAAGCTGCTGCGTCTGATTCAGGCCTACTACCGGGAGACGAGGACACGTGTTCGTGCTTACGGTGCTGAGACCGGGGCGTTTGAGGTCCGCACTGGTGTGCGACAGGGATGCGCGCTCTCCCCGACGCTCTTCAACTACGCTATCGACTGGATTCTGATGAGCGCCCTTCAAGGCTTCACTGGGGTTCGGGTGGGCCGCGACTTGGCCGTGACCGACCTGGCGTACGCTGACGACATTGTCCTTCTTGGTGACAGCATCGAGGAGGTGCAGGCGGCCGTCAGCCGAGTGCATACCAGCGCGTGCGCGGTCGGCATGCGCATCAATGCTGCAAAGACGAAGGTGATGACGGCGCTGTTGCCTCCAGAGGCCCAACAACCCATCCTGCTCGACGGAACACCCCTGGAGATGGTGGACCACTTCATCTATCTGGGCTCGTCTTTTGTCCCGAACGGCCAGGGTGGCGATGAGATCGGGCGTCACATTAACCTTGCGAGGGCCGCCTTCAACCGCCTCCAGAAGTGTCTCTGGTCAAGGCGGGAGATCACCCTGCGTACAAAGAGCCGCGTCTACCAAGCTGTTGTGCGATCCATCTTGCTGTATGGCTGCGAGACGTGGCCGGTGCGCGTGGCGGACCTCAAGAGGGTGGAGGTCTTCGACAATGACTGTCTCCGGCGCATCCTGCGTTTCCGGCGGATTGATCGGGTGCGGACATCGACCCTTCGTCAAACATGCCGTCTTCAACCGATACCGGCTGCTCTCCGACTCCGTCGACTGCGTTGGTTCGGCCATGCTGCGCGCTGTCCTCCGGGTGAGCTGATTCGCGACTGCCTCTTCCCGAGGCCCCTACCGGGCTGGCGCAAGCGTGCGGGGGGTCAGCTGAAGACGTGGGCAGCCACGCTGAAGGGGGACATGGAGCCGATCTCGGGCCCAAATGTCGTGGGATTTCGGAGGTGGAGCCGGGACTGGGCAGAGATCGGAGTGGAGCTGGCTCAAGATCGCCGATCGTGGGCCGCCGCTGGGAGAGACGCTTCAAATGTTCTTGGGGATGCCGGCTCAACCCGTCCTGGGTGAATGCCGCTACAATACAATAATAATAATATATACATATATATATACATATATCTAGGAATGTAACCCAGTTATTACCAATTAGTCTCCTGTCTTTATTTTTTGTTGTTTTTGCCTTTGAATATTTTTTTTGAGTAACATGTGTTGAAATACTTTTTCAATACACAAAATCCAATATTACTCACCAAAATTACCAATCACCCAACATTTTTTGGTAAATTTTCGTTTTAGGTCCCCCCTTCAAATTTATCCAAAATAGTATTATTTCTGTGCAAATGTATATGCTGAACTCAAATCAACAATTAGTTATTGAAGAAACTTACCTTTTTGATCTGAATATCCATAAAAAAATTGAACTACATTTTGTCTCCCGTAACTCTCACGAAGTCATGTAATTAACTGCAGAATGACGTTCTGCATAGACAACAAATTTCGGTCGATTTACTTCCTTTACTGAAATTTCTGGCTATTTACTTCCTGTATTGAAAGTAAGACGTGTAGAAATACAATAGCATATTACTTTCCGTACAGAAAGTAAAATGCCGGAAGTTTCAGTAAAGGAAGAAAATCAACCGAAAATAGACCGAAATTTGTTGTCCAACACAGAATGTCATTCAGTAGTTAATTATATGACTACGTTAGAGTTACGGGAGACAAAATGTAGTTCAATTTTTTTATGGATGTTCAGATCAAAAAGGTAAGTTTCTTCAATAACTAATTGTTGATTTGAGTTCAGCATATACATTTGCACAGAAATAATACTATTTTGGATAAATTTGAAGCCTTCAAGACTTAAAACGAAAATTTACCCATTTTTTTTCTGTTGCTTATTGCCCACCCACTGGTGGGCAATATCACTCAGGTTGAAAAATCCTATTGTAACTAAACAAAATTTAACAAGCATACCTGTCCAGTACTATTTCTACTCTAAATTTCCAAGATGTGGCATTCTTACTATTATAAATAGAATCCTTAAAACCAACTTCTACAACCAATTTTATTGAATTTTATCTACTGCACTCTTTGACCTCTCACAATTATCTGTAGTATTTGGTCACCTACCAATGTTAAATTGATTGACAAGGTTTTTTTTTTTTTAATGTCATATTCATTTCACAGTTTTCTATTTTTTAATATCTATAAATTGCCCTAACTTTTGAGGAAATGATAGTAGAGTGGCTTCCTGTTGCTTTCCTCATATTATTTAACACAGAGTGTTCTTTGTCTGAGACTGGATACCATCCAAGGTTCAAGAGCTCAGTCTACCCCTTTCCATAATTGATTTGTGTAATTTGAGCATACTGGCTATCACCCACATCATATAGCATTGATTATTTCCATTCTCTACTTTACTGGATAGCATCAATTAGCCAAGCATCTCTAACACAAATATTCACAAACCACTTTTGACATGTTAAATTATTCACAATAACTTCTTCATAAATGTACAAATCTTTTTTTTTTTTGTATCCTGGAGAAAAATAATTCATAAATAACAATTTAGGCATTGAAAGCAATGTCTTTTGTGAATTTCTTTTATCCTTATCTCTATTTTTTATAAGTGATAAAATAATTGTTCTAAGTGATGTGGTTAATTGAAATAAGTGCTTTTTAATTTGTTGTGAATAAAATTTCCAGATAATATTACTACTAATAATACTACTAGTGGAAATAAAGCAATTGAAATGAAAATGAAAGAAATCCTAGTTAAAAATGAATAATGCTTGACAATGCTTCACCTAATCAAAATATAGCAAAGATAATATTATGCCAACTTACCATCTTGGCTACTTTTTCAACTCCCTTGGTACATATTTCAATATCCTTGCTGATCTCAGCAATCAACTGACTTGCGGGTTTTGGAGATAAGATATTTTGAGCCATTGTTGACTTGCTCAGAATTCGCTGAAGCACACCAGAAAAATAAATCTGTCAGTTAAAAACAAAAAAAAACATAAAAAAGAGACTAGTAGTATTCGCAAAATATGGTTATTTACAATTTAAATCATTGTATATAAGAAAATTTTCTAGATTTGATCCAATCAATCCAATTATTTGATCAATAGCTATCTATTTGATACAGGTGGGTCAAGGTACCTTATGTTAGGGTAATGGTTAATTATTAGGTTGTTACAAAAATAATAGTCGATTTCAGAAAAAAAACTTTGAAAATTAACTGTAGAAATGTTGAAATTAGTCAAAATACGAGCCTTGAGATCCTATGCACCTCTACCATCAACTGACAAGATTATTCATTTCTTGTTGATAAAAAGTTATTGCCTGTGATGCAACAAAACTTTCAAAAGCTGATTCCACCTCTGGTTTGGACCTAAGTTTTACCATTTAAAAATGTCCTTAAGTGCTTAAAAAAATGATAATCACTGAGTAAAAGATCAGGAGAATATGGAAGATGTGGTAAATTCTTGTATCCCAAGTTTGTGAGTTTTGCAAAGTCAATCTTGCAATATGTGGCCATGTATTATCATGGAGCAGAATTGGAACCAATGCAGGTTTCATTTTTTGCAAGTATGCATGCATTTTAGCAAGTTGATAGTGGTAAAGCTCTGTGCATTAATGCTCTGATTGGCTTCCAGAAAGCTGTAGTGGATAATACCAATTGTAGACCACTAAGCAGTCACCATAATCTTTTGATGATGCAACTTTGACTTTGGGAAATGTTTGCGGGGGACTCATCACGATCAAACCAAACATTAAAAAATCCCTTATTATGAACATCACAAAACAATCTTCATTTAATTTTCTTGCATGAGTTCAAACTTGGGCACAGTGCCTCCCAAACTTCTGCCAATATCAACAGAGTATGAGAAGATGAGTCTACAAGTGATCAGACAGTAGAAAGGTGGTTTCAGAAATTCCGTACTGGTGATGAGAGCTTTGAAGATGAAGAATGTAGAGGACAGTCATGCAGTCTTGACAAGGAACAACTGCAAGCAGTTGTTGAGCAAAGCCCACATCAAAGTGTTTGAGAAATGTCTCAGACACTTAGTGTCAGCACTGCAACAGTCTCATGCCATTTGCAAAGTATTGGCAAGGGGAAAAAGATCAATAAATGGGTTCCTCATGATCTCAATGAAAATCAAAAACTTAGGTGTTTTGAAGTGTGCTTGATGCTCTTTCTGTGTAACAACAGTGATCCTTTTCTTGACCGAATAGTCACTTGTGACCAAAAGTGGATCTGTTATGATAATCAGTTGTTTACGGTTATTACAACGGATCCAAGAGAATTAATTTCATACTTGATCATCCTGGCTATAATGATCAACTACATTAAGACATTGGAAGTTTTAAATAGTGTAAAACCACCTCTTAACTACTTCTGTTCCCAGGTCCACCTGCTATGGGCAAATAGGAAACCTCCAAACAAAAATTAACAATACATTTTTATAATAAAATGACCACTGATACATTTTTTTAAATTTTTTTTTTAATCATTTCACCTCAAGTGAGGCAAGACAGCCACTAGTGCACAGGGGGTTATGGTGAGAGAAAAAATAAGGGTATAGGGAGTGTCAATTTAAATTTTTGGAGATTGTAGCTATCAGGGAAGCAAGTAAGCAGAAGAGAGTTCCACAGGTAGGAAGTTAAAAAAAAGAAACTGATAGAGTAAAAGAGGCAGTTACATTTAACTATTTTAATGGTAAAAGGGTGGGACCTAGAGGCCAATCTAGTAGCATACTTAAATTCATGTGGTTGGGCCAACAGGGAAAAAAGCTAGTCAAAACAGTTGCCATGAAAATATCTGTAGGAAAGACAGAGAGAAACCACGTCAAGTCAGTGAGAAAGTGACTGAAGTCGAGATGCAAAGTCAGGACCAATTACATTGCAGATCCTTCTTTGGATTTTGTCGAAAACCTTGAGATAAATAGCAGGAGCACTCAACTAGTTATGGCAACAGTATTCAATGCACGGACAAATGGTAGATTTATAAATGTGCAAGACGGATTTGGACAAGAAAAACGTTCTGATCGAACACATTGACCCAACCTTCCTAGTAGTAGATGCAGCTATAAATTTAATGTAGTTGTTCCACTTCAGGTTGGTGGAGAGAGTGAGGCCAAGGAGAGATAGTGAGTTGCTCAATCAGTCAGTCAGTTAAGTGCCATACGTAATACATGCTCGGGCGATCATGTCTCAAAAGAGACATGACTGACTGGGTTGATGATTATCCCACAGTAGGTTGCCATTGTTTTCTGCGGTAGACTGGTTGCCAGCCAAGGCTATAGAACCCAATCTACCCTGTTATTTAACCCATAATTGGAGGGAAGAGATGGATTAATACCTTTCCCATGGGTATTTGTGTGTAACCGAATGCAAGAAATGCAACTGAAATCTGAACTCGGCTACCTGATTTCTTATTCTGAGTCGATATCCACTGCACCGCAACGCACATCCTGAATTGCTCAGTACAACATTAAAAAATATAAAAGTACATTTTTATAGTAAAATTACCAACAATAAATTTTATGATCTACAAAATATGGGTTGCAATGTGATTTCTCACAAATCTTTAGATGAACAGATAGATATCTTTTTTCCTTTAAAGTCACTTTAATGATCAAGGTTTCTCAGAAATCATGTCAACAGCCTATCTTTGATTAAATTTAGTGACCAGGAGTTTTTAGAAATTCTGTCAACAGCCTATCTTTGATTAAATTTAGTGACCAGGAGTTTTTAGAAATTCTGTCAACAGCCTATCTTTGATTAAATTTAGTGACCAGGATTTTTTAGAAATTCTGTCAATAGCCTACCTTTGAATTGACAAACATAAAATTTTTAAAATTATTTTAGATATCTATAAAATTAGAAAAAAAAAACATCCAAAAAGCCTGTCCTGGCAACTTGATTTGAGATTTCTTGTCCCTCAGAACAAGAGATTAAATTTCCTTTCGAGATACCTATAAAAAAAATCTACACACAACCCTTGTTGTAGAAGATCTTTTTTTTAAACATTTCACCCCAAGCAGGGCAGTTTTACTGCCACTGTTGTGCTGGGGGTTACATAGGGGAAAGTGATGAAAAAGAGGGATTAGTTATAGGGGATGTCAGGAGGAGGGTAATAGAAGGATGAGAATGCCGGTGTGATGGGGGAGTGCAGTGGATGGAGAAAAGAGCTTGAGAGAAAGGATGCGAGTTAGTGACATAAAAGATAACTATTGACCTTACATTTAAATTCCTGGAGACTGTAGCTGTTGGGGAAGCAAGTATACAGAAGGGAATTCCACAGGCGGGAAGTGCGAGAAAAGAAGTTGTTAGAGTAGAAATTATGGTTACATTTTATCGGTTTCACTGTAAATAGGTGGGACCTAGTTGCTAGTCTCATTCATACATGTAAATTCATACATGAGGGGCACCAGTGAGCTAAATTCATTAGCCATGAAAGTATTTGTAGAGAGAGTGACTACAGCCGAGCTGCCAAGTCGGTATTGATCACATTACAGATTCTCCATTAAATTTTGTCAAGAACCCCGAGGCCAGTCCTAGCAGTTTGACTAGAGGGAAGAACTTCATTAACTGAGGATACCCAACTTTTTTCCCCATTAAATAACTTTATTTTGCACTCTTTTTTTTTTCAACAAGAAATAAAAGCTGTTAAATGGTTATTTTGAGCCTTGGCTTTTGTCCATTCCACTCTTACTGCCAAGCAAATACACACACACAACCAAGAAAAATACCTACACTATATTAGTTTTCCTCTTGTGTGGAAAAAACAGAGAAATCTTTTTCCAGAAAACATCAACTCAAGGAAAGAACTTTGTTAACTGGGGAAAACCAACTCTTTTTACCTCTATTTTGCACTCCCTCTTTCAACCAAAAATAAAAGCTGTTGAACAGTTATTTTGAGTTCTGCAAATTAGAAGTGTGAAAGAAGAAACTGTTATAATAGAACTTATGGTTACATATAGCCAATTCAACTTTAAAATTATGAGACTTAGTTGCCAATCTAATCAGTTAAGTGCCATACGTGAAACACGCTTGGGCAATCATGTCTCGAAAGAGACATATGACCGACTGGGCAGAAGATTATCCCACAGTAGGTTGCCATTGCTATCTGCGGTATACTGGTTACCAGCCAAGGCTATAGAACCCAATCTGTCCTGTTATTTAATCCATAACTGGATGGATTAATACCTTTCCCAAGGGTATTTGTGTGTAAGTGAATGCAATGAATTCAACTGGAATTCGAACTTGGCTCACAGATTTCTTGTTTCGAGTCGATATCCACTGCACCACCCACGCATCCAGCCAATCTAGTAGTAAAAAATGTCATTATAAATTTTGAAAAAATGCATTTTCCAAGTATTTCTTTCATTCGCTTTTATCACATAAATTCACAAAAACAGACTGCAAAAATCTGGATTTATTTTTCTTGAGCATTGAAAATAAAAATATAAAACATTTATTTATTCGACTGCATGTTTACAAGAATAGTGTTTAACATTTGTGTTGTCAATTCTCAAGAAAAAGCTTTTTAAAACAATAAAAATTGAAAAGGGATTATACAATAAGAGCGATGTCAAGAGAAAAAACTTTCCTCTTGATGCACTGTTTTATGTGGGCATGTTTGTTAAACTTTGCCAACATTGATATATAGTGGAAAGTCAACTCATGTCTGAGTACAACCACTCCAAGACTTTATTATTGATTTTCTTGCTGCCGAGGAGATCTTTGGAAACTCATGAGCCCAACAAGTGATCTACACAGGTTTTGCAAACAAACTATAAACTTGCGGCATTAATGCCATGCTGTAATTTGGTTAAGTCCACTAGTTGACCTGCACACTTTATTGCATAGATTGCAAGTGGAATTAGGCTGGACATCATAGAGATAGTGTTATTGTGGTGATGTGTGATTAATCAAGCCAGTTTCTAAAAGGCACTCAGATTCTAAAAAGGTAAGAGTTTCTTTAGTATTTTTTTTTCCTGGGAGGTGTCTCTATATACCTTCATTCACATATTTTTTTATTTTTGCTATATTATTTGCTAAGGTAAGAAAACATGCTGTTATCAATTATACAATATTGCTTGTAATTTAATTCCTGTCACTTGTTCAAGAAAACTCTCACAAATTTTCTATTTAGTTTATCATTATAAGACATCAGTTTGTAAATCAGGTTTCATTGACATATTTTTATAAAGAGTGTTTTTGTTGAGAGTCAGATGTGTTGTTGGTAATATTTTTTTGTTGCTTTTTTTCAAAAATTTATTGCTGGTAATTTTTTTTTTCAAAAATGTAGGGATGTAAGACAAGGATGTGCTTTCTCACCAGATCTATTCAACCTATACAGCGAGGTAATTCTAAGAGAACTACAAGTCCTGCCAGGATTCATCATTGGCAGCCACAATTGGAACAATATAAGATACACAGATGATACAGTGCTGATAACAGACACAGAAAGGAAACTACAAGACTTCCTACAAAAGTAGCTATAGAAAGCGTAAAGAAAGGACTAAACATAAACTCCAAGAAAACTAAATGCATGGTCATCAGTAAAAAGAGGAACCCAAAATGCCAACTACAAGTCGAAGATACTGAAATCAACCAGGTACAGAAATTTCAATACCTAGGAAGTGTTCTAGCAGAGGACAGAAGGTGTGACACTGAGATCTAAAGATGTATTGACATGGCAAAGGATGCATTCTAAAGGCTGAGTAGAATATTGAGAGACAAGAAGATTTCACTGGAAACAAAGAGAATACTAAATTGTTATGCAATGTCTGTCTTTCAATAAGGCAGCGAATGTTAGACAATCTCATCAAAATGAAGGAAAGAATTGAAATAACCAAAATGTGATTCTACAGAAGGATGCTGAGAATACCATGAACCAAACAAGTTTAGCAATGACAAGGTTTTGAAGAAGATAGAAACAAAAAGGAAACTTATACTTAATATCAAAAAAAGACAGCTGGAGTATCTGGGACATATAATGAGGAAGGAAGGCTTGGAGAATCTGATACTCACAGAACATATAGAGGGAAAGAAAGACAGGAGAAAGCAACATATAACATACTTGACTGACTTGAGCAAATAGATGGTGAAGCAGGGTTTGAGAGGAGTAACAAGAAAAAAGCTGTTAAGAGCTACAAGGAATAAGGAGATGGGTAAGGCCATGATCAACTACATCCTGAAGGGACACGGCACGTAGAACAACTGTTGGTAATATTTTTTTCAAATGTATTACTGTTAATTTTTTTTTAAGTGTACTGCTGGTAATATTTCTTTTTGTTTTTTAAAAAATGTATTAATGGTATTTTTACTATAAAAATCTAATTTTATACTTTCATAATGTCTTGGCCCCAGTTTGGAGGTTAACTATTTACCCATAGCTGGGACCCTCATAGGTGCTACAACCCCTAGAAATAACAGCAATTAAGCGGTGGCTCCAACCTCCTTAAAACTTTCCGATCAAAGACAAAGCTGCCAGATGTGGTCTATCTTCAAAACCAGGACAAGTTGGCTGCAGGCTTTTCAAATTGTAGCAAACTGGAACAGATTAATTAAAACTAATTAACAAAAGACAATTGTTACGTGTTAAGTTGTAACAAAAAAAAAAAAAATGATTGACCAAAACTCAGAACTAAATCACAGACAAATATTTAATTTACCAAAAACACCAAATAAAATATTTACAAATATACAATTTTTGCAGCATTCAAAACAAGAAACATAGTTTACTACTGGCGAGTTTTATGAGGAGAGAAGGGAAATGTAAGGTGGCAAGTAACTTTTCTTAGTTAACTTAGCAAAGTGGTTTAAGTGCTATACTTTATGGAAGTCCTCAAATCTGTTTATAAAGAATAATTTCCAGTATGGACAATGAAAAAGTCAAAAAATCTATTTACCCTCCTAGGGTAAGGTGTCAAGTATTTTTACCCAGTTAAGCTAGCAAAGTAGTTTAAGTGCTATACATTGTAGAAATCTTCAAATGTGTATATAGAGAATAACTTCCAGTATGGTCAATGAAAGAGTCAAAAAATCTATTTATCCTCTTAGTTCCATGAGGTTCGCTTTCAAGTTTTAGTTGGTCGGCAACTTTTAGTAGAGATACTTTCAGCTGGATATACAAATCCTGAATTGGGAACGAGTTGATAATGTCAGCAAATCCTTTTAACAACTAACTACTCTCTTCCGTAAACTAATTTTTATAGGGGCTAACACCTAATTTGCATATTTCTAGAATCCTTTCGAATTCTCTAGATTTTACTCGACCATTCTAGCATCTTCCAAAACGGTCTATTTCTAATTTCCTTATTTTTGCGGCTACTTCATGAAGTAAAACTTTTTTGTAATAACAAGTAGAACTCAATAGAATCCCTTACTATAGCTTTTTATACATTATTAATATTATTTTTATATAAATGCATTCTAGTAACACAATAACATTGATATTCTGATGTAGAAGTAGTCAAATCTCTGAACTTTCACCCATCCCCACCCCACCCCACCCCGAAAGGGTCAAAACTTACATCCAACACAATAAGCCAAGATGAATGATCAGTAAAATATGATAGATTCATTATTATTCATTTTTGACTAGTCTTTACTTTCATTTTGAATATTATTTTTTCTAAATCATGTAAGTCATGCACAACATCCAACTCATTCAGAAATGACTAAACTATCAGCCACACACAAATGTTTCCTCAGATCAATTTTTAAAAATTGCTTCAAGCAAATGAATCCACTAGATTTTAAAGAAAACAATCCTTCATCGGATCTTATCGACTGGTGCCACAGAAAGACAAAGAACCTCACCAAAAAAAAAAAAAAAAAACCACATTACTTAAAGACTTCCAGCAGTGGCAACAACAAAAATGTGTTGCACTTGTAACTGGAAGGAAAAATAATATAATATAATATATTATATAATATATTATTATTTATTTGTCGATTGTTAGCGAGCTCTTAAGTGTCAGTGAATTTGTGAACAAATTTTCAGCGCTATACGCCCTCGTCAAGTTGATGACAAAAATTCTTGATTGATAATTCGCCCTTTTTGCTGGTTAGTTACGATGCGTCTTATTAATTTCTACTAACTTTTTTGTTTTTGTTTACATTGCCAGGATTTTCTTTTACTCTTCCTTTTTCTCTTCTTCTTTCTCTCTTCCTTTTCCTTCTCTTTTCTTTTCTTCCCTTTCTCTTCCATATATATATATATATATATATATAGAAATAAGAAGAGAAGGAAAAGAAAGAAAAGGGAAGAAAGGAAGAGAAAGGGAAGAAAAGAGAAGGAAGAGAAAAAGAAAAAGAAGAGAAAAAAATTCCTTGCATTGTAAACAAAAACAAAAAAGTTAGAAGAAGACGCACTGTGAAGTAAATAAGACGCATCATAACTACTCGGCAAAAAGGGCGAATTATCAATCAAGAATTTTTGTCATTAACCTGATGAAGGTGTAAAGCGCCGAAAATTTGTTCACAAATTCACTGACAGCTAAGAGCTCGACAACAATCGACAAATAAACAAAAAATTCAACAATGCTGCTCAAAAGGAATATGAATATGTTGAAAAATATAACATTATATAATATTATATAATATAATTTAATATAATTATTATATTATAATTATTATTATATAATATAATTAAGATTTTAACTTTCTACTCTACCTTAAAGAAAAGGTTAAGAAGGTAACTCAGATCAATACTAGAAAGAGTGATAACTGTTAATGAACTTGATCTGTTTGTTTCACGGCATATCAACTTATACACCATTTCATGCCTAAATTTAATTTCTTTGGGGGCTTGAAAGTAATAAACATGATATGTTATTCTGCTTTCACAATTGAATACATGGTAGGTGATACTCAGCTTTTGTGCATATACATATTTATGCGGACATAATTACTAGAGGCGGTGATATGTGTGTTTTATGAAGTTATATTTTGAAATACAATTGATTTCCTTCAATTTCTTTCTATGGGTTATTTAATGCTGAAATCTAAACATTTTGAATACAATTTTATGGCTTCAACTAAACATATACTATAAATAGGTATTGTTGGCAATTTTTTTATATAAAAATGTATTTTTATACTTTCATAATGTTTTGCTTATGTTGCGGGAGGGGGGGAGTTCATTATTTGCCCGTAGCTGGGACCTTAACAAGGGCTACCACTTCAAGTCAGGGTGGACCTGGAAACAACAGCAAATGAGAAGTGGTTCCATGCTCCTCAAAACCTCCAATCTCCTGATGGGAGACTCTACTACCAGATATAGTTTATCGTCATACCCAGAACTTTTCACCCTACTATAAACAAAAGGTTAGGAAGGAAATTGCTGTCATTACTATAAAAGATAATAACAGTTAATGAACTTGAGAAGCCTATTTTCCTGAAAAACTATTTAACTAAAAGATTTCATAACTTTCAGCT
This sequence comes from Ascarosepion bandense, assembly GCA_037127315.1. Lineage (NCBI taxonomy): Eukaryota > Metazoa > Mollusca > Cephalopoda > Sepiida > Sepiidae > Ascarosepion > Ascarosepion bandense. The sequence goes on from JBBBDQ010001420.1 coordinate 1,969,978, forward strand.
GACAGTATTGATAGTAAATGTTTCCTGAATGGAAACGGATATTCTCACTATTAATTGCTTTTTACTGAATCTTTTACTCAAGTCATTAATCCAAATCAGTAGAGAGAAATCATTTTGCCTAGAATCAAAGCATAGTATCTGTTCTTTCACTTGAGATGGGAGAAGGTGCTCGATCTCGAGAATACCTACCCTGTGGCAGCACATTCTTTATTGCATTGAGTAAAGTGAGGTTGATATAATACCGACACTAGAATGACAGCAATCACAGTACAATTTTTTGTCCTTGGCCCATATGCATATGTATGCGTATGGGCAGATCACATTAAAAATTGACCTTGTGTTACATCCTGCCTAAGTGAGAAGGTCAGATAAATATCATCACTTCTCTACTTTTTGGGCAACAAAAAAGCGTAGTATCTGTTCATTCCTCATATGAAATGGGAGAAGACACCTGATCCCAGGAACTCAGCACCTCTCCCATTGCACTAAGAGAGGTGAGGCCAGTGTAGTATCATATGCCAGTGTGACATTGGTTGCAGCAACTGGGTAATTTTTATCCTTGACCCATATGCATATGTATGCTTATGGGCATCCCATATAAAAAAAAACCTTGTTTTATTGGTGAGGTCAGGTAAATATCATCATTTGTTAGGACAGTGGTTCTCAACCTTTTCTTTTTTTTTTTCCTAATGCATCCTTTTCACTATATACTAGAAAGTCATTCCCCATCTTTCCAAGATTAACTCAAAAGGTATATTCCAAATAATATGCATATATTATTGAATGTAATATGTGCGTTATGGTGCATTGAATATCAGCTTGGAATGAGAAATCAGAGCACTGAGTTTGAATTCCAGTTAAATGTGTTGCATTCACTTACACACAAATACCCTTGGGAAAAGTATTACTCCATTTCTTCCTTCCAGCTATGGGTTAAATAATAGGAAAGATTGGGCTCTATAGCCTTGGTTGGCAACCAGTCTACCACAGAAAGTAATGATAACCTACTGTGGGAAAATCTTCTGCCCAGTCAGTCATGTCTCTTTCACGTATGGCACTTAACTGACTGATATTATTGAAAATCTTTATTCATATTAGTACATATATATTTACATAGATTAGTACATATATATTTACATAGATTATTTTTATAGGGAATTTTTTACACTCATTACATACTCCAAATTCTTTAAACAAAAAAAAAAAAGAAAAAACATCCTCCCCATCCTCCTGCCCAGAAAATCCCGGAAATTCCTCACTGGCTGAGAACCTCTGCTCTAAAAAGAAGATAAAACTTCAGACAGTTCATATACTCTAGAACAATAATTCTCAAATTTTTTCCTGTGGTCTACATTTTCTGAATTAAAATTTGCTTGCACCTCACAAAAATTTTATATGATAAAAAGTATCATTAAAAATAAAAAAAATAAAAGAGAGAAGGAGTTAACTACAGATTCAAAACTAAATTATTATTATTGATAACTCTCTCCTCCAATTTGCAGACCCTAGATATAATGAAAAAACATCACAATTCAAAAAAAATCAGTCAATAATAATTTATAACTATTTATACTGGGACTCATGCATACAATTACAAGTAATCCATCATAATATTTTAAATTTTCAAATCATATTTATTTTTGGTATACAAATTTTTTAAAACTGCTTCTAAATCTTTGTCTTTCAATCATTCTGCCTCACTTCCTATCCTCCTCTACTGCACATATAAGGCGTGCCATACTGTTCGAGAACAACTGCTCTAGAATCATCATACTCCATATTATAATATTTATAATCTACATTTATCAGGCCTCATATTTTACACGTAATGTTTAAAATTAGCATCAATAATTCTTTTAGTTCATTGGGCATAAAATGTTGATATTTAATCAATAACCATTAGGAATTTGGATTTTTTTTTCACAAAAAATAATCTCTTTTTATAAAGACAACTCACAACCAACCCTCTTCTCCTTGGCATGAAAATATGATCAACAATGAAATAAGGACAATATTAAGTGAATATAAATCTTAATGAAGTGTTTCAAAATAGATTAGGGATTTAGAAGGGCACGTGTCAGAGATAAGTGGATAATCTTTTTGCAAGTTAATAAAGCTAAATAACTAAGGGGATCAAATGTCTGGATTATAAAGCAGCCTTGATATTATCAAGAAAGAATAGTTGATGGTAACAAGGTTACTGGTTCAATTTCATAACATAAGTAGGAAAAAAAAATTTTCTCATTTGGCTGCGTATGAAAAAAATCAACATGGCTGAGAGTTGCATCTTGCTCTCTGGCACCAGAGGCCAGTGTTCAAACCCAGGTAAAAAGAAAAAAGACAGTATTTCAAATGCTGATATTTTTTTTTTAAGAAAGCAGAACCTTCCCAGGTTTTTCCTATATATTTCTTTTCAGCCCTGTGCAACACTGGAGTAAGTTTAGTAAAAGGACAACATGCTGTAGAGTAGTCTTACCCAATGTGGGCACTTTCTTGTTGGCTCAGTTATGTTGAAATGGTGGGGGTAGTGAAATATTCAGGAGGGTGGTTGGCATTTATCAATTTTATTTTCAAATTTATAAATATTATTTAATATTGACTACAAAAGGAAATTTTTGAAAGGTATCTAAAGTTGTAGGAAGTGATGAACCTTTTTCATTGCTTTTCCGACTTCCAAGATGGCTGAATGTGGTTTCAACACAGTTACACAGCTTCTTTATAAACAAAGAAACCGCCTGCAAATTACAAAATGAGGAGATCCAAAATAACCTCTAAGCAGCATGGAACCTCGAGTAAGAACCTTAGCCAGTAAGCACCAAAGGCAACCACAGTATTAAAAACATTGAGATAAGCTACTGAATAAAAGTTTTTTAGCATTTTAATCATTGGCATTTATAATAGAAATTAAAACAATATTTTTGCACTAATATCTAAGTTATCTTTCTATGAAACATCAATTTAGTATAATACTCAAAATTTAATTTGACAGAGAGGTGTTAACAAAAAGATTTATGCCCAAAGTGGATGTTGGTTGAAAAAAGGTTGGGAAATCTTATTCAGAAACACTCAAGATTTAGAAAATAAAAATCAAATAATAATAACCTTACAGAAATTCAACTATAAATTAATAGAAAATAAATAAAAATGAAATTTCCAATGCTGATTTTCAAGGTAGGTAGACCCACTTCACTTGGAAGATTAGCATACTTCATGTACACTAACCTTTCAAGGCGTGGACAATCATAGTTCGCCACAACTTCCTAGCCTTTGTAGCTCTAAGCAAGTTTTGCTTTTTTACTATCCCATCCTTCCTCTATTTTACTATCTTGTTAGGTAGGTCGATCATAGCTCTCCACAACTTCCTATCCTTTGTAGCTCTGTAACACTATTTGGCGCTAAAGGGTTAAAAAAAAAGGGAAGGAAAGACAGATAAACAAAGATTTTTCTGTTTTGTTAAAAAAACCAAAATCTCAAAAACCTGAAGAAATTTCCCACAGAGAAATAATAAAAATTTCTTGGTGACCAGCCAAAGCTAACAACAAGCAAGACTGCACTATAACCAGGGTCAGAAATATGGATTTCTTGGTGGGTTGAGAAATTAATGACTCTAATATGAAACTGAGAAAGAGACATCTGACAAGCTTCTAACTGGGGAACAGAATTTTCATCATGTAGGAAAAATTTCAAATAATAATTTAATTAATGACCCTGATAAGAAATCAAGACAGAGACATCTAGCAAGCCTCTGACTGGGCACCAGTTTTCTTTGCGTAGGAAAGATTTTGAAATAAGAATTTAATTAATGACCGCAGGTAAATGTGACCTGATACTGATGAATCAAATCAGTTGAAGGAGAACTGGTTGGAGGTGAGCAGAGGTGGAAAACTTAGGAAGGTGGAGAAGTTGTACACACTCTTGAAGGGTGTTGGTGTGAGATACTGATGAAAAAAGACAGGAGTTGATTTGGGCGAATCAATGCCTGTGTCTGTTGCTCACAAAAAGGAAAAAAAAAACAATTGAAAAAGATAAGTAATCTTCAAAAGCCAGACACCAAAGAGACCTTTATTGGGATTAGAAAATTTACCGATTTCTCCAGACCAGTTTTGGATAGAAATCCATATAAGTGAGGGCTCGAAACACCCAAAGTGAGTTGGAGACAGCAGTTAAGCACCAGAGATTTATGTCTGAGATGAGAAACCACGCTGCCTGATATCACATGACTGCCTGCCTAAGAAGAACTCTGACTCAAACCCTGTGCCAAACTTAACAGAACCAGCTGAAGTGTTATATTTCAACTTTAGAATTGGATTGGGAAGATAGCTGTCTGCATGAAATAGATAGAATTCAACCGATGGAACGAATAAGCCTGTACCAAGAACCAAAGATATCAAATTTTTATGAAAATATTTTTTTTTCTCTTCTTGTGACTTCCTCAGTCCGAATGAATTAATTCGGAGATTATTCGGCTTCACCCATTTTAAGATCAAACAAAAAACGTAATAAGATTAGGTATGGTCCGAGGTGATTGATCCAGCCCTAAAGGCTGAAGACATGACTGACTGGGCAGAAGATTATCCCACAGTAGGTTGCCATTGCTTTTGCAGTAGACTGGTTGCCTGCCCAGTCAGTCATGTCTCAAAAGAGACATGATCACCCAAGCATGTTTCACATATGGCACTTAACTGACTGAAGGCTGAAGAAGGTGGGGCAGTGCATAGCTCTAAGCAATGTTTTTTTTTTCTATCCCTCCCTTCCTCTATTCTTCTATCTATTCATATAAGCTGGTTAACTAGGCTGATCATGGCTCTCCACAACTTCCTATGCTTTGTAGCTCTAAGTACTCCCTTTCCTCCTCTATTCTGCCATCCATTTACACAAGTGTTAGGGGAAGCATTCTCTTGGGAATTTGTGCCATGAAGTAATGGCATTTGGAAAGAAGCTGTCTGAATGAAATTCTTTCTTACCAGTGGAATACAGACGGAATGAGAATGGTTTGCCCCGTGTCTACGGCACAATGACTCTCAACTGTATATGTCAGAACTGGTGAAATGTAGATCATCAAAACATATATCATGGAAATAGGTATTGTTACGAGGATGCATTTATATAAAAATAATATTAATAATGTCTAAAAAGTTATTATTTTTCCTTCCAGTTACAAGTGCAACACATTTTTGTTGTTGCCACTGCTGGAAGTCTTTAAGTGATGTTTTTTTATTTTTTTTTTTATTGGTGAGGTTCTTTGTCTTTCTGTGGCACCAGTCGATAAGATCCGATGAAGGATTGTTTTCTTTAAAATCTAGTGGATTCATTTGCTTGAAGCAATTTTTAAAAATTGATCTGAGGAAACATTTGTGTGTGGCTGATAGTTTAGTCATTTCTGAATGAGTTGGATGTTGTGCATGACTTCCATGATTTAGAAAAAATAATATTCAAAATGAAAGTAAAGACTAGTCAAAAATGAATAATAATGAATCTATCATATTTTACTGATCATTCATCTTGGCTTATTGTGTTGGATGTAAGTTTTGACCCTTTCGGGGTGGGGTGGGGATGGGTGAAGGTTCAGAGATTTGACTACTTCTACATCAGAATATCAATGTTATTGTGTTACTAGAATGCATTTATATAAAAATAATATTAATAATGTATAAAAAGCTATAGTAAGGGATTCTATTGAGTTCTACTTGTTATTACAAAAAAGTTTTACTTCATGAAGTAGTCGCAAAAATAAGGAAATTAGAAATAGACCGTTTTGGAAGATGCTAGAATGGTCGAGTAAAATCTAGAGAATTCGAAAGGATTCTAGAAATATGCAGATTAGGTGTTAGCCCCTATAAAAATTAGTTTACGGAAGAGAGTAGTTAGTTGTTAAAAGGATTTGCTGACATTATCAACTTGTTCCCAATTCAGGATTTGTATATCCAGCCGAAAGAATCTCTATGAAAAGTTGTCAATCAACTAAAACCTGAAAGAAAACCTTATAGAACTAAATGGGTAAATAGAAATTTTTGACTCTTTCATTGACCAAACCAAAAATTATTCTTTATATACACATTTGAGGATTTCCAAAAAGCATAGCACTTAAACTACTTCGCTAGCTTAACTGGGTAAAATACTTGACTCCTTACCTTCCCTTCACTCTTCGTAACACTTGCCAGTATTAAACTCAAATTTTCTGTGTTGAATGAAAAAATTGTATTTTGTGTATATATATTTTTATTTTGTATTTTTGTAAATTAAATATTTGTCTGTGATTTAGCTCTGTGTTTTGGTCACTCATTTTTCTTCTTTTGTTAAAACTTATAACACATAACAGTATGGAGTAGTGAGAGGCTTGCAAAGGTGCATATGCAGATGAAGAATTGGACACTGAAGTTTTCCAAAAGGAAAATACTCAGAGCGATGGGAAATTTTAAATGACTCATATTATCTCCCACATTAAAAACATCCTGTTCATGTTCAAAACCTCTAAGACTTTTTAATATTTTCATATTTTTTAAAGCTTTTGGTGAGGTTGTTTCCAGAAGAACTCTTTGTGAAACAAACTCTCAAAAGGATGCTTCCCCAATCATTATGGTTTTAAGATTTAAGTCTAGACTTAACCATTATTGGTTGTGCATATGGACATTGTGGGTCCACTATCACCAGTAAAAAAAGCTAAGATCCATATTTTTTCATCATATCAGTATCTATGATTGACAGGCCTACTAGATGCATAGAAGTGGACCCTCAGAAATAACTGCACAGAATATCACTACTACTTTAATCAATACATGGGTATTGAGATTCAAAGTACCCTTACATATCATGAATAGAAGTAGTCAGTTTGAGTCAGGGTTGTTTTCAAAGGTAGCAAAGATCATAAGGCTTTCATAGACTAAGAACAACTTTGTATTATGTTCAGATGAACAGACTGAAGACACACGCTGATGCTAAAAACAGCTATAATTGCAAGGAATCATGGCTGTCAGCCCTACCTATGCCCATAACATGCACTCCTTACTTCCTCTTAAAAACCTCATTCATTAACCCTCTACTTTGAGGTAAAGCCTTGTATTAGTAAAAAATAATTCAGGTTGTGGCAGAAATACCTCCTACATATACTTCCTACATAATGGTAACACATGGTGTCTTCATCTAGCTAATGTGGAAGATATTGCTGCTGCACCGCTGTAGAAAAAAAATATCAGTCTAGACTAGTGAATCTCCACATCTTTTTTACCCATGGATCCTTTTTCATCTTCATTTTTTTCAGTGTAACCCAGATATAAGAGAGTTGTCAGGACTGAATAAAGGTTATCTTATATCCGGGTTTGGTCTATTTTATATACATTACCACAGGCTCTAATCTTGGACCAGAGAAAATCTCTCTTATATCCGGGTTACATATATATATATATATATATAACCATAGCTATTTCAGTGGGTCTCAACTGGGATCCAATGGACTCTTCTGTTTGTTCTTGTCTCTGACCAATGAGTGAATACCCAGGTCAAAAGGAAATAAAGCCAAGGTGTGAAGCAGTGAATCATAGTCAAAAGAAATAAGAAAAAAAGAAATCCTACTTATAAAAAAAAGATCCTCCAACCAGATCTGAGGTTTATTGTAGAGAAGGCATTGTTGATAACCTTAAATTTATGACACTGTAAATTGTCAAGTTTTTTCTTCTACTTGATTGCGATAAAAAAACTATGTGAATATTTCTACTTCTATTATTTTAATATGGCGTAAATTGTTATAGAAATTCCATTCTCAGTAATACTAACCATTCAAAAGTAGACCCCCCCAGCAATGTTACACGGACCCTAGGGACACATGTGAACCCCAGTTGAAAACCACTGGTATAGACTGTTGAAATACATTATTCACTAACTGCTCATATTCACTAATTGTTAATGAATGAGATTTTTTTTATTACATATAAAAATTCAATGACAATCGTTTTGTATGCCCTTTCATGTCAAATACCATTCTGCCATACTACCACTTAGCTGCTATTTGTAACAAGGTAAAAAATGGATTATTAATGAAAAAGTTCAAACTCTATTGCCATACAAAGAATATACACGCCTGGTCTTGTGCAAAACAAAAAACAAAGAAAACTAACCTCTCGTTATGAAACATGAGGTAGTACTTTCCGTGATGCCTCACCTTGATTAAACACTAGTGTAAGTATTAACAATGATTGTGTCAATTAATATACAATTATATATTTCATAATTTTCTGCAAGGTACAGAATTTTATTATATCAATAAAAACAGTTCGATCTATTTTACTTTTTGTAATTAAAAAAAAAGGAAAGCAAAAAATAAAACAAACACAGTCACCCATTTTTGCCCTTACTCAACAAAGCTGGTTTGAGAGATTAAATATTTAAAAAATAAAAATGATATAAAATATTAATAAGAGCAGAATACAATTTAAATTGAAACCATGTGAACTAACAGACACTCCCTCTGTTTACAGAGAAAGCTGTCTGGACTGAATGTAAATTGTCTTCGACAGCTTTATCTGCAATATAGAGCAAGTAAAACTCAAGATGGTAAATGAGTCAATGCTAAAATTAGCGGCACAGTTTGGGTTTTCAATAAGATGCTCAGTGTTCTGAACATCTTTTAGTTGTAATGTTCAATTCCTCATTTTTCCAGGTATATGCTGTTGCATTCTAACATCAAAACATTGGGTTGTTCTACATTTGTAGTCGGCACTACAACTACATTTAAAATGATAAATAACATTATTGATATAATGAGGGGGTAGAATATTTAAATATGACACAACTCAGACAAAACTGAATTTTAATATATGTAAAATAACAATTTGCATTGGACTGAGGCCAGGTATTTTTCAGTGTGTCCCTGTCACTAACATATGTAACACAAAATGGAGGCTTAATATTGTACCGCAGAAGCTCAGGAAATATGTATTTGATAATTCACATGCATTATCACACCCAGTGAATATCAGGGACCTTATGCTTATTAAAATCTGAGTATGACTGATAGACAAATCAGTCAAAAAGTGCAAAAATTGCCAGCAAGCAAAAATTTCTAAGCATACTAAGGGTAACACAGAACCTTTTGAACTACATTGTAATCACTTTCAAAAGTGCATATAGACATTGTGCATCCACTACCACCAGTAAAAAAACCTAACATCCATATTTTTTCTGTCATATTGGTATCTATCAACCATGATTGACAAGACTACTAGATGTATAAAGATGGCTCTTCTCAAGTGACCTACTGTTCTGGACACCTTGCCATGAAACAAGACAAGTTAGTCATGAAGCAACAACCTACACTGAACAGCTATGTTATGCCACTGAATGCCTCCCTAATAACTTTCCAACCTTGATGCAAGAACGTGATGGTTGGTGTGATAGGCTCATGAATATTCAAGCTAACGCGACTAAATAAAAATATGTCATTGTCAAGAAGTATTCGTCTGTGTATTCCATCTCTGAACAAAAGCCAAAACACGGCCTGTCACACAGTCTGGACAGTCACTTGCAAGACCTTCCATGCCAAATACACAGGGTAGGCTCGTCCTTATTTCTTTTATATTCCAATGGTAAGGAGGAAGTTCCACTCAGACAGCTTCTTCCCTAGAACTATTTGTGGAACAAACTTCCAAAAGAATGCTTTATCAATCATTATGAACTTAACCTCTAGACTCAACGATTATTGTTTGTGCATATAGACATTGTTGTGCAGATGCAGATTATATGCATATGGACATTGTGGGTCCATTACCACCAGTAAGAAACCAAACTGAACTATATTTTTTTGTTATATTGGTATCTATTAACCATGATTAAGAGGACTACTAGATGGATAGAGGTGGCTCCTCTAACTGAAATAACTGCACAAATTATCACTATTGCTTTCATTAACATGTGTTTCCAGATTCAAAGTTCCCTTACATATCATCAATAGAGGTAGTCAGTTTGAGTTAGAGTTGTTTTCAGAGCTATCAAACATCATAAACTTTCATAGACTAAGAACAACTTTGTACCATCCCTAGATAAATAGATTGAACACACACACTGGATGCTAAAAACAGCAATAATCGCAATAAATCATAGCTATCAGCCCTACTTAGCATATACTCTTAGGTATCAGAATTACATCCAACAAATCAACTCACCATGTACATCAGTAACAGGGTATAATGCGTAATTATCATTTACCATCTTGAGTTGTGCTCGCCCTACATTGCAGATAAAGGTGTTGAAAACAATTTACAATTATTAATAGACCAAACCGGACAATAGGAGACCTTGTGAGTGAAATGTGAAAATTTGACATGGGGAATCAGTCCACTGAATACTTACATCCATTGCCAAAACCCAATATTTTGAAGAATCTAAACCGTAAATTTATATGGTTTAGAGTTTGGAAATTTATGGAAGCACCATACACATTTCCATATAAAGTAATTAATCACAATAATAAATACTTCACTATTACAAATGCAGAATATGTCAATAGCAACATTTCCATCAACAGATTAAAACTAACAGTTAGTCAGTTAAGTGCCAGCTAGATGGGGAACAGATGTATTATATTATTAAGTAGTAAGTTATGTGGGATCAGTTTTAGTACTTCATAACAATATAAAAATGATCCCCCATTTTATGCCCAGTAGAAGCCTTAATCATGTTTTCAACTATTACATTCAGTCAGTCAGTTAAGTACCATATGTAATACACGCTTAGGCGATCATGTATCAAAAAGGAAAATGACTGACTGGGCAGAAGATTTTCCCACAGTAAGTTGCCATTACTTTCTGCAGTAGACTGGCTGCCAACCAAGGCTATAGAATCTAATCTGTCCTGTTATTTGACCCATAGCTGGAGGGAAGAGATGAATTAATACCTTTCCCAAGGGTATTTGCACAGAAGTGAATGCAGGGAATTCAACTGGAATTCAAAATTGGCTCTCCAATTTCTCATTCCTAGCCAGTATCCACTGCACCACAACACAGCTGTCTCAAAAATGGTGAAAATACCTAATATTGATAAACTGATACCAGCACAAAAAGATACCTCACTAGAAATCAACAGGACTATAAAAACAAAACACAATGAGGACCAAACCTGGCAGATTGGTTACTTGGAAAAGAAACAAGACATACTATCATATAATAATTCTTCCTTAGTTAGTTACTTAGTTCCCCCATCCATTACACCACTTACTCTCTATAGAAGCTTTTCCTTCCCCTCTATCTTTTTAAACGCTACTCTTCTCAGCCTTTCTCTCACTTTTGCTAAACGGAAGGGTAGTAAAGAGTGAGAGAGTAGGAAGGAGGAGGGAGTTGTATCAGTAGCAGCTTAAGCTGGTGGTTATAGCAGTAATTGTGTGTGTGTATATGTGTATGTACTGTACAATATAGTAAAAATAGATAGGTTTGTTGGTATCCCACAACCTAATAACAAAATTTCTGGCCTCTACACCCTTGGCCATTACTCAGTTGGTCTTTTCTGTTTACAATGGACACAGGTGCCATGATTTTTCAATAATAAAAAAAACATTTTCTCTTTCAAAATCTCTCACAAAATAGCATACAGTATTTTGGTTATGGTCTGGGCATACGCTACTTAATATAAGATTACAGTAAAGTAGCTTCTATAGACATTACTTTTATAGATATTTTAAAAGTACACTCTGTGTTATTGATATTTTATTATCCAATACCTTTTATGTTTGAAGACGTTACCATCATTTGTAGTATGACAAAGTAAAATTTTTCCAGAAAATCATAATTATCCTTCCATGGAAATTCCACGAGTTCCACTAGTTACTATTAATGTACTAAAGGACTCCATCAAATCTGGGGAGGGAAGTGATGTAGTAAGTGCTAAATAATAATTTCTTTTACCCATTTCCTTGAATTTCAGAGAACTGAAAAAGGAGGAAATGAATTCGCAAGCCTTTGTGAAATTATCATTAGACCAATGAAAACCTTGCCTTCACAGAAATTAGCTGGTCAGCTGAGAAAAAGAAGTAGTGAGCCTGTGCAAAATTCTTTATAAAATGAGGAGAAAAATTAAATTAATACATAACAGAAAAGTGCCTGAAGTCACATAAGTTTTTTTTTCAGTTCCTCACAGCCGGTGTGGAAGTCAGTCAGTTAAGTGCCATACGTGAAACACGTTTGGGCGATCATGTCTCGAAAGAGACATGACTGACTGGGCAGAAGATTATCCTGCAGTAGGTTGCCATTGCTTTCTGCGGTAGATTGGTTACCAGCCAAGGCTATAGAACCCAATCTGTCCTGTTATTTAACCCATAATCTGAAAGGAAGAGACGGATTATACCTTTCCCAATGGTATTTGCGCGTAAGTGAATACAATGAACAAAACTGGAATTTGAACTCGGCTCCCCCGATTTCCCGATATCCACTGCACCACAATGCACATAGAAGAAGTTTCTCTCTGCAATTCAAGAAATCTAAGTATTTCAAACTATCAATCTTTATCTACTTTTGAAAGTATGCAAATCATATTTCTTCGATGAGCAACAAACTCTCTTTTGTTTGACTTAAAACATTTTTTAATATTAATTTGTGTCAGATCATTTAACGAACCTTTTGTTGTATGAACATTTCCTCTTCGTGACAATTTGTTTAAACTTCGGACTTGAAAAATTTCTGATTTATTTTATTGAAAGAAGCTACAGACACTACTTAAGTGTGTAAAATTCATGAAATTCCTTATCGTTTTTTTTTTTGTTAAAATTACCCGTGCGTGTTTCATTGTTATTATCCTTCATTAGGTAAATCAACTGTTCGTTTTGAAACCCAAAGTCCCATGCAATGCTTACACTTTTCTTTTTTTTATTTTATAGTAACACATTTTTACGTTGTCCTATAATTAATCTCTAAACTCAAGACTCTAAAGATAAGTATAGTAAAGAAAAAGACTAAAAAAATGACTTTTCAATTTGAATCAAATTTATCAACTTATTTGATAAAATCTTGCAAGGTTTTGTTATCTAGCAAAATTATATTTCCTCTAGGGCAAGACTCAATGATAATGAATAATAATGAATAAATGAAAAAATTTTAATGCAATAAGAAAAACTAAAAATAAAATCATTGTTTGGATTTAGATTTTCAAACTATTCATTTTCGGATTTTCCTTTCTAAAATCCAAGCGTTGCTGAGATTTGAAAAAAAATTAAGTTTTTATTAAAAAATGTTTTTTTTTAAACCCACACCTGAATAAATTCGGAGTAAAAATGATATTCTTATTTTAAGACTTATTAAAAGAAAACTGACATTATCATTAAAAAATATTTTTATATTGTATATCACAAAAAAACAAAAAAAGGGAAGAAAAATTATAAGTTTTGTTTGAAGTTCAATCCTGAATTCATGATAAACAAACCATTTTTAAACAATAACAAGTTACAAAAAACAGTTACATTTTTATAAATTAAAATTTTCTCTAAGTGTACTGCATTTTCTTTTTATTGAAAAAAAAACTAAAAAAAGTGATTAAATTAACGGCATTTTTTAAAATTGAAACAAATGTTATTTTTTTACTGATTTCTAAGATAAACATTTTTTTTTATTTGCTAAAAATCGGGCTTCATATATTTATATTTTTTTTTAAATTTTATGGATCTGTGTAGATTTTTTTTGTTTTTTAAAAAGAAAAGTGAAAGTCAAAACATTAAACAAACATTATTGATTTCTGGCTAGGGTTTTTTTTTATCATCTTTTTTCGCAATATTCAGATTGCTTTTTATGACCAATATAGAGAAAAATAAAATAAAAAGCTTTAAAAACGGCTTTTAAAAAAATTAAAAATAAAACGTTTAATAAATAATTTTTTCACATTTTCCTTTCCCAGATATTTTACCGTTATGTAAAATAAAATGTCAACAAAAATGTAAAAAAAAAGTTTTTTCTTGTTGCTATCGAAATTAAAATAATTTAATCAATTTTTGACTTAAAAAAAATTAAAACAAAAAAATGGTTGTACCGTAACGACTAAGTAAAAAAGGGGTCGTAAATTGCATCCATTATTCGATTTAAGAATTTTTTTAATTACTAAATTACTGTTTTTTTATTATTATTATTACTATTAAAAAAACAAATCAATGTTAAAGAAAGATGAAAAATGTAACAAACTTTTCTAATTTCGTGTTTTCAATAATAACCTTCGGTAAACATTCAAAAATTTGTTCTAAGATTTTTTTTAACTTTTTCTTCAAATTTTCATTAATATTTCACTCCTATTATTTTAATTTTTCGGAAGAAAGTAAAATAAATAATTTTAATAATTAGCATTTAAAAGGCCATTTTTTTTTTTTGTAGTAAATAAACCGTTTTTTTCTTTTGTAACTAAAAATAAATAACTTATCTGCATAATTTAAAAATTTTAGTGTCAGAACTTTTTGTACTGGTCATGTAAGATCTTAAATATCAGTCAATTAACAAAGAAACATTTTAATAACCCATTTTATAACCTGGACTTACCAATCCAACGAAATCAACGTCTTGTTAGACATCGACTGGATGTTAAAATAGATTTATTTCTGAAAAGAAATTCAAAAATTGTTATAATTCAGGGGAGCTAACTTTGAACGACCAAACCTATTTTTTCAAATTATTTTTTGCAGATTTACAATAAATAAAGGAAAACTTTTAAAATACAATTTTTAGTTACTTTGAATAAAAAAAAAGGACAAATACAAACATTTTTCAAAAACATTTCTCAAACAGTTATTATTGTTGTTGTTGATGTTCTCTCCATTTCTTCATGTTCCCGACTCCGAGGCTGATCCCTAAACCTAAAAATGATTAACAAAAATAACATTTTGCTATAAAGTAGTCGTCCGTTATTATTTATTAAATTCAATTATTTAGAGATGTGAAAAAAAATGTCATAAAACTTTTTTTCTTTTTTCTGAATGTCTGGTTTTGTAAGAGAATAAGACCGAACCGGAAGTAATCAATTCTAAACACACGCCATTAGTATTACGATTAAACCAGGCAACAAGCATGATCGAAGTGGACGTCGTTAGTGCCAAAACTGGCAAATCTATTGTCAGTTTCAACTGTCTGACACTCCAATCTACAATATATGACATTAAGAAGGAATACAAAAAATTCAACCCTAAACTACCAATTGAACGGCAGTCTTTACGCAAAGAAGCGCGTGGACGTATATTAAAAGACGAGGAAACCTTAACGAGTTTAGGTTACTCTAAAAAGGCGGTCCTTTATTTCAAAGATCTCGGGCCCCAAATCGGATGGAAGACTGTTTTTCTCACCGAATATACAGGCCCTCTTGTGATTTATGCACTCTTTTATATGAGACCCTCTTTGATTTATGGTTCTGACGCAGCAAGCGAGCCCCGGGCCCTTGTTGTGAATATCGCAGCCGGGTGTTGGGCTTTCCATTATGTAAAGCGCTTACTGGAAACTCTCTTTGTTCATCGCTTTTCACATGCCACCATGCCCATTCGTAATATCTTCAAAAACAGTGGCTATTATTACGGGTTTGCTGCTTATGTAGCCTATTATGTTAACCACCCATTGTACACGCCTCCCAGCTACGGAAAACTTCAGATGTACGCGGGGCTGGCTGCTTTCATCTTTGGCGAATTGGGTAACTTCTCCATTCACGTCGCCCTTCGAAACCTCCGACCTAAGGGCTCAAAGGTCCGTTTAGTCCCTTACCCAGGATTGAACCCGTTTACATGGTTGTTCCAATTTGTCAGCTGCCCTAACTACACCTATGAAACTTTGGCCTGGGCTGGATTTACTGTGATGACCCAATGTCTACCGGCCGGTATTTTTACTATTGCCGGGTTTTATCAGATGGCCGTGTGGGCCAAGGGCAAACTCTCGAATTATAGAAAAGAATTCAAGGATTTCCCCAAGCAACGCAAAGCCATCATTCCCTTTATTTTGTGATGCACTTTACAATGTAACATTGTAACAAACTTTCTTCTGAAACTGATATCACAATAATGCTTAGTTTCATCATGTCTGGAAGTGCACTTTTCTTTTCTTTTTTTAACAACATAAAAAATCGCCTTTATTAACTATTCTAACATTGCTTTTTAACTTTCAAATATATGAGTTTATAAATTCATTCAGTAATGCAAGCATTTTGTTTACAGTCTCAAAATTTATTTGTTTTTATGAGAAATTCATTTGGGCTAGAAAAATTCAGTAATTTGAAAACAAGGAAAAATTAAATTTAAAAATTCTTGACAAACTTGACAGGGTTTTTATACCTCAATTCATAAGTGTTTTCTTTTTTTTTTTTTTTTTTAATAATCATTTCATTAGAACCGGGAAGGATTTAAAAAAAATTAAAAAAAAAGCTTATTTTTCCCTCACCTTTTAATTTTCAAAACATTTGGTCAAAATAGATTTTTTTTTTTTTGTTTTTTTTTTTTTTTTTTTTTTTTTTTTTTTTTTTTTTTTTTTTTTTTTTGAAAGGTGCTTTCACAACATGAAACAAGCTAAAAATAATCAAAATCACTTTTTCTTTGCATCTATTATATATTGTCACAGTGTCTCATTGAATCAACTGAGGAAATATTCTTCTTGAATAATAAATTTTAGTATTGTAATAAATTGTACTAATTAATAATTATTAGTACCGACCAGTGAATGAATTGTTTTTTTTTTTGTACAGTGTGGCTAAGTAAAAAGTTAAAAAAATTAATTTTAAACTTTAGTTTTTCTTTTTAGATACCCCACCCAATTTATTTTAAATTTGTTGTAGATAACAAAAACACTTATTAAAAATTAAGTTATTTGAAAAGGGGGGGGGCAATCCAAATTTGACCTTCAATTCTGTCAGCTGACATTTTTCTTTATTTTTATTTTGAATTAAATATATTGTCTAAAAAGCGGATATAGTTTTTATAGCCATCGATTATTGTAGGCTTTTTTGGCAAAAACAGTTTAAATGTTTTTTGTATTTCCCTTTTTTTTTCTTTTTTTTTTTTTTTGTTTGAAGCTTATTAATTAATTCCCGAGTTTAAATAAAATATTTTCAATTTTTTTCTCCATGCTGGTCTGTCAATTGATTTTTTTTTTTTTTTTTTTTTTTTTTTTTCAAATCTTCTTTGTTTTTTGTTTATGAAATGATTCTTTCTAAAAATAAAACTTAAAACTCATTTAAGTTAAGTATATTTTGCTCTTTTGTCGTGAGTATTGAAATTTGGGTCTTTTTTTTTTTTTTTTTTTTTTTTTAATTCAGAATTATTAGCCGATAATTAAAATTGTATGCTTGAAATCTTAAAAAACTAATGGAATTTTTATTTGCATTTAAGTTATTTTCCAAGCTAGAACAATTTGCGTGGTGCATTCATTTATGTGCAAATAATATTAAGGTAATCTGTTGCTCTTCCTTCGAGCTATGGGTTAAATAGCAAGACATTGGGTTCTATAGCCTTACTTGGCAATCAGTCTACCACAGAAAGTAAATGGCAACCTATTGCAGGAAAATCTTCTGCCCAGTCAATCATATCCTTTTCGAGACATGATTGCACAAGCATGTATCACATATGACACTTAACAACTGACTGATTAACAATTTACGGGATTTTAATGATACATTTGAAACAAGATTTTTGGTTTGTCAAAATGCCACTACGAAGTACATGTTAAAGTTTGTATCTTGGTACAATTGTCGACCAAGTTTAGATCTGACATTTTCACTGTATAATGTTGTTCAATCTATGGGGTAAGTTAAGTGGTATATGTGATACATGCTTTGGTGATCATGTCTCGAAAGAGACATGACTGACTGGGCAGAAGATTATCCCACAGTAGGTTGCCATTGCTTTCTGTGGTAGATTGGTTGCCAGCCAAGGCTATAGAACCCAATATGTCCTGTTATTTAATACCTTTCTCAAAGGTATTTGCACGTAAGTGAATGCAATGAATTCAACTGGAATTCGAACTTGACTCTCTAATTTTTCATTCCAAGCTGTTCTAAACATCATATTTTAGCTTTCATTTCTGGTGAAAATAAAGACAAAAATTGTCCAACATTTGGATATTTTTTTATTATGCTGGTCCTTCATTAAAATTTTCCTCAGAAATTAAAACTAAAATACAATGTTTAGAATGGCTCATGATTAAACATAATAGACAGTCATTGTCTGTTATATTAAATATATGTTTAAGTAATTATCTTCTGACTCAATATGTTATATATATATGTGTGTGTGTGTGTGTGAGATAATGATATATTTTTATATAGCGAAAACAATATTGAAATTCTAAAACAAAATGGAAAAAGTTTATTTATGACACGTTTCATCCATGAGGACTTCATCTGACTGGGTTTATTAACATTGTTGTGACTACACATACACATGAGAGATGCTGGTAGTGTAAACATTTTTTGCTATTTAGCTAAATTTTTTTAATAATAATGTTTTGCAATCTTGCCAAATTGATTTATACTAGCAGAACCCGTGGAATTTCCATGGAAGGATAATTATGATTTCCTGGAAAAATTTTACTTTGTCATATTACAAATGATAGTAACGTCTTCAAACAAAGGTATTGGATAATAAAATAACGATAACACAGAGTGTAATTTTATTAAAATATCTATAAAAGTAATGTCCATAGAAGCTACTTTACTGTAATCTTATATTAAGCGGCATATGCACAGACCATAACCAAAATACTGTACACTATTTTGTGAGAGATTTTGAAAGAGAAAATAATTTTTTTTATTACTGAAAAATCATGGCACCTGTGTCCATTGTAAACAGAAAAGACCAACCGAGTAATGGACAAGGGTGTAGAGGCCAGAAATTTCGTTATTAGGATGCAAGATACGACAACAAATCTACCTATTTTTACTATATTGTACAGTACATACACATATACACACACAATTAGTGCTACAACCACCAGCTTAAGCTGCTACTGATACGGTAATGCTATGGGCTCTCTCCTCCTACTCTCTAACTCTTTACTACCCTTCCATTTGGCAAGAGTGAGAGAAAGGCTGAGGAGAGTAGCGTTTAAAAAGATAGAGGGGAAGGAAAAGCTTCTATAGAGAGTAAGTGGTGTAACAGATGGAGGAACTAAGTAACTAAGGAAGGAACAAGCAGAATTATTATATGATTCTTTTTTATGATATGATGGAAAGAAAATGAATGTAGATAAATTTATCTAGATAGCAAAGAAATTTTTAAACTTCTATCATCTCTTATTCATGTGTAGTCACAACAATGTTAATAAACCAAGTCTGATGAAGTCCAAACAGTTGAAATTTCATAAATTTTTTTTTTTCATTTTGTCTTACAGTTACCTCGTATATAATTTAAAGATTACTCTACCATGGTTTCGACCTTTTTGGTTTCATCAGGCCAAAATAAAGTTGAAACCATGCTAACATAGTTGGCTGATCTCCCCCAACTTAAATATCTAAAAGATCTACAGGTTAAAGCTTCATTTTCCTTCAAACATGTATTCAGCAATTTCTAATACAACTGTTTAATGGTCTAATTTAAATCCAATGTAGAAATGTTTAGAGTATATATATATATATATTGTAACTAAGTTGTTGAACTCGTAGGTTTATTTACCTTTTTGTTCATGCATTTACTTTTATAAAAGTGCTCGATACAAATGTAGAGCGTTATACTGTAATGGTTGTTACAATGTTTTTAAATTCATAGTATCACTACACAAAAAATTTCTCATGTTTGGAAGCCAGCCCATTATGTTTTGGCTTCATCCTCAGGTGATTTTTTTAGAAATGAGAATTATCCAGTTGAAAAGACCGTTTGTGTTGGGTTTGTTATTTTTGGGTGTTAGAGGGGTTGGTCTGTATTTTGAGTTCCGTTGACCTTTTTACTGGTCTTAGGGTTAAGTGTTTGTTTTTGGCAGAGTTCATGATAGGTTTAATCTATTAATCTTGAAAGGGCTGGTGCTGCTGGCACCTTTGGTTTAGGGGTTGGTAGGTGTTGTTTTGTTTTGGGGTTGGTTTCTCCTTAATTTAATGTATGTTATTTTGTATTGGGGTGTGTGCTTTTTCTTGTTTTTTTTTTATTTTTTTGTTTTTTATAAAATATATTTTTTATAAAATATATCTTTCATAAAAATGTATAGGGTTTGGTAGGTGTCGTTTTGTTTTGGGGTTGGTTTCTCCTTAATTTAATGTATGTTATTTTGTATTGGGGTGTGGGGTTTTTTTTGGGGTTTTTTTTTTGTTTTTTATAAAATATATTTTTTATAAAATATATCTTTCATAAAAAATATTTTATAATATTCCATAATATTAAGCTATTTTATAATATTATAAAATACAATATTTTATAATATTTAAGAAATATATTTCTTTTATAAAATCTATCCTTTATAGAACATATTTTATAAATATAAAGTATATTTTATTTATTTATCTACTGTTCAGTTGCAACTGCATTATTTTTTGTTGGTATTGTATAGGGTTTGTTTTCTTTTGCGGGGGTTTCTGGTTGGGTTTTTTTTTGTTGACTTAAATTTTAGCAAGAAATATTTGTGATGTTGCAACTTAAGTTATTTGATTCCAGCTATGGGCAAAGTCTCTTTCCTTGGTGAAAGAGTTAAACTTTGACCCAAGTTGACCCTTTTAGATGTATGATATTGGAGTTTGGAATTTAAAGCTTAAGAGTTGAATTTACAATTGGTTGGTTCTAAGGAAATTAAAATCTAGAGACCTAGAATTAATAATAATTAAGGATTAAAAGATTTTTTAAATAACAAACTATAAAAAAATTTTAAGGATAAAATGAACCATTAACTAGTATAATAAAAGAATACAACTTTTTAGAGGCGAGTGAATAACTAAGAATATTTCATGCTTAATAGAAACATTACTAATAATGATCACAATAATGATAGAAGTATTCAGGATAAGTGTTGGTCAAACAAATCTAAAAATGGAGATACTCATAACCCTAATGATGAGGATACATTACCAATGGATTTGTGAAAATATCTAACATTTGTTTCCTGATCATAATACGCTGTTAAATTTAGCAATAAAATTTAACACTGAGTTCTCTTTGGAGTCTTTCTCTATTGGAATTTACCTTACCAAACTTCAAGGATTCTACTTTATATATAAAGTAGAAAAAAAATAATAGCAATTTTTACCTATCATAGTTTCATATGTACGTACGAGAAGTCGACAACTGTCCGCGCGTCTGTTCAATAAAATCGCCATTGACTTCAACAACGGCCTCCAGAGATTTCAGAATCACTTGCAACTCTTTTGAACAGTCTCCTTGTTTAAGTTGGTGAATGCTGCCATAATCCTTGCTTTCATTTCATCTTTGGTATTATAAGAAGTTTTTCTTGGTCTCTCACTCAACTGTGCCCCATACATAATATTCAAAGGGGTTGCAGTCTGGGGGGTTAAGTAGCCAAATGTAAGAATTGTCTGACAACCATGACTGGGTGTGCCTGTTTGTGTGGCATTGTTGGCAGCCACTTTCTTGACCCAGGGAAGCACTAATTCCTCAAGGCAGTTGATGTAGGTGTTCAAGGCCCTCACCAATGAATTTGTAAGTTCTTTTCTCATCAGAATGATCAGGGTGCATTTTCTGAGCTGCTATACTTTTGTAATCATCATTAGACTCATCCAACTCTTTCTGAACCTTTTATACTGTCCTCAGATTGGCACTCAAATACACTGAAATGTTTGTATTTGAGCTTCCAGCACGAATGTCAAGCAGTGCATCATGCCATTTCCAAATTTCTGGCAGTGTGAATTGCATCATGGTGCTCTTTTTTCACAAACAGTGCCCAACTGACTCCACTATAGTATGCAGTTGACAAAACAAACATGCATGCACAAAATTAAAAATATAAAATAGCAACAATGTACTCATCGCACTCTGTACAAGCCGATAGAAATATATTTATGTATACTAGTAAATATAAAGAAAAAGTAAATAAATTTAGATATATATTAAGAAATTCAGATATATGACTTCAAATCAATCTGGCTCAACATTTTTCAAGAGGTATTTGTTTTTATGTCTACATGTGATCATTAATTCTTTTCTTTTGTTAAGTAAATTAGCATAATTCATTTTTTTTTTACAATGGTCAATTTTTCTAGAAAGTAAAGCTTACATCTTTCACCTTTACCATTGTAAGATTTAGTTTTAGCTATTATTTCCTACATAATTTTTGCTACACCCCACCATCTTTTATTTGCCAGTATAATTTAGGGAGACCAGTGCTATTTTTGCATTTATTGTTATTTAAACTTTCTTTGTGGTTGTAAAATCTATGCTTCCAGTCCATTTCAGTTGAACCGATGTACAATATTTGCTCTTTATCAGATTGTATATGAACTCTATTAACAATATTATTAATCAAACATTGGCTGCTAAAGCAAAGACAAAATTCCAATCGTACAGCTTCTTTTTAAGAACTGCTACTCTGTGCAACAGACTCCCAAGTGGATGCTTTTCTGATCTCAATAATCTTAACCCTTTCAAGTCTTGAGTCAACTGTGCTTCTTTCTATATATCTTCATAAATTGCTGTCTCTTGGGCCTTGTATTGGGTGAAAAACTAATTAAAAATAAATTTCCTTTTTGAGATCTGGGATGAAAATGCAAAATTAATGAATAGGAAAGGTTGTAATAAGTTTGGTGGGAGTGGATTTACCAAATAAAAACCTCTCTACTTCTATTATGCACTTAAGAGTATGTCTAGGATATACATATTTATCTAAGCAGTTTTTAAAGATTTATAACTTCAAAATTGTCCGTACTTGTTTTTGACCTCTGAAGTGAGTGAATTATTTTTCCTCCCTTTGGAGTATGGACATTTTAAACAACTGTGTGTTTCCGCTGCTCATTTGAAAACAATTGCCACTGTATCCTGTAATGAGGACATTCTTTGACTAGCTCTCGACAAGATGTTTGACATTTCAAATTTATTTTAATGTCACTCTCATTTATAAGGTTCCACAAAAACAAAATCACAAAGTTTTCAGTTGAAATAGTTGAATTCTTTAAACATTAGGCAAAAGATTGAAGGGAGAGTATCTTTCAAATTTTACTGCCTTGTCAATGATAATCGTGATTAAATCATACACTGTTTTTATTTATTTTTATTAGCATGAAGCTTATATGTATGTCA
Source organism: Ascarosepion bandense (assembly GCA_037127315.1). Lineage (NCBI taxonomy): Eukaryota > Metazoa > Mollusca > Cephalopoda > Sepiida > Sepiidae > Ascarosepion > Ascarosepion bandense. The sequence goes on from JBBBDQ010001420.1 coordinate 1,993,130, forward strand.
AGGCTCATATTAATCTAAAAATTAAACCTATTTTAAGCACAAAGTTAAGTTAAGATTTCTTTTATTAGTATAAAGCTTATAAGAATGACAAGTCTCAAACTAGTGCAAAAATTAAGCCTATTTTAAGCACAAAGTGAGGTTAAGATTGCTTTTATTAGTATCAAGCTTAGAAGATTAGTACAAAAATTATGTCTGTTTTAAGCATGACACAAATAGTCAGAAAGAAGCAGTTAAAAGTTTTTTCCCCTGATGCCTCATCCATTTGAATTTAAGTGTTATACTAGATTGGCATCTAGGTCTCATCCTTTTACCACTGAAATTGTTAAATGTAACTGCCACTTCTACTTCAACAATTTTTTTTCTCACACTCTTCACCTGTGGAACTCCCTTTCATTTACTTGCTTCCCAATCTCCAAAAATTTAAATGCAATGCCAATTGCCATCTTCTATCTTTTTGAATCCCATTCATCTTTTACCCTTTCTTCAATACCCACTGTACCCAGTCTTTTCTCTCACTGTACTCCCCTACGCACTGGTGGTAGTCTCACCTTGCTTGGGGTGAAATGATTAAACAAAAATGTTTAATGTAATTTAAATGTAATGTCAATTGTCATCTTCTATCTTCTTGAATCCTGTTTATCTTTTATCTTTTCATCAATACCCACTGTACCCAGTCTTTTCTCTTACTGTAACCCCCTGTGCACTTGTGGTGGTCTTGCCTTGCTTGGGAGTGAAATGATTAAAAAAAAACTAAAGTGGTCATTCAAAAAGGATCTGATAGACTGATATAATGAATGGTAAACTTATAATTGAATTCATTTATGTATTTAGAAACCTGGGTAAAACTGGGTAAATAGTTTACTGTCTTACTATTTAACCCATAGCTTGAGGAGAAGAGATGGACTCATAACTTTTCCGAGGGTATTTGCTCATAAGTGAATATAACAAACAAACTCAACTGGAAATCCAATGCGCAGTCGGCGTAATGAATAGTAACTTAGAATGAAAAGTCGGAAAGAAGAGTTCAAATATCAGTCAAATTCATGACATTCATTTATGCATAAATACCTACTGTCAACATAAATATACATTTTGAAAACATAAATATACATTTTGAAAACATAAATATACATTTTGAAAACATAAATATAGATTTACACTATTTACATCATTCTGACTGTTGCCCTCATCTTTATTGTAATATTCACAATGTTTCAGGTATTGTACGTTCCAGCCTTCTTCAGGTATTACATTGAAATTTCAAACCAAACCCTTTATTTAATTCACAGGGATAGATTGTTCTAAGACACAAGGCCCAGTGGTTTAAAGTGTTGGCTGAGTAATCCAAAGCATGACTTTACTCAAAGAGTTGTGAGTTCAATACCTGGCCATAGCAGAGGGAACAAAAACTTGGAGAGTTGAGTTACTAAAGGGAATTAACTGAAACTAAGATATCCAAATAAAAAAAAAGGCATGGAACGTGGAATTAGAACAATCTAGCCTTGTGTATTAAATAAAGAGTTTGGTTCAGTTACATTTGTGGTGGACTTTGATTTCTAATTAATAAAACAGTTGACTCAAAGAACTTGCTAAGTATAATCAAACATAATACTTTGAAATTCACCATTATTAAAATTTATAATGGGAACAGAGATATCTTCTACTTCTTTACACCCACACATTCTACCAGCCAATCTGAAGTCTGCTTATATCATGCCAAAATCCCCAATCTTAAATTCAATCTCATTGGTTTACTGAAGCTGTCAAAGAAAGACATGTATTCAGCAGAAGCCATCTTAAGACATAATCTTAACATCCTGAATCAAGTTAAATAAATTCTTCCTTTAAGATAAGTTGGTTCTTTTTCTTCTTGTACAAGTTGTTGTTTATAAATCTAATAATTATTTATTTGTCCATTTGCCTGTTAAGTTTCTCCTGATTGTGTAAATCAACTCATTTACACGTGAAAATATTAAATGAGAGGTCAATAAAGGAACGTGATTCAAGGAGACAGATGATGATGATTAACTGTGGTGGTGTTTTAACGTAACTGAAAACGGAAACAAAACCTCTTTAATAGGCTTTACAGAACTAATTTCGCAACACAAGAGCATGCAGTAAACGCAAGAGCAGGTAAACAAAATGCCAAAGAAAGAAAAGAACTCAGCCTTTTTAAAGGAAAAGGAACGTGTGCAAAATCACGTGCAATAGAAATTTTTACGAAAATATAACAATCTCCCCCCACTAGTAAGAGAGATTGCAAGGTGGGTGTATATATTATTTTATTTATTTTATTTATAAGTCCAGTCGCTGAACTGGTCTACGAATCCTGCTAGACCGCCGTGGGGGCAGTTCACTATTCGAAGGACTGGCAGGTCTCTGGGAAGGCTGATTCTCTATTTCCTCCGCATTAAGTGTAGTGTCAACTGGACTTGTTTCAATCAAACGGGCCGGGTCTGCATTTGCAAGGTCGGGTCGAGTATTCTCAGCAGGACCCTGATGTTCATCAGAGCGTGGAAAGCGAGCCAAATGTCTTAGCGTCACTGAATCCTCCCGGCCGTCATCATGCCGTATTCTTGCATGAGTAGGGTTGGCCTCGAGGAGTTCCACCACCTCTACGATCGGGTCATACTTGCTCCTGTTGCCAAACCGTTTCAGCAGTACCCTTCCAGGTTCGCAGAGCCAAACAGGTAAGGCAGTACCGGTAGAAGAGCGCCTTTCAAATTTGAACAAGCGTTCGTGGGGAGTCACATTTGTACTAGTGCATAGTAGGGAATGAATAGAATTTAAAACATCGAGCAGAACGTCCTGCCAAGCACTAAGGGGTAACCGTTTAGATTCCAAGGCCAATAATATTGAGTGCCAAATAACGCCGTTGTAACGCTCGCACTGACCGTTGCCTCTTGGGTTGTATGCAGTGGTGTTACTGCACCCAACCCCGAAGTCTCGTCAGGAAATTTCTGAACTCCTCAGACACGAACGACGTTCCTCTATCAGAATGGATGAAAGTGGGGAGTCCAAAAATAAAAAAAATATTCGTCAAGCACTTGATTGCAGTTTGCGAAGAACAATCACGGCACGGGAATGCAAAGGGAAATCGACTGTACTCATCGACGATAGTAAATAGGTAACGACATCCTTTCGATGATGCCGGGACAGGCCCTTTGAAGTCTACGGAGAGGCGCTGAAAGGGAGCAGTAGAGCGGATTAGCGTATTATTAGTAGGGCTGGAAAATTGAGGTTATATTTTTGCACAAGTTGTACACTCGGATGTCACGCGCCGAACTTCATCAATTGAGTATGGCATATTTTGTGATCGTATAAAGTGCCAAAAACGTTGAACCCCAGGGTGTATTAATGAACTGTGTATGGTCCTTAGCTCCTCCAAGGAGGAAGCAGCAGCACCACACACTCTCGACAAAGCATCGGCAACGGTGTTTTCACTTCCGGTACGGTGTTTTATATCGTACGAGAACGGGAGAAGCTCCATTTTCCACCGAATTATTTTATCATTTTTAATTTTTCCTCGGTTAGCTGGCTTATACATAAAAGATACGGCTTGCTGGTCTGTTATGATAGTAAAGTGCTTCCCAACAAGGAGGTCCCTCCATTTTCGGACACATTCAACTATCGCGTAAGCCTCTTTTTCAACTATGTGTAGTCGTATTTCAGATGGGTTTAATGATCGGGAAAAGAATGCTACAGGCCTATCAGCCTGTAGGAGAGTGCCTCCTATAGCTTTCTCTGAGGCATCGGTTTCAATTGTAAATGGTAGTTTGTCGTCGATAACCTTTACAGATGATTCGGCAACGTCTTTCTTAAGTTTTTCGAAAGAATTCACAACTATAGGAGGCATGGGAAATTGTTTATTTTCAACCAGGGGACGAATTTTGTGTGAATACTTAGGTATCCATTTCGCGTAGTAAGAAAACATACCAAGGCACCTCTTTAACGAATTTGAATCCGAAGGAGGAGGCATTTGCAAAAGAGGTTTCAAACGCTCAGGGTCAGGTTGAATAGTTCCGTCACAGATTTGGTATCCAAGCAAATTGATAGAACGAAGCGAAAACTTTGATTTTTCTCGGTTTATTTCGAGGTTGTATGTTGAGGCAGCCTTTAAGAAACGTTCCAAGTTAGCGTCATGCTCCTCGAGTTTTACCACAAATAGTAATGTCATCAATGTAAGAAAAAGTTCCGGATAACTTATTTTCAGAAATAAAGGAATTCATAAATCGTTGAAAGGCAGAAACCCCATTAGTGACACCCATGGGTATTCGTTTGAATTGATACAAACGATTTCCAGCTTGAAAAGCCGTGTAAGGCCGATCTTCGGGACAAATTTCGATCTGGTAGTAAGCTTTAGACAAATCAATCGTACTAAAAATATGATACTGGGCAATTTGGTTTACGAGATCCTCAATCCGAGGCAAAGGGTACGCGTCAAGTAGTGTGAAACGGTTAATGGTTTGGGAAAAATCAACCACCAATCGTTTCTTTCTATTAGGCGACGAAGTCACAACAATTTGAGCACGCCACGGTGAATAGCTGGTTTCAATGACATCGTCTTCAAGCAGTTGAAGAATTTCTTTTTCAATAAATCGGGCATCCTCCGCACGGTAGTTTCAGGGATTTAGTAGCAATGGGTCTGCAATCAGGGGTCATGTTTCGGAACAATTTTACAGGGGCACAACTGATCCTGGTTAGCGCGCAGATTTTTAAAACTTCCTGAGATCCACCAAAAGAAATAGTAATACCCCGGTGTAGTTTCAAAAACGGCATTCCGAGTATAATGTCCATACAGGAGTCAGGAAGCACAGTAAGGTCAATCTCTTTATATTCGCAACCATTGAAGAAAATGTTCTCGGTGTAATATTCAGACAGTTTAAGGGAAACGGCGGATGATGCCATAGAAATTACGGAGTTCCGTTTTAAAGTGGGCAGTCTCATTTTTTTGACAATATGGGCACTGATAAAATTATCAGAACTGCCGGTGTCTATAAGGGCAGTTAACTTTTTCCCTTTTAACTCCACAGTTTTGGTGATAGGAGGGCAACTATCACCACCTTTAGCACGGGCCCCTATGATAGCAGAAGAAGAACGTGAATGTGTCGGTAGAGTAGAACGGCAAACTTTAGAAAAATGCTCGAGTTTACCACAGCTTCGACATACCTTATTGCGGGCAGGGCAGAGGTGGCGGTTGTCTTTAAAGTGACATCTCCCTCCACAGTTGTAACACTTGCCACGAACAGGAAGGGCAGGAGAGAACAGTACAGAGTCACACTTCATTGGAGAATCAGTTAGAGCAGAATTTTTAGAAATACCAGTGGCCTCCTCGGCAGAATCGGTCAACACATTTTTAGTTCCAGTAATAGAAGTAACGGCGGCTGCTCCAATCTGGGTGGCATACGATTCCGCACGAAAGTGAGCTTGTTCTAAAGCCCTAGCACATTGAGTAGCTTCTGCGAGAGTTAGAGTGTCAGTTTCAAGGAGCCTAGCACGTATCAATGAGGACCGAAGACCACGAATAAATGCATCACGGACAGATTCATCCCTGTCAGTGGTGGCCGTTACGTCTTTAAAGCAACAGTCAGCGGCAAGTCGATTCAAGGCCTGAAGGTATTGGTCGACAGACTCGCTTTCTTGTTGCAAACGTGTAGAAAGCAGATGTCTAGCATGACTAACACTTGGAGACTTGTCGTAGACACCTTTCAGTAAGTCAACAGCATGTTCAAAGCCAGAACAACCCTCGATAACGTCAGCAACAGTGGGACCGATGTTTAAATAGAGAACTTCGAGTTTATCAGGGTTTAACGAAGCAATAGTTGAGAGGTAGTAATTAAAGTTACGATACCATAATCTCCAAAGCTTGCTGGCCTGTGGGTCTGCCGAGGAAACATCAAATTTGTCCAGGCGAATTATTTTCTCCATGAGGAAAATAGAAAATTAGTTCTGTAAATTGTGGTGGTGTTTTAACGTAACTGAAGACGGAAACAAAACCTCTTTAATAGGCTTTACAGAACTAATTTCGCAACGCAAGAGCAGGTGAATAAAATGCCGAAGAAAGAAAAGAACTCAGCCTTTTTAAAGGAAAAGGAACGTGTGCAAAATCACGTGCAATAGAAATTTTTACGAAAATATAACATTAACATTGCATTTAAATTTTGAAAGATCAAAGTTGATTGGAAAACCAGAGGCCAGAAGAGAGATCCACAAGCAAGAAGTGCAAGAGATAAAAAAAAAAACTGTTAGCATAGAATTTGCGTTTTCAACTCACCATTTCAACTGTAAAATAATGAAGCTAAACTACCAATCTGGTGCTGCACTTAAATTCATTATATCAAAGCAGAAAGTTTGTCAGAATGTTTTTTATCATGAAAATATTTATAGAAAAGGCACAGGGAAGCTACGTTACAGCAGTGGGAAAGTGACTGGGGCTGAGATGCCAGGTCAGGATTTTTTTAATTACTAAATTACTATTTTTTTTTAATTACTATTAAAAAAACAAATCAATGTTAAAGAAAGATGAAAAATGTAACAAACTTTTCTAATTAAATTCGTGTTTTCAATAATAACCTCGGTAAACATTAAAAATTTGTTCTAAGATTTTAAAAAAATTTTCTTCAAATTTTCATTAATATTTCACTCCTATTATTTTAATTTTTCGGAAGAAAGTAAAATAAATAATTTTAATAATTAGCATTTAAAAGGCCATTTTTTTTTTGTAGTAAATCTAAAACGTTTTTTTCTTTTGTAACTAAAAATAAATAACTTATCTGCATAATTTAAAAATTTTAGTGTCAGAACTTTTTGTACTGGTCATGTAAGATCTTAAATATCAGTCAATTAACAAAGAAACATTTTAATAACCCATTTTATAACCTGGACTTACCAATCCAACGAAATCAACGTCTTGTTAGACATCGACTGGATGTTAAAATAGATTTATTTCTAAAAAGAAATTCAAAAATTGTTATAATTCAGGGGAGCTAACTTTGAACGACCAAACCTATTTTTTCAAATTATTTTTTGCAGATTTACAATAAATAAAGGAAAACTTTTAAAATACAATTCTCAGGGTAAATTTTCGTTTTAGGCCCCGAAGGCTTTTCCCCCCTTCAAATTTATCCAAAATAGCATTATTTCTGTGCAAATGAATATGCTGAATTCAAATCAACAATTAGTTATTGGAGAAACCTACCTTTTTGATCCGAACGTCCATAAAAAAATCGAACTACATTTTATTTTTGTCTCCCGTACCTAAAATGCAGTCATGTAATTAACTGCTGAATGACTTTCTGCGTAGGATAACAAATTTTGGTCGATTTTCTTCCTTTACTGAAACTTCCGGCGGTTTACTTCCTGTGTGAAAGTAATACGCTATTGTATTTCTACGCTTATTACTTTCATTACAGGAAATAAATAGCCGTAAGGTTCAGTAATGGAAGTAAATCGACCCAAATTTGTTGCCTACGCAGTACGTCATTCTGCAGTTAATTACATGACTTCGTGAGAGTTACGGGAGAGAAAAAGTGCGAGATATAGTTCGTTTTTTATGGACTTTCAAATAAAAAAAGGTAGGTTTCTTCAATAACTAATTGTTGATTTGAGTTCAGCATATACATTTGCACAGAAATAATGCTATTTTGGATAAATTTGAAGAGGGAAAAGCCTTCGGGGCCTAAAACGGAAATTTACCATCTTCAGTTACTTTGAATAAAAAAGAGTCCTTTATTTTAATAAATAATTAATTTAATAATTAATTTAATAATTAAATAATTAATTTAATTATATTTAATAATTATATTTATTAATAATTATTATATTTAATAATTATATTTATTAATAATTATTATATTTATTAATAATTATATTTATTAATAATTATTATATTTATTAATAATTATATTTAATAATTATATTTAATAATTAAATAATTAATTTAATAATTAAATAATTAATTTAATAAATAATTTTTTTATTTTAATAAATAATTTTTTTTATTTTAATAAATAATTTTTTTGAATAAAAAAGTCCTTTATTTTATTTGTCCTTTATTTTAAAGGACAAATACAAACATTTTTCAAAAACATTTTTCAAACAGTTATTATTATTGTTGATGTTCTCTCCATTTCTTCATGTTCCCGACTCCGAGGCTGATCCCTAAACCTAAAAATGATTAACAAAAATAACTTTTTGCTATAAAGTAGTCGTCCGTTATTATTTATTAAATTCAATTATTTAGAGATGTGAAAAAAAATGTCATAAAACTTTTTTTCTTTTTTCTGAATGTCTGGTTTTGTAAGAGAATAAGACCGAACCGGAAGTAATCAATTCTAAACACACGCCATTAGTATTACGATTAAACCAGGCAACAAGCATGATCGAAGTGGACGTCGTTAGTGCCAAAACTGGCAAATCTATTGTCAGTTTCAACTGTCTGACACTCCAATCTACAATATATGACATTAAGAAGGAATACAAAAAATTCAACCCTAAACTACCAATTGAACGGCAGTCTTTACGCAAAGAAGCGCGTGGACGTATATTAAAAGACGAGGAAACCTTAACGAGTTTAGGTTACTCTAAAAAGGCGGTCCTTTATTTCAAAGATCTCGGGCCCCAAATCGGATGGAAGACTGTTTTTCTCACCGAATATACAGGCCCTCTTGTGATTTATGCACTCTTTTATATGAGACCCTCTTTGATTTATGGTTCTGACGCAGCAAGCGAGCCCCGGGCCCTTGTTGTGAATATCGCAGCCGGGTGTTGGGCTTTCCATTTTGTAAAGCGCTTACTGGAAACTCTCTTTGTTCATCGCTTTTCACATGCCACCATGCCCATTCGTAATATCTTCAAAAACAGTGGCTTTTATTCCGGGTTTGCTGCTTATGTAGCCTATTATGTTAACCACCCATTGTACACGCCTCCCAGCTACGGAAAACTTCAGATGTACGCGGGTCTGGCTGCTTTCATCTTTGGCGAATTGGGTAACTTCTCCATTCACGTTGCCCTTCGAAACCTCCGACCTAAGGGCTCAAAGGTCCGTTTAGTCCCTTACCCAGGATTGAACCCGTTTACATGGTTGTTCCAATTTGTCAGCTGCCCTAACTACACCTATGAAACTTTGACCTGGGCTGGATTTACTGTGATGACCCAATGTCTACCGGCCGGTATTTTTACTATTGCCGGGTTTTATCAGATGGCCGTGTGGGCCAAGGGCAAACTCTCGAATTATAGAAAAGAATTCAAGGATTTCCCCAAGCAACGCAAAGCCATCATTCCCTTTATTTTGTGATGCACTTTACAATGTAACATTGTAACAAACTTTCTTCTGAAACTGATATCACAATAATGCTTAGTTTCATCATGTCTGGAAGTGCACTTTTCTTTTTCTTTTTTTTTTAACAACATAAAAAATCGCCTTTATTAACTATTCTAACATTGCTTTTTAACTTTCAAATATATGAGTTTATAAATTCATTCAGTAATGCAAGCATTTTGTTTACAGTCTCAAAATTTATTTGTTTTTATGAGAAATTCATTTGGGCTAGAAAAATTCAGTAATTTGAAAACAAGGAAAAATTAAATTTAAAAATTGTTGACAAACTTGACAGGGTCTTTATACCTCAATTCATAAGTGTTTTCTTTTTTTGCTTTTTTTTAAAATAATCATTTCATTAGAACCGGGAAGGATTAAAAAAAAAAGCTTATTTTTCCCTCACTTTTTAATTTTCAACAATGAAAAAATTTGGTCAAACAAAATTAGTCATTTTTACTTACCCCTTTTTGTTTGTCTTTTTTTTGTTTTTTTTGAAAGGTGCTTTCACAACATGAAAGAAGCTAAAAAAATCAAAATCACTTTTTCTTTGCATTGTCACAATGTCTATCATTGAATTGAATCAACTGAGAAATATTCTTGCTTGAATATCATAAATTTTAGTATTAATAAATTTTACTAATAATTATTAGTACCGACCAGTGAATGAATTGTTCTGATTTTGGGGGGGACAGTGTGGCTAAGTAAAAAGTTAAAAAAATGAACTTTAAACTTTTTTTTCTTTTTAGACACCCCACCCAATTTATTTTAAATTTGTTGTAGATAACAAAAACACTTATTGATTAAAAATGAAGTTAATTGAAAGGGGGGGGGGGCAATCCAAATTTGACCTTCAATTCTGTCAGCTGACTTTTTTTCTTTTTTTTTTATTTTGAATTAAATATATTGTCTAAAAAGCGGTTATAGTTTTTATAGCCATCGATTATTCTAGGCTTTTTTGGCAAAAACAGTTTAAATGTTTTTTGTATTTCCCTTTTTTTTGTTTGAAGCTTATTAATTCTCGAGTTTGATTAACATATTTTCAATTTTTTTCTCCATGCTGGTCTGTCAATATTGATTTTTATTTTTTATTTTTGTATTTCATCTTCTTTGTTTTTTGTTTATGAAATGAATAAATCTTTCTAAAAATAAAACTTAAAACTCATTTAAGTTAAGTATATTTTGCTCTTTTGTCGTCAGTATTGAAATTTGGGTCTTTTTTTTTTAAATTCAGAATTAGCCGATGTTTAAAATTTTTAGAAAAACTGAACAGAATTTTAAAATTTATTTTCTACAATTATTAAAATTGTATACTTGAAATCTTAAAAAAAAAAACTGATGGAATTTTTATTTGCATTTAAGTTATTTTCTAAGCTAGAACAATTTTCGTGGTGCATTCACTTATGTGCAAATAATACCTCTGGGAAAGGTATTAATCTATTGCTCTTCCCTCGAGCTATGGGTTAAATAGCAAAACAGATTGGGTTCTATACCTTTGGTTGGCAATCAGTCTACCACAGAAAGTAAATAAATGACAACCTATTGCAGGAAAATCTTCTGCCCAGTCAGTCATATCCTTTTCGAGACATGATTGCACAAGCATGTATCACATATGACACTTAACAACTGACTGATTAACAATTTACGGGATTTTACTGATAAATTTGAAACAAGATTTTTGGTTTGTCAAAATGCCACTACAAAGTACATGTTAAAGTTTGTATCTTGGTACAATTGTCGACCAAGTTTAGATCTGACATTTTCACTGTAATGTTGTTCAATCTATGAGGTAAGTTAAGTGGTATATGTGATACATGTTTTGGTGATCATGTCTCGAAAGAGACATGACTGACTGGACAAAAGATTCTCCTGCAGTATCTTGCCATTACTTTTTGCAATAGATTGGTTGCCAGCCAAGGCTATAGAACCCAATCTGTCCTATTTGACTCATAGCTGAAGGGAAGAGACAAATTAATACTTTTCCTAAGGTTATTTGCATGTAAGTGAATGCAACGAATTCAACTGGAATTCGAACTTGACTCTCTAATTTTTCATTCCAAGCTGTTCTAAACATCATATTTTAGCTTTAATTTCTTGTGAAAATAAAGATAAAAATTGTCCAACATTTGGATATTTTTTTATTATGCTGGTCCTTCATTCAAATTTTCCTCAGAAATTAAAGCTAAAATTCAATGTTTAGAATGGCTCATGATTAAACATAATAGACAGTCATTGTCTGTTATATTTAATATATGTTTAAGTAATTATCTTCTGACTCAATACATTATATATATATATATATATGTGTGTGTGTGTGTGAGATAATGATATATTTTTATATAGCGAGAACAATATTGAAATTCTAAAAGTAAATGGGAAAAGTTTATTTGTGACACGTTTCATCCATGAGGACTTCATCTGACTGGGTTTATTAACATTGTTGTGACTACACATACACATGAGATGTTGGTAGTGTAAACATTTTTTGCTATTTAGCTAAATTTTTTTTAATAATAATGTTTTGCAATCTTGCCAAATTGATTTATACAAGCAGAACCCGTGGAATTTCCACGGAAGGATAATTATGATATCCTGGAAAAATTTTACTTTGTCATATTACAAATGATAGTAACGTCTTCAAACATAAAGGTATTCGATAATAAAATAACGATAACAAAAGGAAGGGAACATAGAGATTCAGATTAAGCTGACAGGAACATATACTACACTTTGATCTCAATATTTATGTGCACAAGTAACACAAAATATGCCAAAAAATAAAATAGGGGATTCAAAAAATACTCTTCAGTTTTGGTGAACTGATTTAAAAATCTAAAAACACTTCTACTTCTATGTGCCATGTCCCCTCAGAATTTTTTTTTTAATCCTTTCACCCCAAGCAAGACGGTACCACCACTGATGCACAGGGGGCAACATAAGAGTAAAAGATTAGATTACAGGGGGTGTCAGAGAAAAGAGAAGGATGGGTATACAGGTGTGATGACTGTTGCAAAGGTGGAGAGAGAGCAAAAGATATACAGGTTGATGTAGAAAGAACTAGAGTCAAGTGGTTAAGAGGTGGGTATTGACATTGCATTTAAATTCCTGGTGGTTGTAGCCGTCAGGAAAGCAAGAATATGGAAGCAAGTTCCACAGACGGGAAGTGCGAGAAAAGAAGCTGCTGGAGTAGAATTGTCGTCTGCATTTGGTTAATCTAACTATGAATGGGTAGGACCCAGTTGCCAGTCTGGTTGCACCAGAGGTGATCATAGCCTTCCATATTTCCTTATTCCTTGTAGCTCTTAACACCTCTTCTCTTGTTACCCCTTCCAAGCCTGCTTTGCCATGCATTTGCTCAAATCCCTCAAGTATGTCACACATTGCTTTCCTCTATCTCTCCTTCCCTTTATCTATCCCATGAGTATCAGATTCTCCAAACCCTCCTTCCTTATTACTTGCCCAAAACACTAAATGGCTCTCATATATATATAAATGGCTCTCATCTATATATATATATATATATATATATATATATATATATATAGAGATGACTAATATATTATGCTCTCATTATTATTGAGCTTTCTAGATAAGAAAATTTTAAAAACAATTTCCACTTCTGTGATATATGCATTACTCTTCAGAAATGAATAGTTCTTTCAGTGACTGGCGTGTGTATACACTGCTTATATATACATCACAATAAAATTTCCCTTCTCTGATTCCAAGTGCCCATGGCTTAGGGTTTAGTGACTCCAAATGACACCAAATCAGTCAAGTTTCGACCCCAGCCAGAATCAAGTGGACATCAAGCTGTGATACAGCGAAACAGGCTTATATATATCTCCTACCTATTCTCTCTTTTCACTCAAAATTCTGACAACTTACAAGACTTTTTTCCCGAACTCTCACCCCACCTACCTCCCATACACAATTCGCCAAATATAAGAAAAAGACTTTCCATTCTTTTCCAAACTACCTGATGAAACATTGTCATTTCAATGTCAAAACAAAATGTACACTTGGTAGTAGATAATAATTTATACATGTTCTAAACTATAATTTATAATAAATATTCATAGCTCTATTTTTATATTGAGCACTGTTTTAAATTAAAACAAATAAATACACAACAGTCTTTATTATAATAGAGATGATATATATTTTTGTGCCATATTTGAATTAATAAATTTTTGTTTTTGATTGTTGCTGATGAAGTGAGAATTTCCTCGCTGAAATGGTCATTCTAGGAATGCAAATTTCAGAATTTTTTGACATACACACACACACACACATATATGAATAGAATAAGTAAAGAACAAGTAGGAAGAAGTGTCTTTAATGTGCTTCACTTTAACAAGCTTCTTCAGAGATTCTTTAAAGACAAATCTTTGAAGAAGCTTATTAAAGTGAAACACGTTAGATTGAAGAAACTTTTTCCTAATCATTCTTTACTTATTCTATTCATCTTGTCAGATATTCATCTCATATATATATATATATATATATATATATATATGTGTGTGTGTGTGTATATATTTAATTATTACATTAGAATAACATAATAATTAATAATAAATATTCATTGCTCTATTTTTATATCGAGCACTGTTTTAAATTAATGTTTTGAATGTTGCAATTATTTTCTTTGTTCTTATTCATTTGTGTGTGTGTGCATATATATATATATATATATTTAATCTTTAATCCAACAGGAAACAAAATATCTTGAATTATGAATAACATGAGTAGATTGAAATGTTTATCTTGTGATAGACCTTCTTTTCATTGCAATATGTAAATTTTCTTGAATTCTTCATAATCTATGTGTAATGAGCCACGCTGTGGGTCATGAGTTGTCCAATATAAACTAAAATGTACCAAAATAAAGTAATTTTTCAAATCCCTCAGGACTGAAGCTTTACTTATTCAAATTAATACAAATCTGCCTTAATCCAGTTATTAGAAACATTAATCCTGAGATTAACGTGTTATTGCTGATGCAATCATTGTACTGTTGTGACTGAAAAAGACTTTATAAATCATTGTGATCAAAGACGCAAGCATAGGTATGAAACATGGATGTATAATAAATGCCCAAAACTTGGTAGATGACAGATAAACTATAAATATATAAATTAATAATAATAATAATAACTATTATTATTTTAATAATAATAATAATGATAATTTAATAATAATTAAAAGAAAATGGAATTTAAATAATAGAAATAATAATAATAATAATACTATAAATATAAAATAATAGGAAAACAATTTTTAAAAAAGTTTTTTGGAATAACCAAGAATTAGAATGTATAGAGCCTTTAACAAGGAATTACATTAGTATTATATGAAAACATTAGAAGGCCACTTTAAGGGATTTAAATTATATACCTATAATCAAGTATAAAATTATAAAAATCCTAGTGAATTATTGAACCAAAGAAAGAACTCACCTTTAACTGCAGACAAAAAAATTAGATTTAAATTTCCATAACAAAATGGAATTTATACTTAAAAGTTTTATTCAGTCGAAAACTGACATATGAATTTATTTACATTCACAATTATCTTAAACCACACAATTGTTACTTTTAATTAAGATGTAGTTGTACTAACCTTATGATTATGATAATTGTTACATTTCCTTTTTTTAACCTTATCCAAAAATGCATATATTTAAGTGGGTAGGTAAGTGTATATGTACGTAAGGATATGTGTATGTATATATTATGTAAATTGTATATGCAAGTAGTGCATATATATAAGTGTGGGTATGTGTATATGCTTATGTTAAAATGTATGTATAGACATAAAAATATGTGCAAGCGTATATAAATTTGTGTGTGTATATATATATGTATGTGTATGCAATTTTATATGTATATATGAGTGTATGTACATGTAAATATTTATGTAGTTACAAGCAAGCAAGTGTGCAAGTAAAGATTTATGTGGAAATAAGTATATAATTTAAGCCCCTTAAAATGGCCTTCTAATGTTTTCATATAATACTCATGTAATTCCCTGTGAAAGGCTCTATACATTCTAATTCTTGGTTATTCCAAAAGCCTTTTTTAAAAATTGTTTTTTACTGTTTTATATTTATAACATTATTACTATTTTTATTATTTAAATTCCAGTTTTTTTAAAATTATTATTAAATTAAATTATTATTATTAAAAATAATAATTAATATTGTTATTATTATTATTAATAATAATAATATTATTTATTATTAGATTTTGTATATTTATTTTTATATTTAGTATTAACTTTTTTATCATCATTAACATTGTTATCATTCAACTATATTCTAAAGATCAATATTTATATTATTGTGATGAAACCAAAAGGATTATGTTTATAAGACCAAGATATTATTTTTGCTGTTGAAATTAATATAAAAATCTAACAATTCAGCTTATCTATTTAAAATACAGTCTGTAAATTTACTGTCCTGTATTTGAAAATGTTCACCCCTAAGAAAAGTTCAATCCAAGGTCATTTTATCAGCTGGGTTTGTTTGTAAAAGCAACATTGTCACCATGACATCCACAAAATTTAACATTGTATATCTGACTTTCCCTCTCAACAACAAAATGTTTTCCTTCTCCCCCACCCCCATTATTCCTTCTGTCTGGATAAATCTAACCCATTCATTTTTGTAAAAAATCTTGGTCTGATGAGTTGAATATATTTTTAAATATTCATGAAATAAATTATCACTAATGGATTTATCATTTTTTTCCAATTTATTTTCATTATACTACTCTGTAAATTTCTAACAAAGTTCTCATCGGATTACAATCCTCCATAGAATTAGCCTTACCAATCACCAAGGATATTGCTTAATTATATATCTAATCTAAACTTCTTTATAAATGGAACTTTGTCTGTGTGTGTGTGTGTGTGTGTGTCCATTACCTATAGACTCCGAAACGGCTGAACTGATTTTCTTGAAAATTTACACAGTTGTACTATAAGCATCTGCAAGTATTCTTAGCTAGGTTTTGTGTCAAGGTACCCTCCGATAAATACTGAAAATCGATAATCAAAAACATCAGGTTATAGAAGGAGTGGTCCCATTTTAATCAAATTTAATACACTCATAGACAAAGACATAAGAAACAATATTCAGAAGCTTCAAGGTTGCAGTTCTTACAATAGTGCAGAAAATTTGATATCGATACCAGGAAATCAAAATTTGACTTACATCCATTCATTTTTCTTTCAGTCTACGGTTTCGCTTTAATTGGAAACAACTATTACTTTTTAGTCTTTCATGCCAAAATCCAAAGAGTTTGAGCTCCAGGACCATGGATTAGTTTTAAAGCTTTCATTACACTCGAGTAACACCGGGCTATACTGTTAGCAAGCTCTCCTTTATACAGGTTTCATTAAAAATGACAAACAAGATATTATAGTATTTTATATAATTTTTCATGTGAACTTGTAATTTTTTTTTTTTTGAAAATGTATATAAAAATTGTCCAAATGTTATGTTTATCTGAGTGTTTTCAGCTAAACTTTTAGCCATTTTCAAGGCTGAACATTATTTTATGTGTAACAGAATGTAAGTGGTGTTATGCATGTTGTAGACGTGTGTATGTGTATGTATTCAACGTGATATGCCGTAAGCATATCACATTGAATACACCAGTTCTCGTTCGCTCACTGAAGTTAAGCAACGTGAGCCTGGTCAGTACTTAAATGGGTGACTGCTTGGGAATACCAGGCGCTGTAAGCATTCAGTGACGGGTATGCGTTGTGGTGCAGTGGATGTCGGCTTGGAAACAAATTGGTGAGCCAAGTTCGAATTCCAGTTGAGTACTCTACATTCACTTAAGCACTGGTACCCTTGGGAAAGGTATTAATCTGTCAGTTTCCTCCAGTTATGGGTTAAATAACAGGATGGGGCCTGGAGGCAACCCATCCAGTGTTGGTGTCACATTAAAAACACCGTTGGTAGCCCTGGCGAAGCATCAAGTATTCAGCTATTTGACAAGATTATGAATTTCATTATGAACTGCACCAAGGTTCCAAATGCACAGGGAATACTGGAGGGGTGTAGTGAGTTCTATCTCGGCCGAGGCTGCAGGATGACGATGTATGTGTTATGTTCCAAACATGGATGTAAATAAGTATATATATGTGTGTGTGTGTGTGTAAATACGTGCAGATAGACATTAATATATAAATATTAATCAGGGGTTTTTATATATATATATATATATATATATATATATTTGACAAAGTGTACAAAAATTTTTCTGTGACATGTTTCTACCCTTAGTACTTCATCAGAATAAGTTTATGTTGATGTGAGTAAACATAGGCATGAATCAGAAGTGCTGATAATTTTAAATTAAGAAAAAAATATTCTTATGTGTTTAGGGGGCCTGTAATCTATCTGATTTCATTTAGATTCTCTTTTTCTTGCTGTTTTCATCGCTTTTGTTATTAAATATTCCACATTGCAATAATAGAAGATCTGACAATTATGCTGATTTCTTGTAGGAACATCAACACAAATTCACACAAAAACTTTTTACACTTTGTTATACATCTTTACTTTCAAAACTATTCTTGATATATATATATATATATATATATATATACTACTGGCTATAATTATTAGGCCACCTCAGTTTTTAAAAAAAAATATCTATTTCCTACTATTTTTAGTAATTATTGCCAAGTGGATAATTCTAAATGAAAATAAAATGGTTCTTTTGTTATTTTTATTTTGCAATATTTTAGAAGGCAGCCAGGAAGCCTTTGCTTCGGCCAGCCAATAAGAAGAGACTACCATGGGGAAGAGTGCACAAAAACAGGACACCAGAACAGTTCATTTGATGCACATATTATCGTGCTGTATTAAAAAAGAACCATTCTATTCTCATTTAGAACTATCCACTTGACAATAAGTACGAAAGACTAAAAAGCAATAGTTGTTTCCAGTTAACGCGAAACCGTAGACTGAAAGAAAAATGAATGGATGAAAGTTAAATTTTGATTTCCTGGTATCGATATCAAATAAGTTTTTTGTCGTAAACTGAATTTTGAAGGCTAAATAAGTCCTCTGAGTAAATGGTATCATGGCTGAGACTAAGAACTAAAATTATACCTACTTAGAGCCAAACCCAAAGCAAAAACTAAAATAAAAAGGCTGAAAAACTGATTTTGATCAGACCTGGTATATATTATCGATTTTCTGCACTATTGTAAGAACTGCAACCTTGAAACTTCTGAATATCGTTTCTTATGTCTTTGTCTATGAGTGTATCAAATTTGATTAAAATTGGACCATTCCTTCTATAACCTGATTTTTTTGATTATCGATTTTCAGTATTTATTGGGGGGTACCTTGACACAAAACCTAGCTAAGAACACTCGCAGACGCTTATAGTACAACTGTGTAAATTTCCAAGAAAATCAGTTCAGCCGTTTCAGAGTCTATAGGTAACGGACACGACACACACACACACACACACACACATACATAGACAAAGTTCCATTTATAAATAAGTTTAGATTAGATTTAGATATTTATTATTTTCTTTACTTTCAGAGTATTTAGGCAGAAAATGTTCTTTAAGGCAAATGTTATTAGAGACAACAGCCTTTTTGTGTCAACTAATATTATTGATCAACTTTTCCAAATAGTGAATAATCCATTTCAGATAAGGAGGATAATTCAGAAATTACATTAAGTTTGGTTTGTAAAAAAAAATGGTTCAAGATTTTGACTTTCTTAAAACATTGTGCCGGTCATACTTTCACACCCACACACATATCCATATTATTATATTCACTCTTTCACTCCTATGCATTTTAATAACCTGCGTGCTTACATCTGCAAGACACGTTATGTTAGCAGGTAGTGATTGTTCAATCCGAACTGGTCATCCAGTGTTCACGTGTTAAATCCTATTTTCCCCGTGTATTGCTTCAGTGGGAATTTTGAACTGGAACCGTTATTTCAATCATTGGGGTATTCTCTTTCCATGTGCAATGCTACTTCTGTAGCAGATAAGAGATTAATTAAAATCACTTCAAAAATTCACAATGACGTGTGAAATCCTGGATTTCCCAAATAGAAAAAGGATTGACCATCTGCTTAACAAGTCAGTAAATGTAATGAGAGAAGCTTTAGGTCTGTGGTGATACCGATCGTGCAAAAGCGAGACCAGATGTTGGCTCTATGCCGATCAGAAAGCGAATGAATAAAAATCATCTCCGCACAGGTAGATTCATGCAGATGTTCTGGTTGAAAAATAAAAATTAACCAAATATCAAATTTCCATTTCGCGAGCCTACGCGAATTTTATTTACCAGCCAATGGGAAGCCCAGAATCAAATTCAAGTATGAAATTCCAAACGAGCTTCTGATCCAAAAGGCAGATATAAAAAGTGGAGAGATGGGAAAATGAGAGGAGAAGAGTGTAATTAATATCCCCTTGAGCGGCTACTATGCTGACCTCTTTCTTTCTCCCTGTCACAAAAGTACTTACTGACCCCTTCAAAGACATTCCTCAAAAGAACTGACTTGCTAACCTTAGAAGCCTCAACTTCAAAATGAACATCCCTTTACCTACAAGACGCTTCCACACTCCTAAGCCTTTTATCTTTTTCAGCATTATATTCCATGAACATTCTAACCTCTGTTGGACTTGTATTCAAGTATTATTTTAATTGTAAAAAAACATTGAGATGTGTATATATATATATAAATGTTATTTTATACTCAAATTGCCTTTCTTGATTTTATAATCATTTTATGAATTACAGTGGGCTATCTTCCCACAAGGCCAAATTCTGTTAACCTGCACGGTATACAATTACTCTTCATTAGAACGGAATTCTACTACAACTAGAAAAGGAATAAATAAGATAAGATACCCGCTATAAGTCAACTTGAACATTGTCCTCTTTCTCTTTCTCCTTATCTATTTCAACAATTACTACTACAAACATTTTGTATGAACTCTACTCTTAACTTCTTAATGTTTCTAATTGTAAATTAACTCCTACAAATTATGTTTGTCTTTCTCTTTAATGAATTTCTATTTTAACATTGAAAATGTATATTCTATTATTCCGCTATTCCACACAATTTCACATATTCCAACCAACTGACTACCAACCTTCTAATGATGAAAAACCTTCTGATGATTATAACCCTGCATAAAACTTGTAAGCTGTAGGGAGTTCGGTTATGTCTGACACAAGGCCGAATCAAAGAAACATTAACCAGCTCCCTACGGCTACACTTCTGAATACCATTTAGTTATTTTCTTTTAACTCAATTCTCTAAGTTATTTTTTCCAGTAACTTCACCCAAAGAGTTGTGAGTTCAATACCTGGCTACAGCTAAACTATCACTAGTATAGTTAATGAGAATATCTAGAATTGGGATTTTTTTTAACAAAGATTAGTAGTTCATGAGTGAAATTTAAAATAGAATAGCAATGTAAGTCAACATATGACCACGGATAACGACAAAATCAAGTCATTAAAACTTTAAAAATATTAAAGTCAATTGTATCCTTTTTATTTTTTATTGTTTCCAAATATTTATAAACTTATTAAAAAAGAAAATAAGGTAAATTGCTTATGCTTAAAAAACCTAATTTCCTTTTTCATGAATATATTTCAAATTTTAGAGAGTGGCTTCCCTTATTTTATGGTTATGTTGCTTTAATTTCGTAATATTTTCTGTGTTGTTAAAATGAGCTTGATTAATTTTAATATTAAATGGTTTTAAAAAAATATGAATATAGAATTGTAAAGATATTTCTTTTAAATTTAAAATGTTTAGATTAGAAGTCATGCTCTTTAGTTTCGACACAAAAATTAAAATGGCGGTAATAGAAACACGTGTTTGATTTGTCCTGTTGTCCTGCCTATAGAATTTAGGTAAAACTGCTGAATTTTTTTATTAATATTTTTTTTTTAACTACACCATGGATGGTAACTACAAACCTGGTGCCGTATCTTCTTTAATTCATCACCAAACTTCGCCGACAAAGAAATCGAAGGAGCAAAAAAAACTCGATAAACTTTTCGGATGGACAGTAAACTCTTCACCGGTTACTTCCAACAATTTCAGTGACGATTCGACAATTGATCCGAAATCTTCGAAGAAAAAGAAGAAAAAATCAAAACTTGATTTACAGTCGGACCAAAAAAGTGAGTTGACTTCGTCAAAAGAAAAGAAATTAAAAACCGAAGCGGACGAAAACACTTTGAAAAAGAAACAAGATAAAATTAAACATGTCAAGGAAGAAAAACAAAATAGTGAAGATATTATTGTATCACCCAGTCGTAAAAAGACGAAGTTTAAAGAGACATCACACGAATCGTCTGGTGACGGTCAAAATATTAAAAAATTAAAAAAGCGAAAGGTAACTTTGGAATACGCTAACGATCAGGACGGACAAGACGACAACGGAACAGATAAAAAGAGGAAGAAGAAATTAAAGAAGAAAAATAACATTACTGACAATACCGAAAAGGGCCTTTCGTCTGAGACCCGTTCCAAATTTATTACCCCACCCGTAATCAATGACGTACTTAGTGCGCATAAAGATGGATTAAAATCAAGAAAAAGATCACGAAAGGATTTGTTGGGTGATTTAAAAGACGACTCGGACAACGAGGGTGAGCCAATTCCGAAACGCCGAAAGAAAAAGAAACGAGACAAAACTAATGATTTCAGGACCGTGTTTGCAGGTAACCTCCCCCTCACGATAACTAAAAAACAACTGAATAAACTTTTTTCGACTTGCGGCGAAGTGGAGTCCCTCCGCATACGAGGGGCCATTCCTGCCAACCCTGCTCGGGGCAAAAAATATGCCATCCTTAAAAAGGCTTATCATGCTAAATGTAAAAGCATCAATGCCTATATTTGTTTTGCGGACAAAGAGTCGGCAGATAAGGCCTGTCAGTTGCTGAATGGCAAAGAACTCGAAGGCCAACATATCCGGGTGAACAGCTCAATTATCGATAAAAATATCCACGATCACAAGCGGTCAGTATTTGTCGGTAATCTCCCGTTTACCATGTCTGAGGAACTTGTGAGAAATCATTTTCTCGACTGCGGGAAAATTTCCAACATTCGACTTGTAAGAGACTGGAAGACCGGAATTGGTAAAGGCTTTGGGTATGTGATATTTGAAGATGTTGACAGTGCCACTCTTGCTGTAAAACTGGACAATTCCAAACTGAACAATCGGAAAATAAGAGTCTTTCCATCTGAGGCTGACCCCAAGAAGAGGAAGGCAGACAACAAAAAACTCAACGGCTCTAAAAATTCAGAAAAGGGCAAAATTAAAAAGAATGCTTTGAAGGATTTTGTTGGCGTCAAAGCTGAGAAAAAGAAAAAGAAACCAAAACATTTAGCCCGTAAAATGGGCCTGTCCACAAAAAAGAAAGAGTTGCCAGTCTTAAAAACTGTTGAAAAAGTGACTAAGGGTCCCAATAAGCATATGGTGTTTGAGTAAATTTAGTTTTTTGTTGCAGGTGCAAAAGCTCAATAAATCAAAAAAGGTATCTCATTATATTGTTTTTCTTTTTGTCTTAAATTGATTTCCTATTTGCTTAAACTTGTGTTAGTCACATGGGGGGGGGGGTGTACCCCAAAGTTTTAAAGTAGTTATCATTCCTAGTTGGTAACTTGTTTCTTATGGAATGTTATGGCTATTACTGCTGGGTTGGTTCTTTCGCCTAAACATCCCAAAACTTGTTGAATGGCTTTCATCGCTGAAATAAATAGGCAAAGAGAAAAGGAATGATACAGAGACACTAGAGGGACAGTTTGGACACTGATTTTATTTTCTTGGGTTCTAACGACCTCTTGTTGGGGAAATTCCTTCCCAAACAGTTGGCATGTCTTTACCATCCAAAGTCCAACAGAGAAAGAGATCGAGTTTATTTTTGGCACCAGGAGGCCTCTCTTTTTGCGCATGCGTCAATTGTCTTTCCTGTCAGAGGACTCCTGGTAGATTTTTATGTTTATTTTATTTTGTATTTTTATTTTATTTCGTAGTTTTTATTTTATATTTTTATTTTATTTAGTGTTTTTTTTTTTTTATTTTATTTTGTATTTTTATTTAATCCCTACATTCTTTTGCTTATCTCAGTGAGTGTGTCTGGCACAGTTATATCTCAGCTGTTGTGAGAGGCAGACACCAGGGAGGATTATCCATTTTTGAAAATGCAAAGTAACCTATACAGGGTTAAAAAATTGGTCAAACATGGACAAATTTTTCTACAAATTTTCTTTTTTTTCTGATGTGGTTTGGTCTGCATTTTATGAAAATAATTTGTCTTATGTCTTTTCTTGATCATAAAACCGACAGCAGTGATGTTTCCTCGGCACATAGTCTGTTCAACTCTCTCCAGGCTGGTTTTGAATTCAAGGTCTTTCTTCTAGACTAGTTACCAACCAAGGCTATAAGACCCGTCTTTCCTGCTATTTACTCATGGCTATGGGGAGAAGAGATGGATTCATACCTTTACCAAGGATATTAGCATATAAGTGAATGTAATGAACTCGACTGGAATTCGAACTCTGCTCTCTGATTCTTCAGTCTAATCTGCTATTCATCGTGCCTCCTGTCTTTTAAATAGGTCGAAAAGTAAAAATGAGTGAATTGTGGAGAGTTGTGGCAGCAAAATTTTAAACTTATAAAAATATTCAACTCATCTAAATAAGAAAAAGTAGATAATGGGTAAATCTAGAATTTTTATATTCCAGAATTATTGAGATTTTCTTAGACATCGTTTTTTAATGACAAGAAATAGACTAAAGTAGGTACCTTTAAAAAAAAACAAAAAAAAGTGAAGTGACACATAAGGTTTAAAATGCATTCTAAAAATAAAATCTTGGAGCTTTTATTTTATAGTTGTCTCTATCTCTGATACAAATACTGTAACTACTTACTCAGTTTGGACTGCTGTCCTCATTTTTATTGCCATATTCAC
Source organism: Ascarosepion bandense (assembly GCA_037127315.1). Lineage (NCBI taxonomy): Eukaryota > Metazoa > Mollusca > Cephalopoda > Sepiida > Sepiidae > Ascarosepion > Ascarosepion bandense. The sequence continues at coordinate 2,017,440 of JBBBDQ010001420.1, forward strand.
AACACTTTTTCTGTTGTACACTCCAATCTTCTTCAGATGATATGTGCCTTTTCTATAAATACTTTCATGGTTTCTGCACCGATGAACTTAGATCACTGGTGCCCCCTAGATACGAATTTGCACGAGATACTAGATTAGCAACAAGGTTCCCACCCTTTTACAGTGAAACCGATAAAATGTAACCGCAATTTCTACTCCAACAGCTTCTTTTCTCACCTGTGGAATTCCCTTCCACATACTTGCTTCCCGACAGCTACAATCTCCAGGAGTTTAAATGTAAGGTCAATAGACACCTTCTAACACACTAACTCGCATCCATTCTCTCAAACACTCTTCCCATCTACATCCTTACCCATCTATCACCCTCCTTCTGACATTTCCTATATCTAATCACTCTCTCTCTCATCATCTTCTCCTATGTAACCCCCTGCACAATAGTGGCAGTGGAATGCCTTGCTTGGGGTGAAATGATTAAAAAAAAAAAACATTAGAATTTCAAACTGGAACCCTTTCAGTTCATGTGGGTAGATTGTTCTCATTCTACATGCCATGCTTTTTCTGGATATCTCAGTTCCAGTTATTTCCCTTTAGTAACTCTCCAAGTTGTTGTTCCCCTCTGCTGTGGCGAGGGATTGAACTCTCAACTCACTTTGTCATGTGTCCTTGTGGATATCAGTGAATGTATTTTTAGGACTTATAAACCTAATAAGGATGTGCATTGTGGTGTGGTGAATGTTGGCTCGGAACAAGAAATCTGGGAGCAGAGTTTGAATTCCAGTGGAATTCATTGCATTCACTTATGCGCATCATACCCTTGTGAAAGGTATTATTCCGTCTCTTCCTTCCTTATGGGTTAAATAATAGGGCAGATTGGGTTCTATAACCTTGGCTGGCAACCAGTCTACAGCAGAAAGCAATGTCAACCTTCTGCCCAGTCAGTCATGTCTTTTTTAAGACATGATTGCCCAAAGCATGTATCACGTAAGGCACTTAACTGACTGAATATAATAGTTGAAAACATGATTAAGGCTTCTACTGGGCTTAAAGTGGGGGATCAGTTTTATATTGTTTTCAAGTAATAAACTGATCCTCCACTAATTACTACTTAACAATATAATACATCTCTTCCCCCTCTAGCTATGAGTCAAATAATAGGACAAATCGGGTTCTATAGCCTTGGCTGGCAACCAGTCTATTGCAGAAAGCAATGGCAACCTACCGTGGGATAATCTTCTTCCCAGTCAGTCATGTCTCTTTCAAGACATGATCACCTAAAGCGTGTATCACGTATGGCACTTAACTGAAACCTAATGTGTCAATGACCATTTTTTTTTACTTTTGTTTTAGTTTTAATTTCAAATTAATAGATTAAATTTAATATTTCCAATAAGCAAAATACTTTGCTGGATTTCAAACTGAATTTAAATTGATTGGAATGATTGAGATTTGTACTTTCACTGTGCGTTGTGGTGCAGTGGATATTGGCTCGGAACGAGAAATCGGGGAGCCGAGTTCAAATTCCAGTTGAATTCATTGCATTCACTTACATGCAAATACCCTTGGGAAGAGACATTATCATAATCATAAGGGATGATTCAAGGAGAAAAAGCGGATGGTGTGGTAGGGTCCCCAGCCCTACCCCGCTGAAGGGGGACATGGAGCCGATCTCGGGCCCAAATGTCGTGGGATTTCGGAGGTGGAACCGGGACTGGGCAGAGATCGGAGTGGAGCTGGCTCAAGATCGCCGATCGTGGGCCGCCGCTGGGAGAGACGCTTCAAATGTTTTTGGGGATGCCGGCTCAACCCGTCCTGGGTGAATGCCGCTACAATACAATATAATAATATAATACCCTTGGGAAGGTATTAATCCATCTCTTCCTTCCAGTTATGGGTTAAATAACAGGACAGATTGGGTTCTATAGCCTTGGCTGGCAACCAGTCTACCGCAGAAAGCAATGGCAACCTACTGCATGATAATCTTCTGCCTAGTCAATCATGTCTCGAAAGAGACATGATTGCCCAAGCGTGTTTCACGTGTGACACTTAACTGACTGACTCTCACTGTGGACTATTGCATCCATCTGCTATTTGAACTATCATATGAATTACCTGTCTACACCTGGTGCACAGACCTAGTAGTAGACAGATGTGCAGAAATATTCAACAGAATTGCTAGGCTGCAAGTGTGTTAATTGGCAAGTATAGAACTTTTATTTACTTTTCATGTTTAGAACCTTAAACTTTACAGGTTAATAATTTGCTTTTAAATGCTGCATATTTTAACTTTCTCCACAAATTATAAGTTGATTAAGTTTTATTTTAACCCTTTAGCCTTCAACAAGCTCTAACCAGCCCCGTAAATATTGGCTCTTAATGTCTTCCTGTTTGTGGTTAAAATCTTACTGTTTTCTGGACTTTCAACATTATTTGTGATGATGTCATCATATATTTATGTGGGTGTGACCAAGTGGTTAGAACGTTCACTTTCTGACCATAAAGCCCAGGTTTGAATCTCTTTGTGGTCACTTTGTCAGGAAGGTCACGTCTTGATGTTATTGGTCTGGAGGAGGTGATCCCAATGCACGGCACTTGACTGATGGATCTGAGCCAACAACACTGACCAGTTTGCAAGTGTGACAATATGTCCGCCATTGCCGACTCGATCAAACAACCATGTTTTGAAATCTCCATTAATTCATCAGCGTTAGTTTTTTGACTCAAACATACTAAAAGGAAAAACTAAATGCTTTTTATAATATGTGGAAGGACTTGTTGAAATATCTATTTTCTTTATTATTCCACTCGATAAATCTGATCACTCTCCCACGGTGGTCAGTTTATAATTTTAACAAAGCAGTACAGACCTGGATATTGTCTTGATACTAATGTGTGAAGAAGTGCCCAGCTGTTAAACAAAAACTCATTTTTGGGTGTGTTGATGACCCCAAGAGGAATCTAATTTCTCCCTTCCTCCTTTCTTTGGATCTCTGTTTCTTCTTTCTTTAATGGTCCTGAGTAAGTTGGGAAATTAGCAGAGATATCGACACTTAGATCAAACATGTGAAAAGACAAAGAAGAGATTTTATATGACTCAATAATACACCTGCCAACCAATCTTATTGTCCACTGACCTGGTTGGGCAAATCATGAATATGAACTTCTTGGCACTTAGTGGAAAAGATTAATTCATTTTATTGAACATTAAAATACCTAAAGTGATGTTTTCAATGAGGCAATCTACAAAAGAGAGTGAATTTAAGCTCCAGACTGAGGACTTGACCGACTGGAAGGTGCATCGTGTTGACGTTATTGGAGGCGTGTTTCGTGGTGGGGGGTGCTTTCTCATGTTTAGAGCATGACAAAGAAATGCGGATGGGTGGAATTAAGCCTTGAGAGGCATCCTGTAACCTCTATATATTGGAAGTTGATTTGCTAACAGACACATCAGTTAGTGGACGACATGGGGAACGACAGATCAGCTGGTAGGTCACCCAAGGAACCCACACGAGCAACTGTTGGTGGCGAGAAACGAGAGATAGGAACCCGATAAACAAAGTCGATCGAAAGCTTAATTCATCCTTGTAAAAAGGATGGCATAAAAGCAAAAAACATATCTACAATTTTGAGAGCGTTTTGTTTCTTTTTACTTGCGGACTGGAGCAACTGGTTTATAACAAGTCAGATATTGGATTTGGCATAAGATCATGGAACATTTTTTTTTCTCATTCATCTGTTGGGCTCTCATGTGTTAAAGTTGATAAGTGTTGGTTTTATTTAAGTATCATTTATACCTAAGTATTTTTTAAATTTTTTTTTTTTTTTTTTGAAGCAGTTAAGATTTGTGCATTTTTCTTTTGGTAACCAGTTGCAGGTCATTTTTTTGGTGGATCGGTTACACTATACATACTAGTAGTTATGGTACTACTCATTAATAGAACTTTATAAAATTAAAAAGAATTTGTGCTGAATAGTAAAAAACCCCAAATTCTATTCTTATTAAAAAAAAAAAACACAGCTACATGGTTTTTTTTTTTGGTTATTTCTTTTTAATAAATGACTTGAGATTTTGATCAATATAGGCATTGTTTTATTTTTTTTTCGTACAAGTTGCTAATCTTTTTTCATGTTTGGGTTTTTTAAATAAAAGACATTTCACAAGAACTAAACTAGTAGAATTGGTAAAATACACTACAAAATGTCTTTAGTGACTTTTGGGGTTTAATTTTACTCTTTATTTTTATTCGTTGGTTGTGTAAACTGCATGGTGGAGTAATGGATAATGGCTTGGGTTGAAGAATTGTTGAGCTGAGTTTGAATTCCAGTTTAGTTCATTACATTCACTTACATGTTGATATTGCTGGGGAAAAACATGAATTCATCTCTACTACCAAGCTATGGGTAAAATGGACAGATTGGTTAGCAACCAATCTAAGAGATAGGTAACTCTGAATTCAAACTCTGTAGAGGGTGGGACTCCATTCGGTGGTCTTGTCCATGAAGCACTACTGCTACTGTAACTACAGTAGATGTGGCACCCTTCAGGAGTTTCAGGATTTGTGATTGTAAATTTAGTGATGTCAGTAATTAGGTTGCTTAAGTTTTAGTCAAATTTGAGATCAATCACTTCTAAACTGGACCTTTGTCTTGTGCCCAATATTAGATGTTCAATTTATAATGTAAATATCCTGCTAAACTGGGAACCAACTTGAGAAAGTGCAAAATCGAGCAGGTCGATTTTTCACTTTTTTTAGCAAATCAACATTGCACTTAATGTCAAAGCTGGAGTTTCTACTTATTTTCAGCAGGTTTTTTGCTTATAAACTGACTTCAAAATTTAACTATTTCAAGAATAAATCCAAATAAAGTTGCTATTTTTTTTTTATATTATACATTGAATGGAAGATATATTCAAACTAAAATTCTAAGTCACCACAAGCAAAATATGCATTTAAAATTTTTTTTTACTGTATTCAATAAGTAAAAACTCAAAAAATTGTAAAAGATTACAAAAAAGGCAACTCAATAAGATTTGTTAGGTCATCTAAACTTATATAATAAATAGAACTTTGTGTGTCTGTGTGTGTCCGTTACCTATAGACTCTGAAACGGCTGAACCAATTTTCTTGAAAATTTACACAGTTGTACTATAAGCGTCTGTGAGTGTTCTTAGCTAGGTTTTGTGTCAAGGTACCCCTGATAAATATCGAAAATCAATATTCGAAAAAATCAGGTCATAGAAGGAGTGGTCCGATTTTAATCAAATTTGATACACACATCAACAAAGACATAAGAAACAATATTCAGAAGTTTCAAGGTTGCAGTTCTTACAATAGTGCAGAAAATCAATTCCTAGTTTAAATTTTAAAATCATTCGTTTCTGATGAAAGGCCAAGGCCGGTCTGAAATATATATATATATATATAATAATAATAGAAATAAATAAATACTGTCAAAAAAATACATTTTTAAACTTACTTTTCAGTAGTTTTTCCTATATATATATATATATATATATATATATATATATATATATATATAAAAGGCAAGGTGTTTGTGTGTGTCTGTTTATCTGCCTGTATGTCAATTTTTTTCAGCCCTTTTATTGTAGTTTTTGCTTCGGGTTTAGCTCTAAGTAGGTATAATTGTAGTTCTTAGTCTCAGCCATGATGCCATTTACTCAGAGGGCTTATTTAGCCTTCAAAATTCAGTTTATGACGAAAAAAACTTATCTGATATCGATACGAGGAAATCAAAATTTGACTTACATCCATTCATTTTGCTTTCAATCTATGGTTTCGCTTTAACTGGAAACAACTATTGCTTTTTAGTCTTTCGTTTTTTGTTATGCCTTGGGATCATAAGTTTCAGGATTTTTCAACATCATACTTGTTCACCCTAAAAATATATATCATAATATATTACATCACATACGTAAATTGTTCAATCTGGTAAATTTTCGTTTTAGGACTCAAAGGCCTTTACCCCTTCAAATCTTTCCAAAACATCCCTATTTCTGTGCAAATGTATATGCTGAACTCAAATCGATAATTGTTTATAGAAAAAACCTACCCTTTTTTTCATGTTACTGACCAGAAATCGGATTATATCTCACCCCTTTACCACCGTTCTCATATTTGATTAACGGCTGAATGACTTGAGGCGTAGGATACTGAATTCGTTCTATTTACTCCCTTTTTAGCAATTACTCTGCAATTTGTTGAGTTTTGGAACTCATTTTCCACGTATTAATTGCAAAATGGAAGGAAAAAAAAAACAAAAAATCGGAAATCTACACGTGAAGTCAGTCTGCAGTGAATAACATTTTCTAACCGTGGTTAGGGGTGAGATAAACAGCGACAAGAAGTTCCATATTTTCCTTCTCAATAAAATGAAAAAAAGGTAGGTTTCTTCAATAAATAATTATCAATTTGAGTTCAGCATATACATTTGCATAGAAATAATGGATGTTTTGGAAAGATTTGAAAGGGTAAAGGCCTTTGGGTCCTATAACAAAAATTTACCTTCAATCTAATTCCCCTTTGAAGTAAATGAGGGTCTTATTTAATGGCACAATTGGTTTAGTAGTAATCTGCTTGTTCTATGCCTCTTGTCCATATATAATTTGTAAAGCTTCATTAAATTTATTAATTTTACAAAGCTTTCACTGTTCAGTGGAATGAAATTGCAATGCTACGATTTTGAACCTAAACTTAATCTTTTAAACTTGTTTCTTAAAAAAATGGTAATATGGAAAAAATATTTTGTGTCGTTATTAATCCTGTCAAAGCTCAACTTTCAAATTGACTGCAACACTATGGGTCTGAAATCAACCTGCCCTACTGGGGCAGAGTGCATTATCAGGAACCACTGAATTCTGTTTAAAAGTAAAAACTGATTTGGAACTTGTCTTAATGTAAGTTTACGCTTTGAAAATTTTCTTTCTCAAAAATAAACAGAATTGAATTCAATAAAAGTAGACATGAAAAAAATTATGTACAAAAAACTAAAATGACTTTTGTAGTCAGACATCACAAATACAAAATCGGGGTCCCGTTTAGCAGTAAGTTTACATCATAAATTGAGCGTTTGATCCCATGTCAAAGCTAATGTTTCATTCTAATTTAGCAGTAAACAAGACTTGACTTTGGGACTTATGTTATAAGAGTCAGGGTCCAGTTTAGCAGTATGTTTACTTTGAGAATCGAATCAATGTAAATATTTCTTCTACAAATCCTTTCACGGCTTCTGCTCTGATGAACTTAGCTCACTGATGCCCCCTTTATACAAATTTACTCGAGCCACAAGATTAGCAACTAGTTCCCACCCTTTTGCTGTGAAACCAATAAAATGTAAATGCAAATTCTACTCCATCAGCTTATTTTCTTGCACTTCCCGCCTGTAGAATTTCCTTCCGTTTACTTGCTTCCCCAACAGCTACAATCTCCAAGAATTTAAATGTAAAGTCAATAGTCATTTCCTATCTCACTAACCTGCATCCTCTCTCTCATGTTCCTTTCTCCATCCACTTCATTCTCAGCAGTATTTTCATCCTTCCCTTACCCACTTCCTGACACCCCCTATAACCTGTCACTCTTTCTCATAACTTTTCTCCTATGTAACCCCCTTGCAAAACAGTGGCACTAAAATGACTTGCTTGGAGCGATATGATTATAAAAAAAAAATTCTATACATTTATATTCCAGAGAATGTAAATAAATCTAAAAGACATGCATGTGTAGCTAATCAGTATTTCATTGACTGACTGATTCGTTTTCTACAGTTTATCAACAGACAAGAAATTATTATATAAGTATAAAGTGGGGGATCAATTTTTTATTACAAACAATATATAAATTGATTCCTCACTTTATGGCAACAGTCATTCTTCTCTTACTCACTTCCTCACATCCCCTATAACCTGTCACTCCTCATAACTTTACTCCTATGTAACCCCCCCCCCTCCCTGCACAACAGTGGCAGTATAATGCCTTGCTTAGAGCAATATGATTATAAGAAAAAACAAACATACTACTGAACAGGACCTGACTATGGGGCTTACGTTATAAGAACAAATGTTCAAAGTTGGGGTTCAGTTTAGCAATATGTTTACATTGAAAATTGAACATTTGATTTTATGCCAAACCCAAAAGTCAGGGACCTGTTAAGTTGAACATTTTCTGCAGTAGTGGGCAAACTGCCGCCCTCAGAAGGCATATGTCCTGTCTGCTGATTTCATGTGGGCTGTCAGAGAAATTCTTAAATATCCATTCATAGATTTTAGTATTTTTTTCGGTTCCATGTTGAACAAGATGTTAATCTATTCAAATCAGGAATAGAGACAAGAAAAACACAAACCATATTTAAATGCGAACCTCAGTTCTCAGAAAACTCACTCCCTACAAAAGTCCGACACTCAATGCTCTATCATCAGGACAGTGTAAACATAGGATGTCATATCTGAATTTTGCTGTAAACATCTCATGAGATTTATCAAAACTTATAAATACAGGGTGTCCAAAAAGAAATGTATACACATTTTAAATAATTGTAAACTTGTTTATTATTTCAAAAATATAAAAATATTTACAAGTATCATTTTATTGTTTTTTTCTCTGCATTTTGACTATATTTTAAATAATTGTAAATAGCTAATAATTAAACTGTTTATTTTGCAGATTCAATCCCTGAACACAATAATGACAGCCAATATGTATACATTTTTTAGGACACCCTGTATTTCGTCTCAAATAGACAAATCTCATTCAGCTAGTTAAGTACCATACATGATACACTCTTCGGCAGTCATATCTCTTTCAAGACATGATTAACTTGGCAGAAGATTTTCTTGCAGTAAGTTGCTATTACTTTTTGTGGTAGAATGGTTGCCAACCAAGGCTATTTAACCCCTAGCTGGAGGGAGAAAAGACAAATTAATACCTTTCTCTAGTGTATTTGTGCTTAAATGAATGCAACACATTCAACTGGAATTTGAACTCAGCTTTCCGATTTCTCAATCCAGGCTGATATCCACTGCAGCAGAATGCAAATCTCATTAACAATAGTAAGTATAGATTAATTAAATTTCTCATCTGTTTGTGCAGTGTGTTTCGAAAGTGCATCTAGTAAGTGTAAAAATAACATGCACATATATAATTGTTATTTAGACTGTCGTAAAACTAAAGTTGTTAACTTGATGTGGTCGATTTTATTCAGAGCCAATGATGCGATTCTGCATGAAAAGAGTTTGCCCACCCTAATTTTATGTCAATACCGAACCAGAGCTTGTTCTGTCTCATATGTAGATTTTAAATTAAACCCTCATTATAAGAGCTAAGTTTGCTCACTTTTAATTTAAAACTTGAATTTTCTTGAACTCAAATTCCTAAAGAAAAATTATTTTCATAAACAGTAAAACAAAGTACATCAAAATAATTTTATAATCGCAGATCAAACCCCAAACTACCACCAGTCACAATTAACAGCTATCTCCTCAGGCAGTCATCACACTTGGAGAGACTTTTGGGCATTAAACTCCTGACCTCAAGTGGAACTTGTACATACAATCCATCATTAAAGATGCAGGTAAAATGGTCAGCTTTCAGTAAGTTCCTAACCCCTTGAGTATCCTTTACCTTTACAAGAGCCAAAAATGGAGTACTGTGGTCATATTTTAGTCAGGTAGGATGTGGCTAGCCTCTCACTTATTGCTACTTCCATGGAAGTGCTTGGATGAACTACATTACTGTTTCTGTCAAGCCTAACCATCAGAGCTAGGACCTACGATGCCACTTGTAACAAATCACCTTCATTTCCTCTGTTTACCATTCTCAATGAGTTCTATTCAAACACCTTCTTCTCATGAACCAGTGCTTTGTGGAACTTGTTTCTTGGTTCCCTAGCAAGGTCTCACCATTTTACAGTTGAAATGGCTAGATGTAACCACAAGTTTAATGCTAATAGTTTCTTTTCTTGCACTTCTCACTTGTGGAACTTGTTTCTTGGTTCGTGGTTCCCTGGCAAGGTTTCACCATTTTACAGTTATGATTATGGTTCTCTGCAGTTTCCTTTTCTTTATCTGTCAATTGCTATGACTGAGAAAAACAGTTTTCTAGCTGCATTCTCAACAGTTATTAAAGAATTCAATGTTCTTTTCCCGAGACAGGCTGCCAATCAATGCTGGAGAGTCGAACCTGCGCTGTTATTTAGCCCATAGCTGGGAGAATAAGAAATGGATTCAGAACAGATTCCCAAGAGGATGCTTCCCCGATCTTTACAATTTTAAGTTATTCAAGTTTAGGGTTAACTGGTATCTTCCCTACGTATATATCCCCATAAACCTCAACACTTACTTTGTAACCAACTACCTCGAGTGGCTCTTAGGTTTTGTACAGGGGGAAAATTATTGTAAAAGCAAACTACCACTCTAATAAATACCATTCCCAAGGGTATTAGTTCGAAAGTCAACGAGGATAGAATTATAACTATACTCTACTTTTTTTTGCGTCAATAATGTAACAACTACATTTTCTGTGTGGCTAATATAGGAAAATATTCAAAGCTCATTGACTGTACGCATGTTTATTATTATTATTATTATTATTATTATTATTATTATTGAGGTTAGTTCTGTTTATTGATGGAGCTTGTTACATATTATGTACCATTTACAGTCCTTGACCCTTAAGCTAAAATTGGCACCGCCCTTGATGATGTCACATTTGTAAACTCGGACAAAGAACTCATTATCGATTAATGAAATACATAAAGAAGAAAAAAAAAATGCTATAAATTAAATTCAACCATTGTTGGTTGAGGAAACTCCAAGCAAACCATTAAACCAAATACGTGAAATTTGTTAAACTAAAATCCTGAATACCTTTAAAACAAAAGCCGTCATTAGAATCTCATTAATTTTTCCAATTTCGCGCGGTTGAGTTGTAATGGAGGACTTTTGTTTCTCATGCATATTCAAATGAGCCCTAGGCTGAAATAGCAACGTATTAGGCATAAAATAGTTGCCATCTTTCATTCGTAGACTTTTATTGTTCATACTTCCTCATTATCATTGCTTGTAGCAGTAATGTTGTCATTAACTGTAGATTAGCTCTCAATGTATAATGTCTAGCTATGATTCGAAGTGTTTCTTTTTTTTCCCCTATTTATATCTAAAAGCAATATTAAATAGTCTACTCCGATTAATTTGAAGTCAGCCAAATAAAGAAAGGAAGAAAAAATATTTTTAAAACATTTTTATTGAAGAATAAGTTGCACAAATTTTAACTGCAAAGGGAATTTTGTATTTTTATGTCTTCTTGTAATTCGTATGAATATTTTGTTTTTCTCGCAGTTTAGTTGGAGATGATTCCAATTTTTCTCGTGGCATGTTTCTCTAATTTATTTGAACTTATACATATATATATGCAATAGTATGATTATATATGGTATGATTCTCTAATTTATTTTACTTATATATATATATATATATAGGCATCACCCCGAGCAAGACGGTAACGCCACTGATGTGCAGAGGGCTACATAAGAGTAAGATGATTAGGGGGCTACATAAGAGTAAAAATTTTAGATAGGAGGAGAGTGAAGGGAAAGACGAACCAGTTAGAAAGGAGGAAGAGGAGGATGAGAATAGTGATGACAGTTCCAAAGGTGGAGAGAAAGGAGAGGATATACAGGGTGGTGTGAAAAGAACTATAGTCAGGTGGTTCAGAGATGGGTATTGACATTGCATTTAAATTACTGGAGGTTATAGCTGTCAGGAAAGCAAGAATATGGAAGCAAGTTCCACAGACAAGAAGTGCGAGAAAAGAAGCTGCAGGAGTAGAATTGTCGTCTGCATTTGGTTGATCTAAGTGTGAATGGGTGAAACCCAGTTGCCAGTCTGGTTGCACGAGTAAATACCTGTTGCAGGGGCACCAGTGACTTCAGTTCGTTGGAGCAGAAGCAATGACAGTATATATATATATATATATATATTGCGTTTTGTTTTTTATGAAAGTTTTTAAATTACTAGTACAGCTTTAACTTAGCTTGATTGTATTAGCATTGTACAAAACAAGATCACTAATAAAGACTGCAACTGCAGGGAATAAAATAAATGCCCACTTCAAGGACTTTATAATGCAAAGAAAGTCATTTACAAAGCAAAAGTACATGACTTCAATGGCCAAAATGAAATATATATGGGGTCAACCAAAGACACCTTTAAGACACGGCGGCTCAATCACAAGTCTATATTCAAAATAGAAAACAAAAAACAGTAAAAATTGGCTAACCACAGGTGGAAATTGAAATTTATATATAAGGAAAATTAAGGCAGACACGTTATTTCATGGTAAATCGGAAGTTTAGGCCAATTTTCGGGTGAACCATCATCTGCTTCCGTCTTTATTGTATAAAGGGTGTAAAATTCTTTGTACTATAAAGACGGAAGCTGGTGATGTTTTGCCTGAAGTGGGCCTGTGCTTCCGATTTACCATGAAATGACGAGTCTGCCTTAATTTTCCTTATATTTGCTCGATATGTATTTATATACATATATATATTTAGAGCTCTCTTAGAGTTATCCTACCACTGTATGTACAGGATACTCCTTTGGATTCTTCTATATCTACACCGCATGCTGATTATATATATATATATAACTTTAAAAAACAAGGAATTTATTAATGGTATCAAGAGCACTTTCGTCCAACATCTCATCAAGAGAAAATCGTTGGAATTATAAATCAAACGAAAGAACAGCAACGAAAATCTACTGTCCATCTATTTCTAGATCAACCTGTATTATAGCTTCACCCATATTAAAAGATTAAAGGGGATAAAGGAGTTATAAAACTAAAGCCTATCTATTTTTTTTTTTTGATGGGGATTTCCATCATTTCCTCTTTTGATTTTCTTTTCGTTTTTCTTTTCATTTTTCTCTTACCTTCTTCTGCTTTTCTTTTCATAGCTCCCTCACCCCGCCACTCTTTCTCGTTTCCACAGTCATTCTGCGTAAGTAAACATAAGTAGTGTGGATACTTATGTTCATACTAATACATTATGCATACACAAAAATATATATATATATATATGTATATATATATATATTGTCATCCGCAGACAGATCTGTTTCACAGCTCATCAGTACGGTTAGATTCCGATTGCTTTTTAACCCAGGATTGAAACCCGACCGAATTGGCGTCAGTCGGGGATTCTACCTCTGGGCTATGGGCGTTCGGTGGAAGAAAGGCAGACTTTTTAGCGCATATATTATCATTATACGCACCCAATATCTAGAGTGCTCTAATTCATTTTACTGAATGAGCGATGCGTACACGCCAGAGTAGCTACTGTTTTACCATAGGTACCTTTCGACCAACACTTTTTCAAAGGTATCCATTGGCACATTAGAAAACAGAGACACATTCACTATAACGATTGAGGAGGGAAATTTGGAACGCGATTAAAAGAGAAAATTTTTAATTACAAACAAAATTCAAAGTGGGATTGAAAATAGCAAGTTCCACAAGAGAATAAAAAGGAAAAAATACACTCACAGTCCCTCCAACAAGTGTAAGGAGCGGATAAAATGCCCCTTCTGTCTACACAGCCTAGGCTGATGGATTTTTAGGAATACTGGCTCAAGGACTTGGAGATGGTATGCCGAGTAAACTAAGTGTCTTCATAATCGGAGACACAATTCGTGGCTACCAAGCAAATGCTGTCCAAACACACATACACATACATATACATATATCTATATATTCAAACAATTTCAGTTGTTGTTAGTTTTAGGCATCTACATACCTGTAAGTAATCAGGCGACTTGGAGGAGAGGGTATTTTTATTTATTTATTTTATATTGATAAACCATATCAAGATAAAGATTGAGTGTCAAGGCTAAAGAGCTTCTATCTGCTCATCAGTTGAGGACTTGTGATTCAAGCAAACTTCAACATCTTCCAAAGTTTCTCTGACATGGCATGTGTTAGCTCGTGGGATATAGTATCACGCACTTGCCAACTGTACCGTATGCTGGGATCGTCATCCCTAGGCCGATACAATGAAAAAGTGACTTCTGATTAACCCCATGCTCTGGATGTTAGTACTCTAATCATTCGGCCACACCACAGTATTTGTATTCCAATACATTTATCAAGATTATGAGAAAAACGAATGTTATTTCAACTAAATCTACAATATTCCAACAAGATGGGTTCCTTCTAAAGTCTACTTGAACTCTATACTTCTAACGTCTCCTCCTCAGTCTTTTGAACAGGAGTAGAGGTTTATCCCTTGTTTCCTGTTTAGGATTGGGTTTCTGCTTCCTTCTAAAGTCTTATTTCAACTACTTTTATAGTCTCCGTCTAAATACCGAAATTTACTACTTATTTTACACATCAAGTTGATTGATTCGATTTTGTCAGGTTCGCACTCCTCCCCATTGTTTTTAACAGTTGTAGAGGTTTATCCCTTGTTTCCTTTTTAAGGTAAGATTTCCAATTCCTTCTAAAGTCTTTTTCACTTTCCTTCACTCTCGGTAGCACCTTATATCCTAGTCACATAATGGCCTTAGTTGGGATGAAAGAAAAAGAAAACAGGCATGTGAACACTTGACTTAAAAAGAGGCTCATCCATTGTTCCCTGTTTAGGTTGTGGTGTCCGGCTTTCTCTTTTCTAATCTTCTCACTTTGTTATTTTTTTTTCAATTGAAGTAGATAGATCTATCGCCCGGTTCACACTCCACCCACGTCTATTGAACAGGTTAAGAGGCTCATCCCTTGTTCCCTGTTTAAGATGTGGTTTCCGGCTTTATCTTTTACAATCTTTTCACTATTATGTAGCCCCCTGCACATCAGTGGCATTACCGCCTTGCTCGGGGTGATACAAAAAAAAAAAATGGCTAAATGTAACCACAAGTTCTATGCTAATAGTTTCTTTTCTTGCACTTCTCACTTGTGGAACTTGTTTCTAGGTTCTTGATTCCCTGTCATATTTGATCTTCAAAAACTTTAATGTCAACCATTATTTTCTATCTTCTTAATTTCTGTCTTTTTATTGTTCTTACTCCTTAATACTCTTCTTATATTCTTTCACACTCAGTAACTCCTTGGGTCCTAGTAGCTTTATTGCCTTGCTTGAGTAAAAAAAAATTTTTTTTTAAAATTAAAATAACCTCAATAAAAATGAAAGCATAATTCTCTTATAACTTGAGAATTCTCTATCTAAAATTCTTGGGACAGGAAGTGCTTTGGTTTTTCAAATACAGGCTATTTAATTTGTATATAGCATCTATAAAATGGGGCAGTTTGGGAATGGAACCCAAGTATAAACAGGATATCCCTTTATATTTGATAAAGCAGTTTACGCCTATACCCTAAAAGCAGTTTTATACTAACACCACATACCTTTAAATATTTAATGTCACACCTTTTCTTAAATTTTTGTAACCAGCCTGCTAAATATTCACAGTTACCTTCAATATTCAATTTGCAATGGTAGATTTTTGCCTGTTTCATAATCAATATTCCAGTAAGCAGCATATGTTCACTTCTACGCTGATGAATTTATTCTGTCAATACACAATTGAGATCATCATTTTTTGCTTAGTGTTTTTTTCATTTGTCACTTTCAGCGTAAGACTTCAACTATTTCTCCTTAGATCATATCTGGTCATTGTTCCAATGCCAAACTCCAGTCAAATGCTTCACACTTACACCACCGTCTAATTTTTCCAATAGTTTGTTGTTATTGGTAAACATAAATTCTTTCTCCCCTCCCTCACTATCTATATAGATATCTGCAGGACTTTGACAGTTTGAATAATATCTTTACTGATCGTGAAACACATGGTGAGTAATTCATAAACGAAGATAATGCTGTGACAATTGCTAACAAAAAAGATTGGTGCTAACGTAGCTGGGCTGGGGAAACTCCCACCCAGGATAGATGACGTCACTTACAACAGGTGCGCATCACTTAAAAACCTTGCCAGTGCTTTCTGAAATTTTCTATTTGTGGCAGATCATGTCAGCACCTAAAAAACTTTTTGGAGGCTTTTGGATAAAGGATACTCAACCTGTAATTGTAAAATAAAAAAAGAAAAGAAGAAAGGCATTTGTGAATTGGATTCAAACAGTAGTAGAGACAAGAACAAAGGTTTCCGATTCTGTCATACTCAACAACTCCTACCCTGGACAGTGCAACAAAATCATTAAGCTAGAGACAAGGTGTTGTATTGCCGAGGTGAATACGATACACAAGAAGTGTGCTGCGATATTTTCGGTGCTAGATGGATATTCACAGAACAGGACAATAGTTACAAGGACAGACAAGAAAACTTACAACACAGAAAGGTGGAGTTTAGATCTTAATAGTTGCTGAAGTAATCAGTCCAAATATTACACCTTGAATGCTACTATTCTTTACTTAAATAGAACATTTCAGCCCATGGGCCATTCCATTATTGAGAGTGTTGCAAGGGTGTCAGCTACTTTACAACACAAGGAAAAACATTTTCTAACCCTCCTACAAATTATATATATATATATATATATATATATATATATATATATAAATAACAAGATTTTATTAGAATTTTCAGTAATTGTTACGTGTTAAGTGTGTGGCACAATAACTAGGCGTATATTAAGGTGCTTTGTAAAATATGTATTTTATTATAATAGATTAAAATAGAAAATGGTTAAGAATAGAAAATAGTTTAAAAACATATTTAACAAAAGTGAAAAAGAAGAGGAAAAAAAAAAATAAACACTTTTTCTTTTATGAGGAAAATTAAGAGTATCCGATTACTGTTTTAAATCCTACCACTCTTCTGGTAAATATTTGACTCAGTGATTTAATTTTAAGATAAAAAAAAAAAGATAACTGAAATTTCGGACTTGCAGTCGCCAATGGTTATCACCCGCTGGTCTAAAGCATTTCCGGATCGATTTTAAATAAATTCAGGTAATTTTTCCAAGTCAGATCAGTAGAGTAGAGTGAGAGAGTCAGTTAAGTGAGTCAGTCAGTTGAGTGAAGCGAACCCCCGTTCGTCTTGTTTCGGTCGGTTCGGATTTGTTGATCTCCATTAATTAGAGTTAGGGCTGCGTGTCACATTTGCCTGCCCCAACCGAAAAGGTTAACTCTAAACGAAATAAAGCATCCTTTCAACTCATCCAAGTTGTAGAAGTTCGTTCCTTATAGTTCAATCTTGTACCCCCAGCTGTTCGGCTGACATTTTCAACAAACTCCCGGCAAACATCACAGCGTGGAGAACGGCCGCCGGAGAAATTGTTCGGACCGTCTGTTGGGGTGTTACAAGTGTAACAAAAGGAAAAAAATGATTGACCAAAACTCTGAGATAAATCACAGACAAATATTTAATTTACAAAACACACCAAATAAAATATTTACAAATATACAATTTTTGTTGCATTCAAAACAAGAAACAGAGTTTACTACTGGCAAGTATTACGAGGAGAGAAAGGGAAGGGAAGATGTCAAGTATCTTTACCCAGTTAAGTTGGCAAAGAAGCTAAGTGCTATACTTTTTGGAAATCCTTAAATGTGTATATAAGGAATAATTATTAGTTTGGTCAATGAAAGAGTCAAAAATATGTATTTACCCTTTTTGTTCCATGAGGTTCTCTTTCCGGTTTTAGTTGGTCGGCAACTTTTCTTACCAATTCTTTCAACTGGACATAAATCCTTGAATCTCAACCGGAGTATAACAGCAGCAAACCCTGCTAACAACTAACTACTCAAAACCTGTTTTATAGGGGCTAACACCTAATTTGCATATTTCTAGAACTTTTAGAACTCTCTCGATTTTACTGGAACATTCTGGCATCTTCCAAACGTTCTATTTCTAATTTCCTTATTTTTATGACTACTTCATGAATTAAAACTTTTTTGGAATAACTTAGGACTCAATAGAATCCATTACTATAACCTTTTATACATTAATATTATTTTTATATATAAATGCATCCTCGTAACAGTAATAAATTTAATGAATATCTAAACTTATTTATAAATGGAACTTTGTGTGTGTGTGTGTGTGTGTGTGTGTGTGTGTGTGTGTGTGAGACCTATAGACTCAGAAATGGCTGAACCGATTTTCTTGAAAATTTACACAGTTGTACTATAAGCGTCTGCGAGTGTTCATAGCTAGGTTTTGTGTCAAGGTACCCCTGATAAATATCGATAATTAAAAAAAATCGGGTTATAGAAGGAGTGGTCCAATTTTAATCAAATTTGATACACTCATAGACAAAGACATAAGAAACGATATTCAGAAGTTTCAAGGTTGCAGTTCTTACAATAGTGCAGAAAATCAATAATTATATATATATATATATATATATATATATATATATATAAGGCAAGTTGTTTGTGTGTGTGTCTGTTTATCTGTCTGCATGTCTTTTATCCAAATCCACAATTTTTATCTGATTCTCACCAAACTTCACACAAATATTCTTTAGGCTGAGTCTGAGCTCCAGGACCATGGACAAGTTTTAAAGTTTTCATTACACCCGAGCAACACCGGACTATTACTGCGAGCAGCATCTATAAAATGGGGCCTCTTTGGAATGGAACCCAAACATAAACATGATACCCTTTTACATTTCATAGCATAGCTTATATACATACTGTAACACCCCAGTGGAGGTCCAAACAATTTCTCTGACAGCTGTTCTCCACGCTGTGATGTTGTCGGGGGTTGGTTGAAAAAGTCGGAGTCTCAAGCTGGGGGTACAAGATAAACTATAAGGAATGAACTTCCACAACTTGGAGGAGTTAAATCAATGCTTTATTTCATTTAGAGTTAGTCTTGCAGTTGGGGCAGGTGATGTGACACTCAGCTCCAACGAATTAATGGAGATCAAATGCTGAACTGACCGACTCAGACGAACAGAGTTTCCCTACTTCAAGCACATGCCTGGCCGAATTGAACTCCCGGATGAACTAACTAACTAACTAATCTGCTCAGAAAAATCACTTGTATTTATATTGAAATAAGCGGAAGTCCACTAGAGACCACCGGCTTAAAACAAAAGATAAGCATTGGTGACTGTAAGTCCAAAATTTCAAGGTACTTAAATTTTCCTTCCTTTGATGTGTAAACTTCCTGCAGACATCCCGTCTGCACTTAGCCTTAGTATTTTCCAGGATTTGTTTATCTTTTTATCTTAATAAAGCTTCCTGTGAAGGCCATCGGATGTTTTTATAGCCCTGACACTTTAACCCGTAACCAGGCGTATTTTTTATTGCCTAGAGAAAGGGAAAATTCTATTATCTTTTCTTTATTTTCTTAATGTGTAGTCAATATACAGTAAAGACTGTTTTTGACCTGGTCACTCAAAAATCTATTTCCTAAACTTTATCTTTTATCACATCAAATCACTTAGTCAAATATTTTAAATTTACTTATAAAAGAAAAAGCATTTATTTTTTCCTTTTCACTTTTGTTAAACGAAACGTTTTTAAACTATTTTTCTGTTCTTAACAATTTTCTTAATCTATTATAATAAAATACATATTTTACAAATCCACCTTAATATATGCCATTATCGTGTCACACATACCTTGAAGACAGTTTTATATAAGAGGCTTGTGTTCATTGACACTGATTAATCCATTCCGTCAATACACACTCGAGATCATTTTTTTTTTTTTTTAACTGCATCATTTTTCTTTGTCATTAATTTCTGTTTATCTCTTTCAGACTAAAACTTCAACAATTTCTCTTCCCGTTTCTTTAGGCCGTGAGCCGAGTTCGAATTCCAGTCGAATCCATGTATTCACTTACGCGCAAATACCCTTGGGAAAGAAATACCCTTGGGAAAGGTATTAATCCATCTATTCTTTCCAGTTATGGGTTAAATAGCAGGACAGATTGGGTTCTGTAGCCTTGGTCGGCAACCAGTCCACCGCAGAAAGCAATGGCAACCTACTGCGAGATAATCCCCTGCCCAGTCAGTCATGTCTCTTGTGAGACATGATCGCCCAAGCGCGTATCATGTATGGCACTTAACTGACTGATGGCGGTTGTTCCAACACCAAACTCCTCAGTTGGACACTTCACACTTAATCCTTCTCTAAATTTTTCTGCGGTACTGATAAACTGTTGTGGAGTAGTTTTCGCACTGAAAGTTATAATCGTGCTATGTCGGTTGCTAATCAACTTAATGCACCCAAAATGTTAAGAACTTGGTAATCTTCCACTGAAAGCTGATTCTTTAGTATTCGGCTATCTGCTGACTAATATCAACTGCCTTAGTCCAACTAAGTCCAAACTGGAATTAACTAATAGTTCTACTGAACTACAATAGAACTCTAAAGAACTAAGAACTTCTTGAGTTAACTTCCTGTTAACTCTTAATATAAGAGGGAGAGTCCATTATCTGAGGAATAGGTGTGTTTCACCATAACAAACACTTTTCTTTTTTTTTTCCACAACCGACATGGGTATCTGCAGGACATCTTCAATAATATCTTTACTGGGCATGAAACATCTGGTAAGTAATCAACAAACAAAGGCATTACTGTGATGATTGTTAACAAAAAATTTGTGCCAACATAGCTAGGCTGGGGAACCCCACCTAGGTCAGAAGAGGTCACCTACTGTACACAACCAAGGAACTTTCCCCAGTGCTTTCTAAAATTTTCTTTTTGGATTTGAGGTTTTTTGGATAGTTGTTGCTACTTAAATTGACTGTTTTACTTGTGAAATATAGAAAAATGCTTAATGGGAATCATTTTTGTAGCTTAGCATTCGTTAAACTTTCCTTAAGGCATGACATTTGTCACAAGTAAAAAAATATTGATTTTTTTTAGAAGTTGGGGTGTTGTTCACGATATAAATAAATTGCTTATGTTATTCATAAATGAAATGGGTAATAAGAACAATATCAGTAGTATGCAGTTAATTTCAAACATGATTTCTTAAAATGGTTTTTGAAATTCATAATCTAGAGTACTTTTTTCATAAATTGCTATCAATTAAACACTCCAGATTATGATAGTTAAAAAAAAACAAAACAAAAAAAAACATTTTTTTAAAAAATTTTATGAAATCATGTCAAGAGAAAATTTTGTTTTGGCTTTCATAAGATTAATTTATGAATTTACATAGAAATTAACAAAATCTAAGATTCTGCAATATTATCAGTCTTAACACGTCATCTTGGCATCAGTCAATTTCCACTGATATCATATAGATTCCCTGTGCTTTTTCACTAAATACTTCCATGGTATTTTTTCCAATGAACTTTTCAGTTATGCAGATTTTATAAATTTCAGCACAGTGTTAGATTGGCGGCAATGTTTCAAACGGTTAGATGTAACCCTAAGTTCTATGCTAACAATTTCTTTCCTTACGTGTGGAACTCTTTTGGCATTTTGCATTCCAGTGAAATTGCCCTGTCTTAATCCCTGTCACTTTCATCTTAATTTTTTTTTTCTCATTCTTTCACACTCAGTAACCCTTTGCATTTTAGTGGCTTTATTGCCTTGCTTGGTGTGAAATGATCAAAAATAAAAAAAGTTCATATTTTTTTGTCCTTGGATAGAAATTTTATTTTTTGAAAATAAATAATTACAATATTTTTGCTGCTGTTGTCTTTTTCATTTCGTTTTTGATGAAAAAAAAAAAAAAAAAAAAAAAAAAAAAACCCTCGAAGAAAAAAATAAATAAACTCAATTCTCAGAAATCATCATTATTACTATTTTAGAAAGAAAACAAAATAAACAAGTGGCTTGAAGGAAAAGTTTTTTTTTCATCATATAAAAAGCATGAATCCATTTTGGTGTACTATTTTGCTTAGCAAATATTTTGTGAATATTTGTTGAAATAAATCCTCCTCTACCAAATGTAATTTTAAAAAAAACAACTTTTGAAATGAACATTAAAAAATAAATAAATAAAAGACAAGTCTATAATAACAGATGAAATGATATTCAAGAAAAAAAAAAAAAAAAAAACTTAAAATACAGGACAAAGGTAATATTGAACAAAAATCCCTCCGAAATCAAAGAGCAGTATTTGTCTGTGATTGTTAACTGGTGTATTAAAACCAATGACACAAGAAACAATTGTGAAAATACAGTTCATAAAAATAGAATTGATATAAAAAAAGAAAAAAAAAATTACTTAAAAATTAAAAGCAAAGAAAAAAACAAACTACCCCCCCACAGACACCAAACACACACTAAAAGAAAAATGTTCTTCCACAAAAGACAGAAAAATCTCTACATATGAGAATAGAAAGTTCACAGCATTAGACCATTTTTCATTCTGAAAAAATGCCAACACATCAAAGTTCTCTTTCATTGTTGTAAGAATATAGCAAAGATCAGACTCGAGATAAAATAGAGCATGGGTGATGGGAATAAGAGTTAATAATAATAATAATGGCCAACCTGAAATTCACAAAAATAATGTTGACAAGCAGCACTATGCAATATTTTTCATGAGTGTGGAGAGGGTTGTCACATTACCAAGGATTTAAAAATAAAGAATATTAGACACCAGCATAACCACCCCCACCCACCCGCAGGTAAAATGACTTAGCAACTCTGAAAACCTAAAAGCAGATAAAATAAAAAAAAACATTTTTATAATAAATTATTTAGTGGCTGACAAAACTTTCAAATTAAAGCCCCTAAGACAATCCAATCAAAATGTTTCAAAGCCAAAAAAATAAAAATTTCAAATATCTTTTAGAGCAAAAATAATAAAATCACACATTTATATAATAGAATGCATATCGTAAAACCTGCACTAAAATTAACAGGCATAAGACCATTTAAAAAAAAAAAAAATTAAAAAATCGTGACTCAATAGTGCAAATAAAGAAACAAAAAAACAAAATGACATTCTTGACTGATTAGCACAATTTAAATATAAATCCAAAGATGGTAACTCAACAATATTACAATTCCTTAATATTATTTCAATTGATTAATTTTTCTGGAAAGCATTTTTGAATATAAAAATTTATTTGTTTGAGTCATAAATAACTTTTGTTTATCAAGATATTACGATTGGTTTCCAGAAGCAGAAATTACTTACGACTTGACCTTATATATACTAGATATTTGTGTATTTAGGCAGCAAAGTTTCTTTTAGACATGTCAGATTAAATAAATTGCAAACATTATGCATGCTTATTTTTTAGTAAAATCCTTTCATACTCATGGATAATCTTTCGCATATTATAAGAGAAAGATGTCAGGAATGAGCTGTAATGTTGACAGATGTTATCATTCATTTTTCAAGGTACCCAAGTACTTTCAATCTCTTTCCAAGATCATCTTAGCACTTTTCACAAGGCTATGTTTAAATTGCCAGGTAATGCTGTTATAATGAGCTGCCGGATTATATAATTTAAAATTTGTGTATTTAGGCAGCAAATTTTCTTTTACACATGTCAGATATATATATATATATATTACAAGAATAAATGCTAAGACTTGAATAAGTCAAAGCTTTATATCTGCCTGATGGTTGTTATTGCATGAAACTGAGTAGCATATTATTGTGTGTGTGTGTGTGTGTATATATATATATATATATTTTTTTTATTAGGTCAAGTCCTAAATAATTTTTTTTATCAGCTTTATTCTTCAAAATTATTGTATATATATATATATATATATATATATATATATATTAGGTCAAGTCCTAAATAATTTGTTTCTTTTTATCAGCTTTATTCTTAAAAATAATACAATGGCTTCCCTAAAAAGAAATTATTTAGGACTCAAGATAAAAAGAAATTTACAAAATCTATTAAAACTTTGTGTAGATAATCATTTACCAGCAACTTGGTTGAAACATTCAGAAACAAATTTTTGTTTATCATATCAATGTTAAATAAAAATACACAAAATAAGTTTATGAGATTTGCATTTATCCATTCAAAACATTGGGTAAAAAAGTATACATATTTCTCCGACTCTAAATATGAGATTTGTTGGATAAATGTGTTTGAGTAGACACCCCACCACCCATCACTTTTGTTTTTCCGGCTTTCTCTTTTCCAATCTTTTCACTCCTATGTAGCCCCCTGCACATCAGTGGCGTTACCGCCTTGCTCAGGGTGATATGATTTAAAAAAAAAAAAAAAAAAAAAAGTACAAATTAATGTTTACTAACTTAAATATTAAAAGTGTTAAAAAGCAAAAATGTGCCTCCCAACAGGAATGAAAAATGCATTCCTTTTTTAGCCACGGGGAAACTACTTCCAAAAACAAGCATGCTTTACCATTAAACCACAAGAAGTCATCACAGCAAAACCCAATTACCCAACTTAACACAGATCTGCTATTGGCACCTTGGAAGTCCAAAAGAGATGTTTATTTTTGGATCCAAAAGCAATTAATAAATTTCTAAACTTATTTTTTTCTTATAGAAAATTTTTTTATAAATCTAACAGCTTTCACTACGGGGGGTGGGGGGCATTATTTTTATATTGTTTCATTTTTATTCATTAACCAAATTTCTGGTGCATTTGGCTAGTCAAGCATTATTAGTGTGTGTATAGGGTGTAAGTATCATAATTCTAGTGTGTGTGTGTGTGTGTGTGTGCATCTAATAGGCATTATTTATATTTGGAGATTGTCTGCATGCTGATTTGGAAATGTATCTTATATCAACACCAGTCGTGCTAGTGAAAAGTATGTTAAATTCTTCAAGAATGGATGCAATAAAGGTCGGTAATGTAATATAGTGTTTGTTTATGTGTATTTATTTAAAGTAAAATTTTTATCAATACCTCCTCGAATTATTTGACGTAAAGAATTGTATTCTTTTATTTAGGGTGGCATTTTGTTCCTGGGTATTACAAATGAGGTGGCACAAAAATAAAAATACCAAAAATAAGTTCTTCCCCATATTTCATTCTGTGATGAAACTTTAATAAAAACAAAACCTGGCTAGATTGATAAATGTTTCCTATTTTTCATCCTATCATTCTGTTCGATTACAATCCATATTCATCTGCATTGGATTCAAATATATAATAAATTCTCCCATTGATTTCGATGTTTGAGGATCAGATATCACTCATTTTTTTTTTTGTTTTTGCGTCATATGTGACACTTCAGTCCCACGAGTGACCTGCATAAAAGTCCACATATAGTGCAACAGAGAAAATCTCAAGACAGCAACAAGAACATTTGCCGACACTTTCCGCTGTTATTCTTTATCTCTTAGCCGGTTAATACAACAAATTTAAAAATTTCTGATATTACTCCGGCACAAGTGTCTCCTGTTAACTATTCAGGGCAACTCACCCGAGTATGTGACACACTGACTCTCAGATGATAAGTTACTCTTTAGCTTGTGTAAATATTGATGATCTACATTCTTTTCCATATTAGTACATAGACATTTATATGGATTATTTTTATAGAGGAATTTTACAAATTTAATAACAGTAGAAGATGTCAGACTTTTAAACTAGAATGGATGTACAGTAATTTGGTTTCATTTATAACTAATTAAAAGCATGCTTCAATAAACAAAAAAATTCGATAAAATTATATGCTATTGTAATTCAAAAACAAAATTCTGAAAATAAAAAAATAGAAAAAAATCTCCTTGTTGAGAACCCCTGATCTAGGGGTTTACAAATGAGCAATGTTTAATCATAACTGCAGAAATCAAGATTTATAACTGTCTAAATATGCATCGAGTTTTCCTGTCAATATTTTATATTGAGAGGAAATTATATATATATATATATATATATATATATATATATATAGTCATCCGCAGACAGATATGTTTTGCTGTATTACAGCTCATCAGTACGGCTTAGACTCCGTTCGCTTCCCAACCCAGGACTGAAACCCGACTGAATCGGCATAAGTCGGTGATTCCATCCCTAGGCCACGAGCATTCGGTAGAAGGAGGCAGGCTTTTTATCGCGTATAAACGTGCCCAATTTTTGGGTTTCGAAGCTAGCCCCATGTGGACTGCTTCATCTTCAGGTGATTTTTTTTGGAAAAAAATTTTTGTGTAGTGATACTATGAATTTATAAACCATTGTAACAACCATTACAGTATAACGCTCTACATTTGTATCGAGCACTCTTTATAAAAGTAAATGCATGAACAACAGGTTAAAAAACCTACGAGTTCTACAACTTAGTTACAATACACGATATATATATATATATATTGTTTAATTACTTAGTTTCTGGTCATAATAAGATTAGACCAGTGCACATTTGTATGAAAGTGTTCAGTCCAATTATATTGTAGAACTTTTGAATATTTTCCATTTGTAAACGAGTTATTACATGAACCAAGTTTCTACCATGAGTGGTGTCTTCAGGCAATTTGCAACAACTTGTTATTAGCAATAATTTATTATTGCAAATAACTTATGTGCAATAATAAATAACTTGTTATATAACTTGTTATTGCAAATCACCTGAAAACACCACTCATGGTAGAAACCTAGGTCGTGTAATAACTCGTTTACAAATGGAAAATATTATGTGTGTGTGTGTGTGTGTGTGTGTGTGTGCACATGATGAGTTGTGATTAGTGCCAAGATTCCTGCCACCCAGTGGTTTACTGACAAAAAGATATTTTGGCAAGCAATGTTTTTTTTTTTTTGTTGTTACAAAATGATCGATATTTGAATAGAGATAGAGCGTTAATAGGATTAATGTGAAGAAGTCTGTCACTTAACTGAGCAGTCATGTATTATTTCTCAGTTGACAAACACACACACACATATATATATATGTACACACATAGTATTTTTGCAGCAACCCCTCTTTTATGCAAGTTTCATTAAAAATGACAGACAATATGCTATGGTTAAGTTTTTTTTTGTTTTTTTTTTTTACATAGTTTTCCATATGATTGTATATTTTTGTTTTTCAGCACAAATTTTATAAAAATTGTTCAAAGGTTTTATTTATCCAAGTAATTTCAGCTATACATTTAATAATGCTTCTATTATTCTTAGACGTTTTTTTTTAAACATGTGGATGATGCTATTATAGTTGGATTATCGACGAGTAGGTTATGAATAGAGTTTGGTAGGTCCCCCATGTGTATTTAAATGAGACCTAATAGAGGTATAGTCAGAGAAATGTAAGGCGAGTTTTTAAGTATTATAAATAATAAAGTAAAAGCCACCACTCAACAATATCAGCTATGAACACAGCCACAATGTGCTGACCTTGTTTAGAAAATAAAACTCTACATACATGTATAAAACAATCTATATATTCAGTTAAAAGTGAAATTAAATTCTTCCTTGATAATGGCTAAAAGTATAGCCAAAAACACTTGTATAAATAAAATATTCAGATGATTTTTATATAATTTATGTTCTGAAGAAAAAGAAAAAAAAATAAGATCACATGAAAAAAAAAAAAAACTTAACTGTAGCATCATGTCTGTCATTTTTAAAACTTGTACACACATACCTCCCACTCAACATTATCTCCACCCTGACAATAAAAAACATGCTTGCCAAAACACATTTTATCAGTAAGACCACTGAAAAAAAACAAAAAAAAAAACCAAAGATCTTGGCACTAAACATTATCACAACTCAACAGTGTGTGTGTTATGATAATGTTTGTTGTCAAGATTGTTTTTTGTTTTTTTGCCCCAGTAGTTTTCCTGATAAAAGACATTTTGGTAAGCAGATCATAAAGTGATCAATATTGGGGTGGAACAAGAAAACCAGCCCTGGTGAGTGATGGCATCATAATGGTGTCCTCTCAAAACTTCGTAGTTGGCATAAACCTGCTCAGTTAAAGTGACAAAATCTTTTGCACTAAAACTATATATATATATATATATATATATATATATATGAGCTGTGAAACAGCAAAACAGGCTTGTATGTGGATGACTAATAAATTATGCTCTCATTATGATTGAGCTCTCTAGAGAAGAAAATTTTAAAAAACAGTTTCCACTTCTGCGAATATGCATGACTCTTCAGAAATTAATTGAGTTCTTTCGGTGACTGGCGTGTGTATACACTGCTTATATACAACACGTTAAAATTTCCCTTCTCTAATTCCGTGTGCCTATGGTTTAGAGGGTAGCGACTCCGACTGACACAAAATCGGTCGAGTTTTGATCCTGGCCAGAAGCAAGTGGATATGTCTAGTCTGTTTAGCCACACTGATGAGCTGTGATACAGCAAAACAGGCTTGTATGTGGATGACTAATATATATATATATATATATATATATATATATATATATATATATATATATATATAAAGTGTGTTGGTATGATTCTTGGATTATCAATAACAGTGACAAGAGATGCAGATGGTGAGAAACTGATTTAAAATAAATAAAGGCTACGTATTTGCTTAGGCATTTAAAAGAAATACATGAGAAATAACACAAGGAAATTAATGATGACCTACTACGACTAGAAACCAACAGCCATGTACATCGGCAGATGTTTTGGGCATTTTCTAATTCAATTATCTTTCATTAAGCCTTTCCAGATGGACCAGGCAGATCTGGCTAGGCAGACGTGTTTCTTTATAACTAAACCTGATAATGCCAAGTGACTATAGAGGGGTATTTTTTTAATTTTTTTTTTTTTTTTTTATCTATTAATGTTCTAATACAAGACCCAAGAGTCATTCAAGGTAGAGGGTTACCATGTGGAGTTGTATGTCATGAAAAAAGGGACAAGCATAAGGAGTATAGAGCTGAAGTAAGCATTAGAAATAACTGGAAACCCAATCCTAAATAGGAAACAAGGGGTAAACCTCTACTGTTTAAAAAAAACTGGTAAGGAGTATGAACCAGACATTATTGAAACAGCCTAAGCAACCTATTGGCTTCTATGTGGAGATGACAGATTCTAAAATAAATAGTTTACAGTGTGCAATAGATGAATTGTCTAAATTATGCAATAATGAAAATAACACGGACATCTCCTTTTAACAGGTATTGTTACTAAAATTACACAAAAATACCTTGAGATACTAAAGAGTAAATCTATTTAATAAAATCCCTGTTGGCTTCAAACACTGACTAGATGACTTTGGAATCTCTTGCAACTTTTCTGGACAGTCTCCTTGTTTAAGGCGGTGAGTGCTGCCATTATCCTTGCTTCCCGTTCAACTTTGGTGTTACAAGGAGTTTTGCTGGTCTCTCACCCAACTTTGCCCCGCACATAATTATCACAAAGATTGCAGTTTGGGGAGTTGAGTGGCCAGATGTAATGGGTGATAAGGTCACAGAAATTGTCTGACAGCCATGACTGGGTTCTCCTGAGTGTGTGGCATGGTGCAGAGTCCTGTTGCCAGACATAGGGTCTTCCAGCAGCCACCCTCTTGATCTAGAGCAGCACTGCCTCCTCAAGGCACTGTGTTGAATTTGAAGTCCTGTGGGAAGATGAATGGAGGCATAACATCACCTAGAAATAGTGATCACTCCAAACACCTTTGTAATCACCATTAGACTCATCTAACTCCTTCCAAATACTCTGCACTGTTCTCAGATTGACACCCAAACACTGAAATGTTCGTATTGGATCTTCTAACACAAATGCCAAGCAGTACAGCATGCAGTTTCCAAATTTCTGGCAGATTGAATCGTGATATGGTGCCCTTTTTCTCACAGACGGTGCCCAACTGACCTTACTACACAGTGCAACTGAAAAAAAATCAGAAACAATGTACATGTGCAAAATTAGAAATATAAAATGTCAAAAATTTACAAGTTTTTTTTATTGACAGATGATTGAATTCTGATACCATAGAAAGCAGGCACACAATACAAATGCTTGGAAAACCCTGAAAATTATTCTTGATAAATGGGAGTAAATAAATAAATTTTAGTTCCAACTCAGATTTCAACATCACTGGTGGAAGACCAAGTTTGTGTCGTGTTCATGGTAACACAAACTTTTGTTTATAATAGATTTTGCATTTTCAGAAATTTAATTCGATTTTTTTGTTTTTTATAGAAATTATCAAATCCAGATATTTGTGAAAATTAAAAAGAAAAAAAAATCTACAAAATAGCACAAACCAGATTCTACCAGACTATGTAGAATATAGAAATGCTAACTTGTGTAAATTAGTCAAATCTAATTTGTGAACTAATTTAAAACTAGAAATAAATTTAGGTTTGCCTATCATCTAGTTCACACTCCTTCCTAGTCTTTTGAACAGGAGTAGGGACATATCCCTTGTTTTGTGCTTAGGATTGGGTTTCTGGTTCCTTTTAACCTTTAGTAATATGTAGGGGACTATTTTTGCCAAGTAAAATATTAGCCCTGCCAATGCAAGTTGAAATTGAATTTCTTGGTTGTGTAATCATATCCTTCTATGGCAACACTTAAAACAATCATGACTGAAATTGAGAGCCTGGCTACTGCAATTTCAAATATATAGAACTAATATTATAAAACACTATATTTTGAGGGGATTCCATATACAGTAAAAGGAGAAACAATATTTTTAAATAATGCACAGTGCTAAATGTTAAAATCTCTTTCACTCCCAGTAGCCCCTTGAGTCTTAGTAGTATTATTGCCTTGTTTGTGGTGAATTGATTAAATAAAGTTTGAAAGGAATTAAATTTTGAGGAATTTCTTTAATTGAATGCAAAAGAGCAGGTTATTTTAAAATATAAAAATTAAAAAAAAAAATTAATAAATTAGGAACTACATTTCTAAATAGTCCTCATTATCTTCACATGAGAAGCAGCTTTAAAAAGATTTCTGATCTAGGATTTTTTTTTTTTTTAATTCTCACTGCTGTATTTCAATGTCCCTGTAACTTGCAGAATAACAAAAATTATTCCAAAGAAACCGAAAACACTTTCAAGATAAATATTAAATGTAGGATATGCATTGTGTAATGGACATTGGCTCAGAATGACAAATTAGAGAGTCAAGTTTCGAATTCCAGTTGAATTCATTGCATTTCTTCCATGCAAACACCCTTCAGAAAGGTATTAATCTGCCACTTCTCCCGCCAGCTAGGGGTCAAAAAGCAGGACAGAATGCGTTCTGTAGCCTTGGTTAGCAACCAGTCTACTGCAGAAAATAATGGTAACCTACTGCAGGAAAATCTTCTGCTCTTTCAAGACATGATTGCCCAAGGCACTTAACTAACTGACTAAGTTTTTGGTACATTATTTTTTTTTTTTTTGTAGTTTGTAAATAGAAATACTTTAATGGCTTTTGCTCTGATGAACTTAGCTCACTGGTGCTTCCTATATATATATATATATATATATATATATATTTATTTACTAGAGCCACAAGATTAGCAACTAGGTCCCACCCTTTTACTGTGAAACCAATAAATTGCAAATGCAAATTCTACTCCAGCAGCATCTTTTCTTGCACTTCCCGCCTGTGGAATTCCCTTCTATTTACTTGCTTTCCTGACAGCTACAATCAAGAATTTAAATGTAAGGTCAATAGTCATCTATCTCACTAACCTGCACCCTCTCTTTCATGCTCTTTTTTCCGTCCATTCCACTCATCAGTATTCTCATCCTTCCCTTACCCACTTCCTGACACCCCCTATAACCTGTCAGTCTTTCTCATAACTTTCCTCCTATGTAACCCCCCTGCAAAACAGCAGCAGTAAAATACCTTGCTTGGGGGCAATATGATTAAAAAAAAAAAAAAAATTGACCTGAAAATTATGCAAATGTAGAAAAATCTTAAAGTTAAATGCAAATTTTAATTTTAAGATTATTAATTAGTTTAAGCACCTGAATTTGCAGAGAAATTTCGATAAATACAAATCAGGCTTATTAGACCACCTCACTCACATCTTAAGAGCATATTTCTGTTGATGAGGAATTACTAGAGTTCATATTTTTGTCAGAATTTCTGATACCAAAAATTATTATATGCTGATTTATTTCAACTGTTGTCCACATCCTAATGGCTATAGTCTCTACCCAACAAGACAATTATACAAATTCAGAAAAATCATAGAAAAATAATCACTTGAAGAGTGGGGTTATTAGTTTTATTTATTTAATAGAAAGATCAACTCTAAAAGCAAAACAGAATATTCTGTATTTCTATATAAATTCACAAGATTATCATGTTTTCATTATTGAGCAAAAAAAAAAAAAAAAAAAAATGTTCAAATATTTTATAAAGCTTTTAGTAAAATTTAGTCACATCATGAGACCCATAAACCATGAGGGTCATACCATGTGTACTGCAGTTATAACAGCAGTATTGTGGTCAGGGTCAGTCAGTCAGTTAAGTGCCATACGTGATATACAATTTCGGCAATCATGTCTCAAAAGAGACATGACTGACTGAGCAGAAGATTATCCTGCAGTAGGTTGCCATTTTTTTCTGCAGTAGACTGGTTGCCAGCCAAGGCTAAAGAACCCAATCTGTCCTGTTATTTAACCCATAATTAAAGGAAAGAAATGGACTAATACCTTTCCCAAGGGTATTTGTGCATGAGTGAATACAAGGAATTCAACAGGAATTTGAATTCGGATCCCCGATTTCTTGTTCTGAGCCAATAACCACTGCACCACAACGCACATCAGGGTAAGATAGCCTTATAAAGCCCATCCCTTTTGAGGATGGTTTGAATTCAGATTTCCTTCTCTTCGATTGGTTGCTACCTCAAGGCAAGAGAAACCAGTTTCACTTGCTATTTAAATTACAGCTGATGAAAAGAGATGGATTCAAAGATTTCCCTGAAGATATTTGCATGAAAATGAATGCAACAGACTCATCCAGAATTCAAACATAGATCACCATTTTCTCTTTCCAAGTTGCTAATTATTATATAATCTGCATATTTAAATCCAGATGACGCTATATAATAATAATTATGTTCAATCTAGCAAGTAACCTCAAATCTCAATAATTGTAAAAATATATTGCAACCTGATGTTTCACAATTTTATATATATATATATATATATATATAAAACAATGACTTGAATTTCAAAATTTTATTAATAGTATCAAGGAAAGCATATTAATACTTAAAAAAAAAAAAAAAAAAGGAGGCATTTAAAGAACATTTTTGCCAACCCCTCTTCAGAGATCAATCATTGATGAAGACAGTTTCTTTTTATTAATCCTAACAAGAAAAACAAGAGCATTTAAGGCAGGAGAACAAACAAGTGCATGATTAAATGATAAAAATTATTTTCTAACAAATTTAGAAGACCTACCTTCCCTGGGCAGGCAAAAGGAGATCTGTAACTGTTCCCTTCTTTTGGTAGAACACTAATCATTTTTCTCCTCTCTATCCATTTCTGATGTTGCTTCAGGTTGGTGATCAATTTTATTTGTTTTATTTCTTAAATTGGTTTCTTAATTGTCAGAAGACAATTTTAGCACTTAATCGTGTGCCAGTTTGTTTGCCTCCCCCAATAGTTTCCTAAATGTTTTCACTGTTTTTGTTAAGATTAAGAAAAAGAAAATTATTTTCACCAATGATCTCTGAAGAAGGGGTGGCCAAAATGTTCCTTAGATGCCTTTAATATTAAGGTGATTTCATTAGCACTATTCAAGACCTTCATTTGATATTATTAAAATTAAAATCAGGAGTCAATATATTTCTCTTGGCTAAGGAGGGTGAAATTTGAGAATATTTTCTAAATTGAACAGTAGCATTGTACATTAAAGAGGTTTATTTACTTATTGTCTGTGTATATGGAAATCAGGTAGTCCACAACCTGAGGTTGAGAGAGAGAAAAAAACAAAAAGCAGCTATTTCTTTTCTTGTCAACACATAATTCAAATATATGAACATTATATTGTGAAAGTTTCAGATCAAAATACCACTAACTATCAGGCTGCATACTTATTGATCCGATCTCTCATTTATATATATATATATATATATATACATATAAAAACACCTTTGGAACTGAAGTGGAAAACATAACTTCTATATCAGTTTAAAAAACAATCAGATACTGCTAAAGAGGAAACCTCTCCCAAATTATTGTACTAAAAGTCATGCTTGCTTATTTTATATATATATATATATATATATATATATATATATATAAAAGCAAGTATGAATTTTAGTACAATGATATGAGAGGCTTTTCTTTTTTTTGAAGAAGTGGAATAAAGGTGGTATATCTAGAGAACATTTGTAAAAGGAAAAAGAGAAAAATTAAGGATTGAATATAAAGTGAGGAATAAAAAAAAACAAAGAAAAGGACAAATGATCACGACACCCTACATGTACACACAACCGCAGACAGGCACATGACTGCACATGTGCAAATGCACAGAAACAATAGTGGTAGGAAACTTAGTGATTGATAAGTGCATAAAAACTAAAAAAAGAATATAAGCAGTCAACTGCTGATAAACCCTGAAGAGTAGACAGACATGTCTGCTTATGAAACTGTAGTTGGGATGCTAAAGATCATTAATCAGCTTAGTGACAAACTAGCTTTTATATATATATATATATATATATATATATATTGTTTAATAAACTTAGTTTCTGGTCATAAGGTGAGACCAGTGAACATTTGTATTAAAAAGTGTTCAATACAATTATATTGTAAAACTTTTGAATATTTTCCATTTGTAAACGAGTTATTACGCAACCTAGGTTTCTACCATGAGTGATGTCTTCAGGCAATTTACAATATTGCAAATCGCCTGAAGACACCACTCATGGTAGAAACCTAGGTCGCGTAATAGCTTGTTTACAAATGGAAAATATATATATATATTTTCCACTTCTTTTGCAGTGTCTATTTTTGAAACATAAGTATGTTGGTAAAAATCCTGAGGATCATGTATTCAGATTGTCAAAAAAGTTTTCTTTCTCAAAATCTCTGGTATGTGTTCTGTGTATATTTGGGGAAATATAAATGTTCTTTCTCTTCACATATCAAAATTAAAAGAAATTGTGAAGAAAAACAATTGCCATGAAATTGTCCATGTGCACGTGAGTGAAGATGAAGAAAGAGAAAAGACAAGAAAAATAATCAAATACTTAAACTACATCAGAAAAAAGAAAATTGCATAGAGGATGAAAATATCGATAACTAGTAAGAGAATGTGACTATCGGTTCTAATTTATAACAGACCTCAAAACAGTCATAAAATAAAGCACCTGACTATTGTTGCTTAGAGAAAAAAAAAATATCACCTTCTGTAAATAAAGTAACTTTTCAATATGAATAAACCACAAAACATAAGTGCTGAATATTTAGGGTTTGGACAAGTAGATAATTACAAGAATGTCATTTGGCACCAAACAAAAAGCATTCAAAAAGAGTAAAAGCCAAACCTAAAAAAAGAAAAAAATATCTTAAACATCTTAATTAACTTCCACAACAACCAAGCCAAGAATGACAAGTTATTCTAAAATTTCTTTGGATAATCAAAATCATTCTTTGTTTTGCCCGACAGTTGTAATACTATTTGGCCTGATGCATTCTATAGGGTGTCCCCTAAAGTCTGGACACACAGGAATCTCATATATAATCTTTTTTTTTATTTTTTATACACATTCAGAGATTAAACATAGTTTTGTTGAAAGAAAGAATTAACTTCTTTTTCTGAGGATATGCTAAAGGAAAAGTGAACTCAATGAAAATCACAGGTGCAACACACTTGATTGATAAAGAGTGAATGTGCTAAAATTGACGGCAATGTAGAGTTATTACATCGAGTTAATGTGAATCAAGCAAAGCACGTCAACCTTTGCATTATAAATGATGGCAATCATATTGTTAATATTCCAATTCAATAAAATGTTAAAAATTTCATTTCTTGAAAATATGCCTTTTTGCCTGTGTGTCCAGATTTTTGGCACACACCCTGTAGAAGTGCACAACTTGGATGTAAAAAGATGACTCTATGGTAAAATTAAATTTAAGTTAATATATTGATCAGTTGTTCAATTTCAAAAAATAAGATGTACAGAGAATGCCATTCAGTCTAACACAAGTGTTTTCAATTGGCACTGACATTCAGAGAACTTAAAACGATTACTTGGTTACTTATTTTCGTGCATCATTTTACTTAGAATTATTGCCAAATTATGCAAACAATAGTCAATGCATTATTTAAACAAATTAACTGTAAATAATCCATGGAGCCTTCTTGCAGCTATCTTATTACCAATATTGATTTTACATTTGCATAAGAAGTAATCATTCTAAGTAATGTGGTTAATCAAAATAAGTGCTGCATAATTTGTTATGATTCTAATTTATACACAAGGATGCTTTTCAGTTCTGTTCTATACGATGGATTGGGGTAAGAACTTAAGCAATAACAAGAATGAATTTGATTGTTCAAACAAAGTTTAGAATAATAATGATTTCTCAAATTTATAGACTGGAGTATAAAAAATGCATGGCTTTGTAGAAAGGCTTTGTAAAAGAATTTTCATCTTCAACAACTTTAGAATAATGATACACAAAAATGGTCACAAAGAATAAGTCTCAAACTTAAATAATCTGTTAGAGGTGTGGGTATAAAATTTAAAACTTTAAAGCACATATTCTAAAAGTGTGTGCATATATATATATATATATATATATATATATATAAAACAGGGGATAATAAGTAAAAAGTAGTAGGGTAAAGTAGTGGATTAAAAAATTAAAAAAAAAAAAAAAAAAAAAAAAGGAGGGGTTAATCAGTTATTCCTACTCACTCTTCAGAGCCAATCATGGCCAACAAAAAAAAAAAGTACTACCAGGGAATCAGTAGTATAAAATCACAGACAAATTACACTTTTTGTGCACATACTTTTATCTTTGATTGGCTCGGAAGAACGAGGAGCAATAACGGGTTAGTCTCTTATTTTCTTTTTGTTGCTATATATATATATATATATATATATATATATCTTTTTAATACTTGCTCTCTCCTGTCCTTTGTTTATATATATCTTTAAATATATTTTTAAAGTTTTAGCTAAACTTAAAATTGTTTAAGCACTAATCCCACTCTTTAAAAGAAAAATCCAAGTGTTACAACAAAAGTTTTTGTGGCATTATTTGAGATAATCTAAAGAGAAGGGTGTTTTTATTAATAACATAATGAAAAAAAAATCTTAAAAAGGGGTAATCCAACTGACAGGTGTGGCCTATAACTTATCACTGAATATACAGTGAAAGAATTCAGGTGAAAATTTAGTTAAGCTATATATAAGGCTATACTGACGTTCAAACATCCTAAATATTGAAAGGTGACAACCAGACATGATTCTGACCATTTTGAGCAAAAATCAACAAAGTCCGTTGATCATTTCTGTTATCCTTTGTCTTATATCTGAATTGCTCATTCTTGTATTATCTTGGAAAGTGGTGGGTTGCTTAAGATCATTATGAAAAAGCTGATGAGCTTCAACCAAATGCCTTTCTCTAATCAGACAGTTTGCAGTGGTCACATCTGGTTGCTAGCCTTTGGCCTTCTTAGAGATTAACATCAAAGACAAGGAAAAGGATCAAACGTTTAAAATGGAAATGAATTAAGATTCAGTCAGTGCCTTAAATCAAAAATGTCCGTAGACAGAACAATAAGTATCTGCATAGCTCAATGACAAAACTTCAGACTTAGTTGTCAAGGTTAACAGTTCAATGCCAATGACAAAGTTGAGGAGAACAAGATAGAAATCTTATTCCATATTAAAAATCCATATACAGATTGTGAAACCAGAAAGCAAGACATTGAGTAGAGTATTAATCTGGTTTAATCCTCGAACAATGTGTGTAAAATATTTAAATCATTTCAGAATACAAGAGATCAGGGATCTCCACAGCCTCCGTTTTGCTAAACTCTGCATTGGAAAAAAACTGCTCTTGGGAAAAATAATGAATTGGATTGGCATTGTCTTTTTCATGGTTTTAAATTCAGATTACTTTCTACTGACATAACTAAAGTGAAATTTGCTGCTTAGTAGGTGAGGCATCTTAACTCACAAAGACATAAAATAGACTTGAGAGAACTGTCAGGCAGATCTTAACACATATCTTAATTATGGATAAGAAAAAATAGTGAAAAATGAAGAGGAAATAGAAATTATGTCCTGATGAACCTTCCCAACATATCTGACGTCATTGGAGGTACCCTAAAGATTAATGAAGGTGGATGGAAAGAAATGGGGAGTAGTGAAAAATAATTGGGGGTGGGTATCACTACTACTCATTGATTCAATAAGATTACCATTCTTATTGGTTTTTTTTCTGAAACTGTATTCTGAAAATGGTCAGTAGTCTGCAAGAGGAATGACAATAGAATATTTAAAACAAGAGAATTGTTCTTTTGTTTTTGTTTTATTTATGAAAGCAATATAGAAAAGATATCTTAAGAGAACAAAGAGAATGACTGACCATTCAAAACACGGCACTGAAACGAAAAAAACAAAGAAAAAAATTGGAATTGAACTCCAAAGAAACCAATGAGTGAGAATCCAGAACACTATGTCCAAATAAAAATGTTAACATCTCCTTTCCTTGAAAGGAAGTGAAAGGAAGGAGAGGTAATGGAGAGGCAAGAAAACTTTTTTTCCCAATGAAAATATATAAAACGGGAACAGACAAAAAAAACAAATAGAAAATGCAAAAGTCTTAAGTGGAGACACGGAAAATGAGAAATCGAAGTTATTGCATTAGATGTAAATGACCTTTCTAAAACCAATATCAAGTAAGCTTTAAAAAAAAAAAATTGGGGAGGGGTAAAACTTTAACAAACACACCCCCTCCCCCACAAATGCTGGGTCAAAAGGACGGTTTTCCCTTGAAACCGCCATTACTGTATACTTCATCTTGAGTTTTGAAGAGCTATGTTTAGAAATTCAATAAAACCCAACCATATGAAACTGCATTTATGCATTTCTTGAGTATTGACAATGAAATTGTAAGACACTTGACTTTTTAGATTGTTTAGTCGGAAGAATAATTTTATATTCAAAAGATTATAAAAATATGTGAACCAACTCACTCAGTCAAGCACCATACGTGATACACACTTGGGCGATCATGTCTCAAAAGGGACATGACAAAGCAGAAGGTTTTCCCCCTGCAGTAGGTTGCCATTACTTTCTGCAGTAGATTGGTTGCCAGCCAAGGCTATAGAACCCAACCTATCCTGTTATTTAACCCACAGCTGAAAGGAGAAGAGACAAATTAATACTGTTTCCAAGGGTATTTGCACATAATGAATGCAACGAATTCAACTGAAATTTGAATTCAGCTCTCCAATTTCTTGTTCTGAGTCGATATCTACTGCACCACACATGCACATCCAACTACAATGCAACATTTAGTATTTAACATTTGATAAAAGAAATTTTGTTTGTTCATCAATTTATGAATACGGCTTGAAAAATGTTAATAAATATGAGTAACTGTAAGTATAAATTTAAAAAAAAAAATGCATTTTTGCACTTTGCTTTCACCACAGAAAGTCATCAAAATAAATGGAAATCCAAGAAAATTTTAGTTCCATATGTTTGAGTTTTATTTAAATTATAGAAACTGATGGGCTATCAACATTACTAGTTTTTGTTTCTGATCACACCTGTCTTCTAGGGTGGCTACCTAATCCCTGTTGCAAATGCCTGCTCAGGCACATTTGATTTGTTCAACACTCACAGAGCCAAACTGTAGTTTATACTGAAAGTACACAGAATGGATATTAGATAAAGTTTGTTCTCAGTCTGATTTTTATTTATAACATCAGAATTCCCCCACCCCCCCCCCTAAAAATCTTTTTAGCAGCCTTTCACAAATTTGAGTGCATAACACTTTTCACAAAATGCACAGATACTACATTGATCGTAAGGCAGAGTCTCATGCAGTAACACCCTAATCCTAAAAAGAAGTGTCAATCTAAATATAAATAAATCTTTTTTAAATTTTTTATGGATACTATTCTAGCATTGTTATAATCATGGATAATCTGTGCAGTAATA
Organism: Ascarosepion bandense; assembly: GCA_037127315.1. Taxonomy (NCBI): domain Eukaryota; kingdom Metazoa; phylum Mollusca; class Cephalopoda; order Sepiida; family Sepiidae; genus Ascarosepion; species Ascarosepion bandense. The sequence goes on from JBBBDQ010001420.1 coordinate 2,057,370, forward strand.
GACAAGGTTTGGGCTGAAGGATTAGCATAAATTTAATATAGTGAAGATTTTAAGGAAATGGTACAAAATATTTTCTTAGATTTTGTCCCCACGTTACTTATGGCAAGGATTAAAAATATATTAAATGTATAAGTATCAGATATGTTTTTTTTTAATTATTAAGAACCTAATAGTAGAGTTTTGTTTCTTTTTAAATATTAAGACTAAAACTTAAAAAATGCTTTTTATAGTAAAAATATAATTTTTATGAAGTATTTTGTGTCTTATACAAACAATGCAACATAAAACAAGTATGATTTATTTAAAATCTGACTGAATCACTAAAAAATCTATTAAAATTCAGAGGCAAAAAGGTCATGACAAAATTGATACTACCTTTTCATGCTGAGGATTTATATTGGTATACTGAGCCATCAGATATCACATTATACACATATATAAAATGTAGAGAAAGACAGTGAGTGTGTGTGTAAATCTGTATGGTCTATGTATGGATTAAAGTGCTCAATATCAGGGAGAAAGAGTGTATGTAAATATAAAAATGGACATTGAAGTCAACACCCAGGGGTGACAGTCTATTTCATGCTAAATGCAATTGTTAAGCCTTCGATGACCTGGCAGTTGCATTTAGCATGAAACAGACTTGCCTTCAATATCCATGTTTTTTATATATATATATATATATAAAATAATAGAAATAAATACTGTCAAAAAAAAAAAAAAAAAAAAAAAAGACATTTTTAAACTTAAACTTTTTAGTAGTTTTCCTATACATATTAAGACAGTATATGTGGATCATTATATATATATATATATATATTGAAATACATCTGTGTGATGTTTTTAGCCAAGGATCATTAGGGGTTTTACAATATCATACTCCTTCTCCATGGTCATACACATATACACAAAACCATCTCTGCAATATATACTTCAATAAATGAATAAAAGTTCATTCAGTTTATCTTTTGATCGACTTCAAAGGTTTTGTGGAACACTGCTCATCATTAGGGTCAGAGGGTCAGCCATTAAATCAAATCCTGACTCATAAGCTATATCCCATGAAACTTTGAAGTGAGTCAAGAGATAAGTCGATTGATCTTTTGACTATGTTAAACACTTGACCAAAATTTAACTAGACTTTGAATATGTTAAATTCCCAATTTTTTGTGTGTTTTGATAGGCTTTATTGATTTGTATTATTACTATATAAAGGGTATGTAATAATTTTAAGAGTAAACAGATACTACACACTGAACTGAGGCATAGAAAACTGGAATGACACTGATCATCCTAAGCAGAGTACAGATATACACCTGTATATGTGAATAATTATGTGTGTGTGTGTGTGTGTGTGTGTGTGTGTGTGTATATATATATATATATATATATATATAAAATTCAAAAGGATGATCAGATAGGTGTGTATATATATATATATATATATATATATATACATACACACACAAAAAAAATGCTTTTTGTATTATTGTTAACTGGAGCAGTAAAAATTTGAGGTTTAACTCTAGAATTTTGTAGAGAAAAAAAATACTGAAATACAATGTTGGTGATTTAAAAATGTAACTAAACTAAGAAATAAAAATCCTCTCAAATTCAAATGCAGATAATGACATGAAGAGAGGCAGAAAACTTTTGAGTCCTTTTGTTTTATTCATACTGTACAAGATTTTGCAGAAAATGAACTCTTATCGTCTTTTATACAATTCCAAGGTTTTAATCAAACCACCAATAATGGTTATTGTACTTTAAGAACCAAGTTGTGGAAAATGAATTATATACATAAAGAAATAGACATAAAAAGGTCAAATATAAGTGTCACTGGATTAATATTAATATATGTATGTGCGTGTGTGTGTGTGTATATGTATGCAAGACAAAAAATATACAGCAGTAAAGACGAAAAAAAAAAAATTAAAAAGTGAATGATCAATTGTTGATATGAATGGGATTTCATAATGCAAAGATGTTTTTCTATTATTCACCAGGCTTAAAAGAAAAACTTAAAAAGGAAAAAGAGATCTATAATGTGTGTCAAACAAATCATAAATAGGTATTTGTATTTATTCTGTTCATAATGTACTCAAAATATAAAAATGTGGAGGTGAACAAATTCAGCTCAATGAGGAAAAAAAAATTCTAGGTGGGTATGAGGAATAATTTTTTTTTTTCTTATTTTACACAAGTAACAGTCCTTACACCATAAAACATACTTACAAATAAAATATACAAGGCAGTAAATTTAGCAACCCCCCACACACACACACCCAAAAAAAAGGAAAGAAGAAATAAAGTTTAGAAAAGAAAGGTAAATAGCAATTTTTGTTTTTTTACAATTCTGAAAATATTGTACATATACCACTCATGCATACAAGTTAGTAATGTGTTCTTTTTGCAGATATAAACTGCAGATTATATATATATATATATATATATATATATATAAAAAGAGAACAATTAGAATAAGGTAAAGGGATAGTCATTTTTAAAAAATGAAGTGAATGAGATTGTTGTATATATATCCTCAAGACCAACAAATAAATACTATACATATGCAACAATATAGTGTTTCTTTTTTTTCTTTCCTTTTAAATTTTATTTTTGCAAATGCCTGTGTCCATTGTTTGACCATTCAGAAGACATGCACACACGCAAACAAGCTTGCACGCAATATGCATTGTAAAGTGGGAAAGAGAGACAAACATGTATGCCTCCAAAAGTAAAGTTAATTTTTGGCTATAACATTGTCTTTGAGTAGGAGAAATTGAAATCATAATCCTCCAAAGTAATTTGCATTTAGCATGAGGTTTTGTAGATTGTTATTGCATAAAAAATTCCTTGATTCACCTTGTTCATGAATATTCATAGATAGCAATGGCAGAGAGTGCATGAAAGAAAGAGAAAAAAAACAAAAGAAAAAAGAATGAAAAAAATGAAAAAAAAAATGAAAAAAATGAAAAATGAAAAAATGAAAAAAAAGAAAGAAAAACAAATGAAAAAAATGAAAGAAATAAAAAAATTTAAATTAAAATGAAAAACAAAAAAAAAAAAAGGATTTTTCAAAGTAACATTTACAAAAATTTAAATTATCAAAAGTGAAATCAGTAACATTCAACATTAAGATAAATGAATAAAAATTTACCCAAGTAAATCAATTTTAAAGTTAGAGAAAGAGAAAGAAACAAAGGCTAACTCTCTGCCCTGATGCTACCAAAGGTGGGGCTCATGCTGTGGCATTCGAACCACCCCGACACCACCACCTAGGCGCCGATAGTTCATGCTACCACATAGCCGCCAACAGTTCTGCTCGGGGTCATAGAGTTCAATTGTTTTAAGGTATGTGGTGCCATCAAAACCACCAATTGCCATTAACTGACCATTCACCACAGCTAAACCAACCTGCAAAAGAAAAGAAAGAGAAATATCATTTAATTCTTCAATAATCTATTTGAAAGCAAACATAATTCGGTTAATTTTTTTTTTTTTTAACAAAAGAACTTGCTAACATTCACCAAAAAGTCTTTTTCGTCAGTCATCACAAAACTTAATTTAGGAATTTCCAAAACAAACATGTTGAATTATTACTCAAAGATCCCATTAGTAAGTGCAAAAAATTTAGTGATCATAGAATAACAAAAGAGAAAATGGCCTGTTTCGAAAAAGAGTGCATGATCTGCCAAAGGAAAATTACAGAATTGAACACGGAAAGAAATGCTATGAGTATCGGAAGCTATGCTAATTTTCTTCCCTCCATGTCTGGCGTAGCCAATCAGAAAAATCACTTGGTTAATAAAGGCCGTTGTTTTTGCTTACTAACGAAAAAGGACTTTTGAGCTTTGAAAGAGAAAGATTTTTGAGCTTGTTGAGCAAAAATGTGATTTTTCAATGTAGCGACGGGAATGTTGGACTTCCGATCCAGTTTTTGTCACTACATTGCCTGTTTGACAGTTCACACCAGAAATTAGATTACACAGGTTTCTAGTTGTCTTGGTCACCAAATTTTATGTAGTTACTAATGGGATCTTTGAGCATAATTTGGCATGTTAAATTTTGAAAATTCCCAAATTATGTTTTTAGAAATTGACTTGATTTATAATATAAATAAATGCAACATTACTAAACTGAACCATTAATAACCTGTTTTTTTATGTGTGTGTTTAGCTGTGAATTGCCACAAATTCTTGGAAAAATTATGCATCATCTCTCCATGAACTATTTCTTATGGGAAAAAAGAAATTTAAATTTTCATAAAATCAGAAAATATACTAGAATGCTTTTATTTTAGTAGTATCTTTATTTATATTACTATTACAAATAACATCTCTTTCATTGACTGTTTATATCAAAAAAATAATGGAGAATCTAAAGTATTAAACTTAGGATGTGTGGAGGATGAGAGAACAGCCATTGGCAGAGAAATTCTGGCCTGGGTTGTTTTGCCTTCACAGGAAAGGCATGAATTCATCTTACTCCTAAGAATGGGTAAATCTCTGTTTTGGTGCGACTTAAGGGATAAACAATTTTGAATTCAGGGTTGTGGCAAAAGGAAGAAACTTATTCTATAGAAAAAGGCATAGCAATTAGCAACTCACAGATATTAAATGAAGTTGAGAAGAGCTTGAATTTGTAAAAATGAGAGAGAGAGAGAGAGTGTTGATTTTTTAAGTATCACAGAGCTGAAAGTATGGGGTACCCAGTAATGGTTGAACTCACAACTCAGTTGTAAATAGGTTCTAGCAAGGCATGCTGGGTAACCATTACACCATGTTGAGGGGGGAGAGAGAGAGAGAGGACACGTTAAGAAAAGCTATTAGTTTAAATAATAGTACAAATTACAAGAATAATTTCACATTATTTGAAAAAGACATTCTATGCCAGTAGTAAATACATAATTACATATGCACAAACACAAAAGCATTTTTATTTAGGCATACTGTATATGTGGATGTGCGTTGTGGTGCATTGGATATCAACTCGGAACATCAAATCGGGGAGCTGAGTTCGAATTCCAGCTGAATTCATTGCATTCACTTACATGCAAATACCCTTGGGAAAGGTATTAATCCGTCTCTTTTCCATCCAGCTATGGGTTAAATAATAGGACAGATTGGGT